>JAREIS010000004.1:7980000-8175045 GCA_030060385.1 Muscicapa striata striata | reverse complement strand
GTTTTGGAGAGGGATAAGGCTCCCCCTGAGCCTCCTCTTCCCCAGGCTCAACACCCCCAGCTCCCTCAGCCGCTCCTCACAGGACTTGTGCTCCAGACCTGCGCCAGCTTGGCTGTCCGTCTCTGGGCAGCTCCAGCTCTGTCCCCGGCCCCCGCTCTCCCTGCGTGACCCTCGCTGTTCGGTTCCATGGATGGCTCAGCGCCGCACAAGGAGCTGCCCTCATGTGTCCCTGGGGATGCTCCCAGGCTTTCCACACAGACCGTCCCTCCCTTCTGGGCTTCTCAAGAGCCACTGCACCACTTCTATCCATCCGTTCGCCTGTCCTGCCTTTCTCCGCCTGGCAAATCTTGATCTCGTTGTCCATGTGCAGCCAAATTTAGTAGGGGAGCTGAAGTCTTGTGGAGAGCTGCATCACTAGGGATCTTGTGAAATGAAAGATCAGCCAAAACCAAGTTGCTACCCAAGAACATCAAAGGAGGAGGAGGGATAAAAGTAGGGTTAAGAAAATCATCCCAATCACTACTGTTAAAAATAATAGTGGAGTTAAGATATAAACCCCAAAAAATCTCAGCTGGCCATGAAATAGCCTGATTTAACTGCACTTTAGTGTATTTGAGATTTGATGAAGATGTGGTTCAATCACCTTTCCAATGGAAGATATTCTGCTGCAGATGACACTTTTATGTCTGATCATAAATATTAGGAATTAAAACAATTTTAGATTTCCAGGCTTATTTGTGCAGTGTATCAAAGCACAATTCTTGATAGAGGACACCAAACTAGACACCAAACTAACATTTTTTACTAAAAAAATGAGCTAGTCTTGTCCTACTGCTGACATTTTCACAATTCAGACTCACGGCTATCACTGCGTTAGTCATCTCAGATAAGATGATCCTGACAAATGTCCTGTTTCTCCAGTCAAACCCTTTATCTTGATACAAGGTGACATTTAGATTTGTGCCTTCTGTTACAGAAAAAGTCTGAAAGTGGACATTGAGCCTTCCTCTGGCTTGGGAGCAAATCTGAAATTTTGAGTGTATTTTTAAGCTTGATAAGATCTTTTATATTAACGTCTGCAAAGCACTTAAAAAAAAACAACAAAACCTGCCTTGAAAATGGCCTTGCTCTTTGCAGAGCCTTTTAACATTAATCAGCTCCTTTCTTCAAGCAATATTTTAAAATGATATTGTTCCAGTAGTGTTCCAGCTCTGTGATATCAATGAATGATCTAAAATTGTACAGAAAGACTTTTTTTCCAGTGGGAAAATAGAAAGAAATGCTTTGTTCCCTTTTTGAAAGCTAGTTGCTAGTTTAATTATTGAGCAATTTTACTTTTGATAATGAACCATCTATCATAACTATATGCCTACACTTACAGGTTATTTATGATTTTTAGATGCTTTGGAACCTAGAAGATGTGATTTACCCATGCAAAATATTAGTATTGATGTGTTGAAATACCTATCATTTAAAATAAAAAGGTCACAGTTTTGGTCAGATGAAACCTGGAGGTTGTTGTGTGGTTGCTTGTTTGTTGTTTTGTTTTGTTTTTTTTTGTTTTGTTTTTTTTTTGTTTTGTTTTGTTTTGTTTTGTTTTTTTTTTTTATGACTTTCCTCCATCAAACCTCAACGTTTTAAAGACCTTGGAAAAGGAGACTTCATAAATTAAATGGAGGAGGTTAACTGCTTATGGTTGTGCAGTAGTTTCCTCTTGACCGCAGTTTTTAGCTAAGTCTCTCTCCCTTTCTTTTTCTGGGCACAGTTCTCCCTTCATTCCATTAGGTGGAGCTTTGTGATTAAGCTGCAGAAGAAACTTGCTTCTGAGTGCAAAATAATTCACCACAAAATGGCTGGGGGAGGAGGTGAGCGAAGCCTTCTTTGCTTAGAGGTATCATTGTCCTGTACACAAGCTCAAGACAAAAAATCTGAATCAAGACCCTCACACACAAGGAAAATAAATTGAAAAATCGATTCTGTCAAACAGGGCCCTGCTCTAATCTGCTGTTGTCATAGTTAAGTTCCGAATCTAAAATACCTTAGGTTATAAATTAAATGTCAAATATAATTAATTTGGCACTTGAAACATGAAGTGGATGACTGTCCTTTGGAGAAAGCCTGACAGCTTTATGTATGTCACATTGCTATCTGTTAAAACAAGCTTCACATGCCAGATGATCCTTGTGTGAATCACATTGCTGTTAGCTGTACTAGAATTTTGTCGATGGAATAAGTCTCAGAACAGTTTTCTCCTTAATTGTCTTAAGCTTTTGCAAGACAATATAAATCAAGTGTCATCTGCATCATCTGTGCAGAATAGTGGTTTTATCATACATCAAATAAGCAATTTATTTCTTATTAATTACTACAGAAGCTATTGTTGAATATTTACATACAAATCTATATTTTATACAAATGGAGAATGTTTTCTGCCCTGTGCCTTGAACCCACTGCAGTTACAATTTAATTCCAGTTTTCCTTCCATCTTCTTAACTTCAGCAACAGTGGCTGTGGCCCTGCCATCCTCTTCCACGGGGAGGCCAAGGTTATAATTGAGTACCACTCCTTCCTCAGCCCACTTTCCTGGGGTGTGGAGATCTCATTTCCACGGCCTCCTCCCCTTGCCCCAAACCAGAAGCAAAGAGGTCTTTTTCACCTTTGATGTTTTGTGTCCTTGTTTTGCACCTTTCAGCTTATTTATTCACAGGTACCCTAGGGAGGTGGAGGAGGCAGGTTTGCCCAATGGACACTGTTACACAGTTGTTGAAATAAAAATGTCAGTTTACAATGTTATTTCCCACTAACAGGACCAGTTGGACCTTCCTAATCCAAACCTTGTAAAAATTCCCTGAGCAGGATGCTGCAGCAAGGTTTCACCATTAATTTTAAAATGTGGGTAACAACCTGACTAAATATTTGTGGGTGATACCCTTTACACTACTGGCGTGATCAGGATATTCATTTAGCCTAGGAGGAAAAAAATAAGACTGACACCATGCTGCTCATTGAAATGAAAGGAACTTGTGCAGACAAACTGAAAGATCCAAACTTGTTCCTAGTTCCTGCAGAGGCTGAATGAAGCAAAGATGAAATTGACTTTTTTTTTTCCTCCAAGTGCTCTTGGAAAATCGAACACAGGAAAAGAATGGTTCTTGTAACAGCCAACTCTTCTTCAGCTTCTCTTTTTCTCTGCTTAACCCTGTGCTCTATAAGAGGAGCAAGACCCCTAGGTCTGTGTTAAAATTTAGTCATTTCTGTATGTGTCAGGCAGAACACAACTCCAAAGAAATATTTTAAACCTAAGAGGCATGACAATTTTTTCTTTTTGTCTCATTTCCACTAGGATACACTGACAAAAGGACTGCTAGTTAGAAGCCTTTCTGCAGGCAGGGACTCAGAGAGGTTAGTGTCCCAGCAGCTGATTTTAGCTAAGTGCATATTGAAGGAAACAGGGAAGGGAACATTGCTGTGTTATTACTGCTGTGATAGTGCACCACCAAAAGCAGGAAAAGGCAGACTTGTCATACTTCTGAGAATACTGACCTCATGCAGATGTATGCCTTAATTTAGCAAGAGATGCACTTTGCTTATATTCATTTCAGTCAGAGCAGCAACAGGATTTGTCACTGACCATTATAAAATTGACTGATTTCTTTCTCACTTCTGTTCCATGGAAGACAATTAGCAAGTCATGGTGCTGCCCAGGCACTGCAGTGAGTTAAGGTCATCATCTTAGCTGCAAGACAGAGCCAGATGCACAGGCAGGATAGCTGCATTACTGCACTGCTTCATTAGAGCAAATTAGCCCAGGTGAGAGGAAATCAGCTCCACACTGCCATGCCTAAAGTGTTCCCAGACCTGACTTGCTTGTGCATAGCACAAAGTTCCCTGAACTTTGTCTCTTATAGGCATATCTGCATTTGGATCTCAAAATTTGGAAAATTAAACAACTGTAGAACATAGGTGACAGTTTGAGTTTGATAATTCCAAAACAATTTTGACTGTTTTCCATCCAATTCCGTTTCCATTGGATTTGGAGACCAATCAACAGTGTAGGCATGTATTCATAAACAGATAAATTAATCTATAAAAATTGTCACACTGATGTTCCTTTGGAGTATTTTTTTTTTTTTGACAGAAAGCCCAGGTAACTTTATTCTTCAATAAGGAAAAAGTAAACCCTTAACCACTGATTGTTATGAAGTTTTTTTCCCTGAGACAAGCAAATATGGACCTACACAGAAAATTTACTGAGAGTTATGTGGAGACATGTTCTGATTTCAGCTTAATTCTCTTAATTCAAATTTACTATCCTTTATTTTCTACTTGCCTTCCAAATTTGAAGATATCATTAAAGAAAAACAACTAATATTGCTGAGTGTATGGAAATACAGATTTACTAAAAATGGCACAGAAGTGAACAAGCTGGTGTCTGACATGCCAAGCTGAATGCTGAGGTTTGGTTCAGCAGGGGACCACTGTTCTTTTCAGCAGTGGTGTGTATCTGGCACATGCAGTTCTGTCCCTGACAGCTAAATAGATGAAGCAGATGACAGATTTTGAAAGTGCTATACCTAGGAAACTACACCTGATTTATCATGTGTAAATGTGGTTCATTTGGTTGTTGAAATATAATCTGCTGCTTCTTTTACAGATAAGTAAGTGCTGGATTTAGTCTGTTGTGTTTTTGAGAACATGATCATTGTGAGTGAATTGCTGCTGTCAAGAAGCTGTTTTTAGGAGATGTGCCCTACTGACATAATGCAGAGTCCTGGGATGAAAAGGTTAAGCTATTTCAGTGTTCACTATCAGTAACATACCACGTTTGTCCAGACTAATTCTGTTCTTTGTTCTCCAGCTATGGCTGTGCTGAGCTGGAAATATGTCCTGAATATACACTAGATGGCAGGCGGGTCAGGGGGCTGGAAGCAAGCCTTGCCATTCATCACGCAGCCCTCTTTCCTGCCTCCAAAAGATCAGTTGGTCTTCCCCAGGCCTCTACAAAGCACATTTGGCTCGCTGTACTGCATATGAGTATGCAGCCAGTGGACTAGAAGCTGATCTAGCCCTCTGCCCACAGGATGCTAGGCCACGTTGTTTCTGACAGATTTGCTTTTGCCTTTTAGCCAGCAAGGAGAAGATGCCTGATCAGTAACAGCTCGATCAGTAGCAGCTGTTGTTGAGAATAAGGCTTGTGTTAGAGAAGCGGATGTGTTAAAGAAGTGCTGTCAGCACCTGAGGCAGGCTCTGATGGCTTGTCTTCAACAGTAGACTCCTGTATTTGCCCTGCAGGAGACAATGGCAGCTTGTCGCAAATTTTTTGTAGCAGAACATCTTTCCAATGCCGTGGGATGCCCCAGGATGAAAGATGCCCTCAACATTGCCCTTAAAGTGGTGATCTCATTGCAATGCCAGTATGTACAGCCTTGAATACATTAGTGCTTACTGCAGGATCCTTTGGGAGCTGTCGTGACACAAGGTCAAATTCAGCCCTCATGTAAACTTGCGGTGCTCACTTGACCCACAGCTCTGTCACTGTAACAGAAATGCTGTCAGCTTTCACCTCTCCTGATGTCCTTGAGGAAAGGGTGGATTTGAAAGGGGATGTCACATCGCTATCAGATTATGCTAATCTCATAGGTGAGTCTCACAGGGCTCTAAGAATGAACCACATTTTAAAATAGTCTTTCCTATAGTTCTCTGTCTTTCCATTACTGATAGTTGTAGGAAAGTCATAAGTGGCCATCAATTGCTGATCCTGTATCAGACAAAAAGTTTCCTCAGTGTTGAGTTGCAGTCAGATGCATTTAGGATTCCTGCTCTGGTATGAGAATTCCTGAATGGGTGTACCTCTTCTGATTTTAATGATCAAGTATTCTTCAGATTTTAAGGACACAGCTACTCTACAGACAGACTCATGCTAATGCAGTTATTGGTACAGATAAAACAAATGTCTACTGAGAATCTTGGGTCGTTTCTTATAACTATTGCTATAAGAGCAGGGCTCAAGTACTTCCATAGAACCAAGGCAGTTTTATATTGCCAGCTCATCTAAATCTAATCAGCACATCTCTGGATATTAAATGGTGGAAAACATGCTTGGTTTTCCTACACTTTTCTTTAAACTACTGCTGCTTGTGGCTCTGTATCAGTTGAGAATTGTGGAGAAACAAATGCTCATGTAGTTTCAGTTGCCTTACTGAGTACTGAAATAGTTGGGATTCTTGAGAGCAACAATGGGAAAATCTCATTTTGAATAAACTTCCGAATAAATGTGAATATTTTAGTGTTTAGACGATGCAGTAGTTGAAACAGTAATTAAAAAAAAAAATCAGAATTAGATAGTTTCTAATCCAACCATCTCACACTTCCTAGTAGAGTACCTGCACATTTTCTCTAATAGGACAGGAATGAGCAAATACTACACACAAGCACATTTGTCTTTTCTTCTTTTTGAGTCACTTTTTGAGGAGCCACTCACTAAAACTAGGAAACATTTCAGAACAGGAAAATGAGAAAAGAGCAATAGAGACTTGACAGAATGAATAGGTAGGTGTATTTATACACACATGGGCGCCGAGAGGCTACTTCCTCGAGCAGCAGCCAGCCCCAAAGCAAAGGTAAGAAACCCTTCCTCCTGCAAACGTGGTTTGAGACAAGTTGCATGAAGTCAACAGGAGAACACATCAGGTCACAACCAGAAAAACGAAATTATGGAGCTAATGACTAAAGTGTGAGTTCTCTTTCATATACACAGGGTTTATTTGCAGCAAAACCCCCTGAAGCTGGTATTGCTGAAGAAAGTAAATGTGAAATAAAAAATGAGGGCTCCTTCATTTGTTCCTTGCTTCTCTTTACTCCGTCTCTTTCAACTTTTAATTGCTGGAGACATAAACCTACAAAGTAAAAAAAAAAAATTAAAAATATTTAAAAATTGGGATGCAGCAGTACATTTTACAACTTTTTAATGCATGTTTTACCAGTAAACCAACTTTCTGAAAGGTAAAATGTACTTGGAATATAAGTTATAGACCCAGGCCAGCACCAACTCTGTGTATGGGAGGCTGCCTTTGTGAAAGGAAATTTATATTTAGCTTTTGGCAAGTGTGTTAATTTGACATTAGCACATACATCACCTAAAGGGAAATGTGTATTTGTATGGAGATATGGGATGAAGCTCTGCTGCTGAGATTCATAGCACTTTACCCAGGATTACACAAAAGCTTTATGAGTTTAAGAATTTCAGGTTTTGTTGACCATAACCTATGAGTTTGATAATGGATCTACCAGAAGAAAACAGGGTCACAAATAGAAGATTATCTTGTTGTCCAGTGCCTCCGCAAAATCACTCAATTCCTCCTTTTCCTAGGTGTTAGGGTGGTTTTTGGTTTTGGTTTGGTCTTGTTTTTAAATGTCGATTTTTGTACTGATCTCTCCTCCTTTTCCCTGTTGCTCCCTGCAGTGATCCTCAGTCTTGCTTCTATTCTTGGTCCAAAACTTGTCAAACCATTTATGGTGAGACAGACTTTTTAAAAAAATTGAGTGGTTTTTTACTTCTGTTTTGGAAAGCATTTTGTGGATATGAGGAGTGAGGATTATGTGATGATGAGTATTTGAATCTATTACAGCAAGAAGTATAATGCAAAGGAAGAAGGTTATGGTTATAAGCTGCTGGATGTTGTTCAACATATCAGTGACATTTTGAAATATCTGATTTAGAATTATTTGAGTTTATAATCTGGGGGACTGTAATAGAGTTTTACTTCTTGGGAGCTCACAAAGATTCAGATGGTGGTTTATAAAATATACACAGAGATCAAGTGGTTTGAAATTCTGACTGATTTTCTATCTTCTTTTTTTTTTTTTTTTTTTTTTTTTTTTTTTTTTGTGAGAAAAAGGAATAAACCCTCAAAACACTTTCATTTAAGGGCAGTTCCTGCCAGCAAGGGAAATTTAATCCACTCAAGCCACCAAATCACTGAGTGCATTTATTCATTAAAGTAATCAATCAGTGGAAATAGGTTTTTCTTTTTATATATTAAATGGCAAAAATGATGAGTTCATAAAAATGTCAAGAAATTTTCATCTCTGCTATCTCTTTTCTAAGGTCAGCTGTCTTCAAACGTATTATCCCATTTGTGGGAATCTTACTTATTCTGTCTTTCTAGTAGAAAGCTGAGCATTGAGTATTACACAGAGATTAAAATTGAGTGGAAACTATAGAAAATGTCAAACATAGCAGAAATCATGACACTTGCTCTTTTGACTAGGCACAAAAGCATCAACAGTTGTTAATTTTTGAAGCTAGTACTCTGGCAGTGTTACATTAATACATCAGTCACAGCAACTTCTTGTTCACATTTTTGCTAGCATCTACAAGTTTGTCAAGATCTATCGTCTCTTTCCTTTATGCAGTTGGCTTCTTTTATTTTGACAAATGGATCCTTGCCAAGAAGTTATGTATGTGCCTTGCACATCATCATTTGGAAGCAGGAGACAGCATTGGGATTATCATTTTTCTCTACCATTTATAATGCAGTCTGCTTCTTTGAGATCTTTTAGTGGAAAAGACCGGATGAATAAAACCAGCAACTGTCTATTTACCATGGGAAATAAAATTACATGCATTGTTTGCCTGACTCATTCTAAACCTAGAAATTAAGCTCCTTTTATTTTGGGAAAGATGAAGCACGTCCCAGGTTTGTCTTTGAGCTCTTGTTCATTTAGGAAAGGAGGAATGTAAAGCGACCAACTGCATCATGAAATCAGTGTCTTACATCTGTAGACAGTCCTTTAAGGCAGACTAACCCAAATTTATGAAACACTCTTTAAGACCTCTGAGTGAGAAACCTTGCAACTATTATAATGATTCTAAACCTCAAAAATGTTGCTACAGGTAAGGAAGAGATGAAATAAAAGGCATTGCCAATATTTTGTGTGAAGTAGCAATTTCTTAGGTGCTGTTTCCAGATCTTCCCAGGAAGATATAGGACCATGGGCCATGCCCCAATCTCCAGAGGAGGAAGAGCATTCCCAGGTAATTTCCTAAAGTAAAATTCTATCCTGAAATGTGTTGTTACCAAACCATTAGTTTGTTACTATTGAATTTGGTGACATGTTTAACCATGTGAGCGTGAAAAAGACATGCTGATCTTCCTCAATAGTGTCAGGAATATCTATTACCTCCCCCAGCAACACAACTCCATTTGTGGCCAATTGACAAAGGAAATTGATTGACAGCAGCCCTGAAGTATGGACTAATTAAATATATCATAAGTAGGTTGCAGTGAACACAAATCAGCTTGACCCAAAAAAATTTGGTTCCCAGATGTCAGCAAGATTTTCTGTTTAGCTTTGTAATATGGTCAGGGTCCAGAAGCAGTCTCTAAATAACAGAGGCATCTTTGATGCCAATTCTGACTCCTCACTGTTTTAAAGTTGACTAACAAATATCTGTGGAGCAAGCAGACTCTAAAGGGCAGCCAAAGGCCCGTTTGTGTGGAGAAATCAGCATGGGGTAAGGTAAGATGAAAACAGAGGGTACAGAAGCTGTCTGCACTCATTCTTCACAGGGAGAGTGGTGAGCCCTCAGGGTGTGCTCAGATGGCCCCAGCCAGATCTTGCTGAGGTAGTTTAAGGGGTCACTGTCCCTGGCTGTCTGCTTTGTCCTTTTGCTGGAGATTATGGCCCTTATTCAAGTGGAGATGGAAAGGAGCTCATGGCCACCCTTCCACTGTCCTCTTTCAAAGCCTGCTCTGTTCATTGAAATTAGCCACCAAGACTGATTTGTATTTATGAGCTGAACTCCTGTTGGTGGAGGCTGAAGAACTGAACCACACTTGGGTTTGATGCCTTACCTCAGGGAAGAGAACTGCTCTCAGAAGCATGGTGCAGGTGCTATAATGACATAAAAGCCTTAAGAGCAACCCTTTGTGAATGTAGCAGAATAAAATATCATGTATTTAGTGATTAAAAGGCTCTACACAGTGGATCAGGACAGAATAGCTGGTGACCTGTATGTTTTCAGATTGTGGTCTTGCACTAACTTGGGCACATCAAAACATAACACTTCAAATTTCAGTTATTCAAAGACACAGTAAATCTGTTTCTTTTGGGGCAGAGAAACACCATATTATTTAGTTATTTCACTAGAATTTGGCAGTCCTCATATACTGGATGACATTAAACAGAGCAGAACTTTGCCTGAGTAAGGAAGTGCAGCTACAATGCAGCAGCTGTCATTATCCCTAATGGGGATGACAAAACCTGTTCAGGTCCTGCTGCGCATTTTCTTACATGTCTACTGCATGCACTGCAAATCAATTTTTCTTGAGATTTTGATGTATTGTACTACTCTTAATACATATTCTAGGCCTTGGGACTGGGCTGTATCATCTTTCTACAGAGATACAGTGTTTAAATAAAGAGAGAAAAGAGGCTGAGATGCAACTGTAGAGACAGTCTATGCAACTTGGAGATCAGTTGTCAGTGTGTAATAGTTCCTTGAACACTCAGCAGAAGCTAACAGATGATTTTTATTTGCTTTCCATTTTTGAAGGAATTCAGGTATCTTAAAGGTATGCAGAAAACATGGTTAAGTGTCAAGCTACTGCAGTTTAGGCTCACAGTCTTAAGCATCTTAGCCTATGGAATAGAAATGACCAATATTTACTACCCATCAGAAATAGCTATAGATGAATGATCATTAGAAATATCGTGACTACTACTTAATGCTTGCAAAATAAGCTTGTCTTCTGGTCATTGGCAAAATGACCAATTTTGGGGTAAATGGGCTATACATAGAAAAAATTGGTATATATACCACATGATTAAGCTTAGTTAGTTGGAGCATGGTGCTGGTAATGCCAAGGTTGTGGGTTCTCTCTCTGTATAGCCCAATCAGTTAAGAGATGGAGACTTAATGATCCTTCTGTGTTTTTTTCAGCTCAGAATATTCTGTGTTATTCTGGCTGTAATACACCTTTCTCTTCTGTATCCAATCTTTGACTATGTGTAAATGAACATAGTAGCAGGAACAATCCACAAAGTTGAACCTAGCAATATACCATGCAACAAATAATAAGGTGGTCTGCTGTAGCAACCCCACCAGCACTGAAACTTTCTCAGCAAAGTATCATCTGCACTTGGCAGGGTTTAGTCAAGGGGGAAGAGTTCAGGAACTTCAGGCAAATCTTTTGTGACAGGTTTCCTTACAGCAAAAATATACCATGTCCTCATACAAATGGTTTTACAGACACCATGAAAGGCAGCTGGGTCAATACTGATAATAAAGGGGAGAAACTTGGAGACCTGCAGCTCTTCCATAAAGCATTGCTCACACTGAAGAGCAGGTGTTTGCTATTTGCCATGTACAGTTACTTTGCTGTAATGGGGGCACCCAGCCCTGCTCAGCAGAGTTATTTTTCCTCCTCCTCTGATGCTGATGCCAAAAGCTCAGTTCCAACATAGCAGATCGCTGCTTGTTTGAGAAGCAAGTACATGAAGAAGTCCTTGGATTTGCAGAATGTTTTGTCTATTTCTATTTCACAGCTTGTCTTGCTTCTGCTGCACTTTATAACATCTGAATTCTCTATGGGCAGTGAAGCACGTGTTGATTTTTTCCTATGCTCTCTGCCCTGAAACAACAAGTGCTGCTGGTCAAATGTCTCTTATTTTGTGGTTCTACCAAAGTGGGAATGCAACTGGAAAACAGGTGGAAGAAAATCATCAGAGCCACTCAAAAACATTCTTTTCCTATTCCAATACTTGGACTTGTGTATCCTTCTTGAAACTACTGTTTCAACTGGAAATGTTTAGTGATTCATACAAAACCCTAAGGAGACAAAATCATTCAAAAACACAGCATTCTGGGCCCAAATTGACTTCCATTCTTTACAAGGGGAGTTTTGCCACCAGTTCAAATGAGAGTGCTTGGGGTAAGCCTCCTGCAGCTGCTGATCCTTCCTTCTTTCATTCGTATAACAAAAGCATGCTAAAACAGAAGGGAAGAGGTACTTAAAGCTCTTAGAGGAAACACAGGCCAGGTTCTCAGGTAATTAAATTTGCTCTGTTCCACTGTAGCCAGTGGTATATACTGTATCCACTGAAGTTACACCAATTTTTCCTGTCCAAGGCTCAGGCTGATAGTGTTTGAACATACCATTGTTCCATAGGCTGCTGCTCTCTCTATACATCTGGGTAAGGTAGAAATCTGAGAACAAATGCAGTCCTTGGGCAACACTTCAGAACTGTTACAGGAGATGCATTACATTTGGTATTTAAAAATGTAAATTATTTTCAGACTGACTTTAGATCGTTTTTCACAGCCTAGATTTACAGAGGTCTGTAACTGTGTTACATCTTTGTGTAACTGTAGTCACGCAGAGGTATGTAACTACTACATGTAGTAGTTAAACTTCTTGGTTTTTGTGAGGGTCCAGTCACTTGGAGGGCTTGTGAGTGCAGTTCCTTGGTCTCTGCAGCCACACCTAAGTCATGCTGGCTTTCACCCACCTGCTCAACCTCACAGATGAGAGGCAGAAACTTTTCACCTGGCCTGATCTCTCATATAGGTACAAATATGCTTATGTGTTTATAGCTGCAAATAATTATCATATTTTAAAAGCAAACAAAATGAAAGCAAACATGAAATGGGTGCATAGGATGTGAAGCACATAGGCATGCTGGGGGTAAAGTGCAGTTTCCAGAGGCTCCTGACACTTGCCTCATGGCACAGGGAGAGGTGCTGCTTTCCATAATGCATGGAGCCAATTATACCTCTGTCTTGACAGAGCAGAAGGGGGAGAAATTCTTTCACTGACCCTGACAGACAACAAACTTCCACCCTGAAGCCTGATGTCTGATTAGTTTTCCAGGTTTTTTTACTGAAAGGCTGTTAATAATAAAATAATTTCTTCCTAAGACCAATACTATTTCATTTACCAATATACTATTTGATGTATTCCTCTTAGGTTTTTTTTCTGACATCAACTTAAATACCTGTACTTCCCCTCCTGAAGATGTGGAATTGCAAACTGACAAGTCCAGTTAGTGGGAATGGAGTCAGTAATACCTCCAGAGATTAAGGGGGCAGAATATTTATAAGCAATTTAATGTTTTAGAGTACTTTTCATAAAGGAAAAAAAATCTAACAATTAGGTACTAATATAAAAAGAACAAAGTAGTATACTACTAAAAGGTCAGTAACATCTTTTTGCACTCTAACCACACAAAGAAAAAAGTAAAGTATTTGATTTAGCTCTGAACTTTATGACTTTGATAAATTTAAAATTATTATTGTATTTAAGCAATTTTATGTCCTCAGTGGGAGTTAAGGCACTCAGCACTTGCAGAATTGAAGTAAGGATGTGAGCAGTAATTTGACCACTCTTGAATTGTATTGCCTAACATCTGAGAAGGATCAGGAAGACAATCCTTAGCCCTGAGCATTATATACAAATGAAATAGGGGTTATCTGGGGGCAGCATAATTCATTAAATGTTCCTTCTAAATGTAAAACACCAAATTCCCTTGACACAGTCAGCCTTTCTATCTGCAGTCTAGTTGTGACATAAAAAAAGATATTACAATAAGAGTAAACTGAAATTCAGAAAAGCCCAGAAGTTCACTGTTAAAGCTCGTTCTATTTTCTCATTACATCTTTTAACAAACAGACAGAAAAAACATTATAGGTGTCATAGTCTTAAAAAAAATGTCTTATTTTAGAAGATGGGACTACATTCTTAGGTGGTATCAATCAGAAGATTTACATTAATTGTAATCCAATTATCCTGTAGCTCTATCAGCTGAGAATCTGATCCAAGAGCTGTAACAGAAAAGCATCCATGTATAGCTTCATCTTCCCCTCATCCATCTCTCTTCTACTTCAGGCCAGTCTGGGAAAAATTTCAAACAAATGCTCTGATCAGATTTTTGTAAAGACTGCATAGAATTACACTGAGGTAAAAAACCCAGTTTATTTCAAGGGAAGATGTAAGCTGACCAGACCAAAGTTCAAAAAAATGTAATTGTACTATAAGACATGTGCATCACCCATTACACAGACTGTGTGTTCTTGCCTTTGATATATTTATTCTCACATCAAACCCTCTCATGGAACAAGGAAGGGTTAGTTATCCAGTTTGGCCAAACAGGACACAACGGGGTAAGTAAGTGGCTTGCTCAAGGCTACCCAGGAAAACATATCAGAAGAGCATGAGTCTCTCATGCTGGGGTAATGCCACAGTCCCCAGACCACCTCTGCCTGCCTAGGTCTCCTTCTGTTATTTAATTAATACAGAGGCTATCGATAATCTTTGCAAAGTGAGTTATTTATGCTCCAGCTTAACCAACACTGAAAAGTGGAAATGTCTGTCTTGTGAGCTGACAAATGGAGAGTGTTATGTAAAGGCAATTGATTTTATACTTGCTGTTGCCAGGCCATTAACAGGAGAGCAGCCCACTGACTGGGGTGATTCAAAGGTGCTCCTCTTGGCTCCACCAGCACTGCCCAGTGCCCTGCTCCTCCTCAGTGTCATGCAAGAGAGAGGCAGACAGGTGAACAGGCTGCTCCCCCTCCATCATACAGCCCCATCTGTTCTCACAAAGCTGGGACGAAGTCTCAGGGTCTGAACGAAGGTACTGCTGACCCCTGTGTATTCAGTTATGCCAAGTGACACTCACTTTCATTTCAAATTGCCAACAAAAGTGAGGGAAAGTTCAAGAAATCTTGGATAACAGCTTTGTAGGAGTTACCCTAAATGAGACTATAAAAAATATAAAAAATTGTGGAGAAAAAGGAATGGAAAAATCTTAAAAAGAAGCAATTCTATTTCCTTTCCTTTTTAGGAATTATGTTTTAAAATTTCCTCATGGAAATGCTGCTGATTCATGTATTTTAAAAATACTCTCCTCTGGTTCAGGCTTTCCTACAGTAGGTCACTGATTCACTGTCCACTGAAGTAGGTATTTATATATACTCATGTTTGCATTAATTTTAACACATCTAGGGTCCCTCTAAAACTTTAGAATACTTTTTAACTTCAGATGTTTTTAAGTCCTTTAAAATAGAGTAGGTACTAAATGATGTTACTAGAAGGTAGGAGAAAGATTTTGTTCCTTATTAATCTGTGACCATGCAGAATTGCAAAGGAGACAGTGAAAGAAATAGATAAATCTGGCAACTTACTGGCTTTTTATTGCCTTAATATGGTCAGATAAGGAACAGGAAAAGCATGCCTTTTTCTGAGTGATTCCCATTTTATTCAAAATCCATGAGGGCTTACCTTAAAAATATATGATGCTATTGAGTTCAGCAAGCTGCATGATTTATTCAACCAGGCTCACCATTTCTTCCTGTCAGTTATATCTGATCAGTTATTGAAAGTGTCTATCACTCATTATATATTTATTTTTTGAGTTTAGAGACAATCTTTTAAAAGACTTTCACTCAGGGATATTAGGGCCCCATACTCAAGAACTGACTCTCAGCTAGTCAGTAAAATAAATGTTTTGGGACATACTATCAGTTGATACAAGTCCTTGTAAGTCTCATGCTTCCAATTTACCTAAGCCCTGAGAATCTGCCCTGTTATTGCTGACCTCGTATCTGGCCATTTTTGGTGCAGTTTTGCTCTGGCACAATGCAGTGTGGTCGAGACATTTTCCCAGAAAAAATGCAAAATGTTATACACAATCTCATGTCAGGTATTCTGTACCTCAAATTGGTGGAACAAAGCATGTTATTTCCACTTAGTGGGGAGAAACCAACATTGTTATTTCTACTGCTCTAGTGTCAGGGCTTTTTATTTCCACTGCAGTGATTGTACAGGCTCTCATAACCAATAAGCCAACATCCACCCTGCCAAAAACAACAACAACAAAAAAAACCTTGGCTGGTCAGAAGCACATTAGAGCACACAAAAGAAAACTGACTTGGGCTGCAGCTAGAAAGGAAATGTCTATTCTCCTGATAGTAGTGCAGAATTTGACTAAAAAATTGCATTTTTCTGGCAGATGGACAACCTCTGGATCATTTCCACTTCTCCAGATGAGAAAAAAACAAAACAAAACCAATAGAAACCAGTAGAAAAAACCAAAACAACAAGCCAAGGGAATGTATAGATTCTTAACTTCAAAAGGGGGAAAGAAAACTTGTACTACTTGTTTGTGGTTGTGTAAAATAAATGCAGTTCAGGTTTAAAGTTTCTAGACACAAGTGGTCAGATCTAAAGGGCCCAGATACACCATATTAGACAAAAAAATGTCATATCTCTCTAGAGCAGTGTAAGTTCTAGGAGAATTTCTTCTGAATAAGGAACACAGCATCACTTCTCAAAATTTGCTGCAGTGAGAAGCAGTTTCAGGGTGAAACTGTGGCTCCCTGGAAACTTTGTCACTGAGTTGATGTGAACCAGTTCACTGTGAACACTGGCTGTGCCCCATTCCCAGATTGCTCTTCCCACTTTTTAGCCTCAACTGCCCTCAGTCTTCAGCCCTCTGAGTGACCTTTTCTTACAGCACAGTATGGTGCTCTGACCTAGTTCAGCTCCTAACAACAGGCTTTCTGTTGCACAGCATGTGAACCTGGGCCAGGAAAAGATGGCTTAGATTTTATGAGGATTGTGGGCTACAGGGACATTGTCCCCTGAACACACAGGAAGCTTGATTCTTGGGTTGGTGGAAATCTACATTACCTCACAAATGTAAATAGAAATTTGTCTTAGCTGAGTGTACAATCTGTAGATTCTGGATCTATGCACAATTTGTTTGCTGTGTTGAAAAATAAAATATCTTGGTTTTACTCCTTATAAGTAGGAAAAGTAGGTCTCCATTATACACAAAACTAAGACTCACATTTATATGGCTTCAGTAACACTTGATGTATTTTTAAATTATGGAAACTTCATGAGGGAAACTAAAAAATGCTTTTAGGTGAAAATGATTATTCTGTTATTTGCAAACATAATGATTTCTGTTCAAAAATTAGCACAAAGTGGGCACAGAAATATGAAAATGAGCCCTTGGACAGAAATGATCACCTTTCACATTGGGATGTGTATGTTAGTGCTCTTGACAGCATTTTTTTCATTAAGATGTGCTGAAAAATTATGGACTGTGACTTGAGAATTCACAATATTAGAATATGAGATATATAATTTTTTAATGCATAGAAATTTTTATGAAATTGATTTACTTCATAGATAATTTTACTGAGAATTATTTATTTCATGTTGCTACAGCCCTTAAATTTGAAGAGGACATCAGCATAAGATATATGCTGTTTATTACACTATGTTGGGGGACAGTTTCAAAAAATCTGCTACAAGTGCCTGAAAAAATAGTAATATTAATTTTAACCTGTAATAAAGTGTTCTCACAGGTACCAGCCAACATCTGCCTAGCTGCTGCTGTACATCCTTACCCAACGACATTGGAGGTGTGGCCATGCTGAGCCCTGTTTCTCAGAGCGTCTGAGGATGGTGAGTTGGAGACAATTTCAGCCCAGCCTGAGATCTCAGATCCAGCACCTGGATCTTTACCAGGGAGCAGGAGCAGTAGCAGAGGGCGGGAGAATGCTGGGCATCCTCCCGCTGGAAGCACGGCTCGGAGCGCTGTGGATGCGGTCCCCGCCCGGTGCCGCACGGTCCCTGCAGCGCCGGCTGAGGTCACTGTGGCTCCGCACCTCCCGCTGCTTTTGGAGCAGCTCTTTGCTGCTGGAAGAAAGGATACGGCAACAGCTTTTTCTACTTTTTTTTTTTTTTTTTTTTTCCCAGCACATACAGTTTCTGAAAATGGGGACTAACTGATGGTTGTAATTTTGATGGAGATTTACCTGTAGGCAAGACGGCAATCAAACCCACACTATTAACGGAAGGCTGATTGAGTTAATGAATATAATTGTCAACTCTGCAAACTGATTCAGTCTGTCTAACAATCTATCAGTTTGTCTTTCCTCTTAGAGTTGTCCCCATTTATATTTTGCTCTATGGTGGCTGTAGGTGTATCTAAAAACCCCATAAATATAGTATTGTTTGAGGGAGGACTGATGTATGCTTGGAAAAGGAAAGAGGATCTGCTGTACCGGTAGCTGAATTTATCACTGTTTAATTAAACACAATAAATTTGGATTAGGCACCTGAAATAGTAGGTAATATTAACTTTTGATCCTGTCATACAGCTGGCCTGCATGAAATTCAGGTCCTTTACTCATTGGACTAAGTCTGCAAAGGACTCAACTTAAATGACTTTTGGTCTGACAAATGAAACAGTGTACAGGAAGCATTGCATATAGACATTAGAGGCTGATGCTCTAAAGTAACAACAAAATGTTCTGTGGAGCAGGGAATAGATAAGGAGATGTGAGAAAGCATAAAAATGCCTTCCTTGAGCCTGAATTTTAGGCTTGGCAAGCCTGCAGCCCACCAACCTAAACTGAACCACAAAGCCCACCACTGGGTCTGCAGATTTCCGTCCATACCCCATGGGCCTGTAAAGAAATGCTTTCCGTCCTCCCCATCAGTTCTGAGAGAAAAGAGTGATTAGAAGATGGAGACTAAACTACAGAAAAGCATAATTCACAGTTCAAGCCAGGGACAAATCCAATTCAGAAGAGCCCTGAACAGTTCACGCAGCCTTTCGAGAAGCAGTTACTATAAATTACCTTTTTCAGATGTATCAGAAGAAGTGTACGTTCAACCTGTAATAGAGGAAGTATGTTCTGCTTCCTCAGAGCTTGAACCAGTCCTCAGAACTGCCATCACTGAAGAGGTAAGGGCCAAGCTACAACAAGAGAGTTGCCTGCCTTTCCCCTCAAGTCACTCACAAGAGGACAACAAAAATGAAACTACAATACATCTGTGATGAACACTGTAAAGCAGTGTGACATTTGAATAATAATACATACCTTTTATGGTGGAAAAAACCCTGTATTTGCAGAGAAGCCATTTTTAAGCTCTACTAGTGAAAGTAAGGAGCAAGTAAGAAGGGATCAGAATTACTCTCAAAGGCTGGAGCCTCTCTGTTTGGAGCAAAATAAGAGATGTCCTTCATGTGCTCCAATGGAAAGGTCAGGTGGAATGAGATTGCCCCAACTTTACTTGTCTTCTGTAAGTGAGCCTTTTGTGCCTCTAATGATCTAGCTTTGCTCATGGAAAGAAACACAAATTGCCTAACTGAGGGGCAAGGGGCACAAATTTATATAATTTTAAAAAAAGAAGTTGTCAGACTTAGGTAAGTCTCCTAATAAAGAGGTGATCAACTTCTCTGAAATCCAACTAATCTACCTGTGTGTAGGTAATGCTGTGTTTTGCAGTCTTCCTTACATCTGCAACTTTTTCTACATAAACATGATAATACAATACCTATCTGTGTACTGACATGAATCTGTGTTCTTAAAGCCTTGCATATAGCAAATGGAGAAAGATTTATAACCCGTTTGCCCATTTGTCAGCTATTCCTTCACTAGCTCTCACATATTACTAATTTTATTTAATAGAAGAGTATTTTACATGTCCTGTCATGCAACATTGCAAGCCCCTTTCAACATAAAGAATCCTACCCCTCCCAAATTTTCTTATGCTGTATCACTGTATGTGTCACAGCTAACAGCTGCTGAATACACATTATCTCTATAACTGTGAGTTTATCCTCAAGTTAGTTGGATTAGACAGTAGGTTCCAGAGACTACACTGCCATTGAATACACTTATTTCAAATTTAACATGAAGTTTAATCAATAAAAATAAAAACAATAAATTTGACTCATTCTGCTTTTCTTATGCTATAGAAATTCCAGAGTATAGATGGCTTTCAGCTGTTCCTCAAGAGATATCTTTGTCATTTATTGAGCATTTTGTGCTTCACAAGAATTCTTATTGTAATGTCACAAATTTGCCTTGCCTCAATGCTCCTGAAATGCTTTGCCAGCTGATGGAAAGGGGAATAAATATCATTAGGTGCTTGCATGTAGGTGTCATCTAAGTCAACAGTGTCTATAATCTATTTACACAGGCAAACAAAAATCCCCTGAAAATAGAAAGATATATGATTTAAGAACAGTGAAAGACCTGTATTTCAAAGAATAGAGTCAAACTGCTTGTTAGGAACTTCAGTGAATGAGTCAATATCTCTTGCTCAAAAATGACACGTTAGCTAAAAGTTGAAATAACTGAGTAAGCCAACTAATTGAAGTCTTAATCATGACCTGAAAAAGTAATAGATTTGTTTGCTTTTTGGAAAATATTTTTATTTTAAAATATAAAGACTGTCTGATAGACATTTTTCAAAAGGAGGCAGGAAGAAAGTGGGGATTTTATGTTCACTGTTCAGGTCCTGTCTTGCCTGCCTGCCTGTAAGAACCAAAAGGTATTTAAATTATAATTGGAAGAGTCAGGAGCAAATGACTGTTTAGGGGAGAAAGGGTTTTTAGCCTTGACTGTTTTGATTTTTTTCACTTTGTCTAATATTAGTGTCTAAAAAGCATTTGGAAAGAGGATGTTTTTATTTAAAATTTAACATCCACAATGCTTACATTATAATGTGAAAGCTGCACTAGATGACTGATATCTTGGCAGATCTCCCAGGGGCTTAAACTGTGCTGGATTTCACCCATTATTTTTTAAGCAAACAAGTATAGGGGGAAAAAACAAACAGAAGACAAAAGATTCAAAATTTCATTGTAAATAAAAAAACCCAAACTTTGGCACATACAGCTTTCACAGAAGGGGTTTTGACTGGCCACTGGGTCAGGTTTGTTATCTAAAAATATCTGCCCTAAATCGAATTAAGAAATAAAAGGGGATTTTGTGTGGTGGTGATATTTTTTTAAAATTTAGTACTTTGCCAGAGACCCTCCATTTTACCTGAAGGATTACTAAAATTCACAATCTGAAATACCAGCTCAAATTCAGACACATGGATGAACACATGGCAGACTGTTTCTCATTGGAAATGGCAAGAACCTTTCCACTTTCTTTTAATACTTATTTAGTGATTTTTATGCAGCACCAGTAACACCATTATCTCAGCATTGACAAAATGATATAAACTGTAAAATATCTTCTTTGGGACATTTAAACCTTTGCTGGATAAAATGCTAGTAAATGTGATATTAATTAAGAAATAATCCTGCACAATAGTAAAAGACGTTAGATCTTTATGAGTAAAAGGAGTTTCTCCATTTTTAATATTTTTAAATCTGTGGTAGGCATAAGATAATGTTCTTAATTTGTTACTTTTTAGTAGAAGATCAAAGCGCATTATAAATTTAACCTTGATTTGAACAATACATTTCCTTCATATTCTCTAGGCCTGGGGTTTTTTTGAAATTATCAACTTTTGGGTGGGTATGTAAGGCAATATGTGCTCCCTCTGTGCCCAAAACAGTAATGTAAGTAAATTTCCACATTTAAAAACTAAGTGTAAACATTTTTAGTCTTAGAATCTAGTGTAAAATGGTTGCCTTAACTTTCCAAATGTGCTCAGGTACTATGGTGATGGGCAAAGCATGACAGCTAAACTCAAGAGGCTGTGTTAGAGAGAAGATTGTTCAGTACATGGGTGGCTGCTTTAATTTGCAGTTCCCCACTGTTCAGCAGCTCTGAGATCAGCTTTATGAAGAAGACTTCCCATTCCTCAGCCATGCTAAGGCATGTATTCAGGGAGCTTTGTATTCACACACTTATTTCATGTCCCTGGAGTTGAGCTTATTGATTACTCACATAGTTAAATATTAACTTAAACAGCTTTGTTAAAATGGGGACTAATTCACTTACAGTCAGTCCCCATTTTGTGCAACAGGAATATACATTTTTTTTAAAGGGAACAAAGGAAAAGGATATATGAGCTTGAAAGAGGTTTTAGACAGACTTGAGGTGTTGCAGTATAGGGCTGAATCTAGTCCATAATGTTAAAACTACTTTTATTCCAAAACGTGGGCAAATCCATTAATCGCTGAGGGCAATAGTAACAGTGGCAGCATGTTGTAGACATCGGTAGTGAGAGAAAAACAGTCGGAGTAAATGTAATACTTTCTTCAACACTGCACGCTTCTTTAGCATAACTTATTTTGAAAGGTTAAAGATGCAATTTTTAAACCGCTAGTAAGTATGGTTTAGAATGACTCCTGATACATATTCTGCCATTTTCTCTCAGGTTTTAAATTTTTTTAAAATAAATAATTTGGCTGAACAAAGGTGAATTTCATCATACTATTCCCCACATCTATTTATTTTAACTTTATAATGCTTCACAGGTTAGCATTATGTGAAATTACCTAATACTCTTCACAGAAATATTTCAGTACAGTAATAAAGAGAAGAACCCATTTGAAAACAGAAAAAGGAACAGATGGATAAAACTGCAAGTATTATTTCAGATTAATCTAATTAAAGCAGAAAGATTCTTACAGTCTTAGAATTTGCCAGTGCTGAGGCTGATTTCTGTGCTCCAGAGTACAGCCCTTAGAAAGGGCTCCTTTGGACTAATTGCATCTACTGGATGGACAGATAAGAAATTTCTTTCTCTAACAGTTGTTTTCTGGATAAAAATAAAGCCCATTATTTTTGCAGACAGCCTTCAACCAATATTTAAAACACAGCTGTTCTCCATTCTGACTTCTCTCACAATTTTTAAGTTGTTTTATTACTACTGTTTCTTTGCAAACACTCATTCTAACGAAGCAGAATTTACTTACATCCTGCAGCGGGACAGTAAGCCCCAAGAGATATGGGTTTACAGGAACCTCTTATGTCCCATTTTCCAGCTGTGGGAAAGTGATTTTCAGGGAAGGGAAAATGACTGGTCTCAAATCACACAGTGAGATTAATGATACAGCCAAGCATTGAATGTTTAGGCTGTGGTCAGATGATCACTAAGATTGGATTTATGCATTACTGGATCACCTGGCCGTATAAATTTGGTGCAGACAGGCATGCACTTCTGCTGAATTATTCACAGCACATCAGATAGTGCTTATGTCAGCTGGTGCCCTGAGATAGCCCAGAATGCAGCGTATCCCATACGCCATTCGTTCTCATCTCTCAGGTGTAGTTTGGGATGATGGACTGTTGCACTGAGGTAAGAAAGTTAGTTTCTGCTTATGAGGCTGTTATTACCACAGGAAAAACCCTGGAAAGTAACCATGTCACAAGCAAGGCACTGTTTTAATGTCACAACATGTCAGGGCATCACAGTTCCAGGATGCAGTAAGTGGCAACAACATGGATCTGTTGTTGGCCGTGCCCCTGGAAGTGCCCATTTCCTGCTACAAGCTGGTGATGGAGGAGAGCAGATGATGCCCAGAGTATAGTGTTTCTCGCTGGGTTGCATGAACAGAGAACAGGGGACAGAACTAATTGTTTTGCCAAACCTTTTCTCATTGCTGATTAAATGGAGCACAGTAAGGCCAAGAAATTTCAGGTTCCTGTTTCCTGAGGCATCTGTGTCTGTGAGAAGAGCTATAACCACAACAGAAGGTTATACTTAAAATATGGGGAGATCCAGGGTATGAGAATAGCTTCTGAAAGGAAGTTTTCCCAAACATCTCCTTGTAGATGTTTCTCAGGAAGGTGCCCACCCAACCAGTGATATTTACTGAACACTGAGGAGAAAGGGACTTAAACTCTCTGAGAGGGGCAGCTCTCTACTCTTAGCATTTGGATCTGAATCAATTTGGGCAAGATTGATTGCAACTGCAACAAGACAATGCTGAAGTTCAGAATGCTCTTTGGAAGCATTCCAGCTCATGATTCGAGCGAGCCATGCAGGAGTTCAGAGCAAAAGTTGTTCAACTGAGTATGTATCCTCTCTCTCTGTCCTGTGACCTGTCCTGATTGTTTATCAGCATCTTGGGTCACTGCAATATTGTGCTGGGGTCATCTTCAGTTGGTTTCAGAGACCTCATGAAGCTTGTGCTCTCTGTATTCCTCAGCTGATGCCCTGGAGACAGGACAGTCTGCGGTCATTGTCATGTTATTTTGTGCTTCCAAAAATATCCCATGCCACACTCACTTCAGTTCATCCTGCTCAACGTAAACCAGAGATAAGGCAGTAGAATTATAGACTAGTTTGCATTAGAAAGGTCCATTAAAAGTGATATAGCCAAATCCCTCTCCAAAAACCAGCAGCATCTTCTACTAGATCAGGTTGCTCAGAGCTGTGTCCAGCTTGGTCTTCAATATTTCCAGAGATGAGGCATCCACCACTCTCTGGCAAATGGTTCCAGGGTTTCACCAACCACATAATAAAAGAGTTCTTCCTTATATCTAATCTAAATTGACCCTCTTTTAATTTAAAACCATTAGTCCTTGTCCTATTGGAACAGGCCCTACTGAAAAGTCTGTCTCTGTTGGGGAATATGTCTCCATGTTTCTTATAGGCCCCCTTTATGTACTGAAAGTCCAGAATAAGGCCTCCCTGGAACCTTTTTTCCTCTGAGCAGAGCAAACTCAAGTCCTTCAGCTTTTCTTCACAGAAGATGAAGGTGACTTGAGAAGACCTGTCTGATTAGGCTTTGAATATTTAGGATTTAAATAATCTGTTCTGGTGGCTCAACTGTGAGCTGGTAACCACCCGCTGAAAGATGGTAAATGACAACTGAGGACAGTAATGAATAGTTAGAGGTTGTAATATCTTGAAGGCTCCAATTACTGCCATTGCTGCTCTGTGACTGTGCCTGAAGACAGAGTGTGGGAGCGACTCGACTCTGCCAGTGACTAAGCAATTAGCCCCAAAGGCAACATGGCACATTTCTCTGGGCCTCCATTTCCCAACCTGCAGAAGCAGAACAGGGCTGTGCATTCACTTTCACTTAGTTCTGCTTTGACACTAAGTGTGAGGATTCAACTTTAAACTGAGATTTCTGAAATGCATCTTGGGGGAGCTAGGCATCTACTCAAATATAACTAAAACAGTAGTTAGAAATTACTGGAAATGAGCCCATGTCCTTGCAGTAACAACAGTTACACTTCATCTCCTTCATATTCTCTTTTTCATATAGAGAGATCAGAAAGACCTTATTTCCCCGTATTAAGATCACATGGCAAACATTTTCTGGGAGCAAAATGCCTGCTAAAACATTTTGGTTTATGTAAAGGCACAAAGTGGTATTACCTATGGGGCTTCGGGCTGCAGGGGCCTCCAGGCAAAATACTCTACATGCTGAAGAGGAAATGCAGTTACTGAAGTCAAGTTTATGTTTTTTAACCTATTTTTCTTGAGATAACTTTGTCAGATTGTCAAACAAACTCTCCAAAGGGATTTAAGTCACAACCACATTAAACTGGAATCCAATCTTGTTATGCTGGCCTCAGCGAGTGGATATTCCCTCTGAGCAAACCTGCACTGTATTAAGCTGCCTTCTGTTTCTTCAACCTAAGCTGTGAATGTATAATCATATTTCCTTTTGAAAATGACTTGTTTTTCTTCATTACAGAAACAGGATTGATTTTCCTACAGAGTGTTACACTTGTCTAAGCAGCTATAATCAAATTTCAGTGTAATGTCCCTACACAAGTAATTCTCACAATTAAAACTGTAACCATTCTGGATACCTGTTGGGTTAGATTCTAACCTTCATGTGTATCTGGAATTGGTCCACTGAGAACATGGGCCAAATCCACAGCTTTGCAAATCAAAGTCACTGGAGTTGCATCTGTGGGTACCAATTGTGGATATAACTGCCTACCTTCAATGAAGTAAACAGAATCACTTATTAATACTGGTATGACAAGAGGAAAAAAATAGGACCAATAAGCCAAAATAAATTACTTTTTACATCAAGAATGACAGAAGCTACATAGTTTTTTTAATTTTCCAATACTCCAAATATTCCCTCATGTAATCCTTGAATAAAGTTAAGTGGAGATGGATTCAAGGGTAGCAATGTTTCAAAAGTTGGCTCAGGAGAGGCTTCAGTGGCCCAAGAACTCCAGTGACAAGCCATGTTAAGAGTTCACTACCTCAATAGGCTATATTTTGGGTGATCAATCTTTAACTTAATTTAAGATTAATTTAATGAAGATATTTATGTCAGCCTTGAAGAAAGCATGGGCTAAAACTGCATGCCTTTATATGTGCGACACCCAACCACTACCTTTGCTGCTACTAGCTATTACTAGATATCCTGATATCTAGTATTTACTAAATATCTAGATATTACTAGAATGATCCTGCAGGTCATTCTCCAGACTTACAGTCATCATTTATAACTCTTGTCAGAGTGGGCCAATCTGTTCAAGTTCACGTTTCCTGGATAAAACTTCCAAGAGAAGGCAAATGTGGCTACCTTCCCTGGTTAGCATATCATGGCTTTCCTGTGCTTTGGTCACCAAGGAGGAAGCCACAACCTTCATTAAATGGGCTGATGCTCAGTCACACTTTGAGTTTGCCTCTTTTTTGTCACACACACACACCATCATGTACTCGTCCACATGCACACACTCCTGCAAAATGCTGACAACCTAAGTTAACAGCAAATAATTAAAGCAAAAATGAATTTTAAATATAAAGCTGAATCACAGCTCCCACTGCCTGGCAGCAACTAGGTGATATAAACTATAAACTTGCCCTAAGGGTCAGTTCTGGAATTCCTCCATTACAGGGGAATTAATGCTTAAGGCAGTGCAAACAACTGTGCTGTTGAATTTGCAGCTCCACCTGTTTTCTGAAGGTCAAGCAGTCTGAACTCCCTACAGACAGACACTGCTGCCTGTGTGCACACACATAGAAGTAAGTAAAAATAAACAAAGTATTTACCAGCATGCCTTTCACTTACATCCACTTAGTATTATCTATTGTAGTCATTCCATTGGAGAACAACATGTTATTAAGGGAGGCCAGCTCTGCCAAGTGTTAGTCCCCCAGAGGGGACTCACCCATGTGTTAAACATTTTAGCTCTCATAATAGAAGGCTATGCTGTATATTTCAATGACAATTCACTTAGTATTTACAGATGAGATACTTGGGAGTACATCCCAGCAAGCAGTGTTTGCTTTTGATACTGAGAGAGTGGGCAATAAAATCACGTAGTGCATACTGTTTGTGAGGCAGATGCTCTTGTGGCAGCCAGCAAAGCAAATACTCAAGTTCATCTCGGGTGCTCAATGTGTGCATCAGACTTGCTCAGAACAAGGAGAGCCCTAAACACATTCAGCTTCCAGAGGCAGCAAATGGTTAGGAGATGGGAGCAGTCAAAGAGCTTAAGAAATGTAGCCTTCCTTTATAATCAGGCAAACAGAGACTGCTTCTTTCTACCCAGCATACATTCTTAAGACATTGTGTAACAAGGAACATGAAGATATCTCAGGCTGGTTTATCTGCTTTTGAAGGGAGACCAGAGTTCACAAAACTTTGTTGCTATAAGCAGAGAAGGAAAAAAGCAGGAATTACAGGAAGGAGCTAGAGATTCCTCATGGGATCTTTTACTCAATACTCTTCCCAAACAGTCTGGCGTCCTGAAGTGGCTTGCACTACAGAAGAATGTTCTAGTTCTGGTTTTCTTTAAGTAGATTTGACTTTGTCTCATTTAAAGCAAATGTGTTGCTTTGTTGATGTGAAAGTTTTGATGACACACCACCCTAATTGTTTGCTGCTCTTGAGAAACACAAACCTGCAGCCAATGCTCTATGACATGTTTTTGTGCTTCCCATTGTTATAGCTTTCCACCAACTGATCATCACAGCAAATCAACCTGCAAATAAGTACTCCTGAGCACTTTAATGAGGCCCTTATCTCTGGCCAACTTAGAAATACTCATTGGGCTTTCCCCCTGTTGAACAGCAGCAACTCCAAATAACCCTCCCATTAAAACAAACGCGCTGCTGTCAGAGATGTCAGGTTGAAGGGCCAGCAGGCTTCTGAAGCTGCTGTTGCATCATCCTTTTGTTGGGCCAAGGTACAATGCCTACCGGAGTGATTAGAGCAATTACTCAGCACTGTTTGTCACAGTCAATCAGATCTGACCAGCATGAACGAAGCCGTGACCTAGACCTGCCTCTCTAGCAAAGCATTATTATTGGTTGTCATCTCCGTCTTCGGTAGCTCCATGCATGTGTCTAAGTTGGAAATGCACTAAGAAAACTTCCTAGCAATTATTTCTCTTTCGTTTCTCTCCTTGATGGGCCTCTCCAATCATCTGATGCAGGCTTTCTTTCCTTTCGTCTAACTGCCTGTATTCCTGCTGATATGTACTGTGACTTTCAGCCAATGAGCTGAAAGTGGCTACTTGAGAGTCTCTAAAATCACTCCTTCTCTGTTTGTCATTTACCACTCACCAGAGAGAGCTGCTAGTTGGGAACTAACAGAAAAGAGGAGAGAGGACTCGGTCTTAGTAAGACCTCTTCTCTGTGCATCTCCTTTGCAATGTTTTCTATGGCAAATGAAACCTAGTGTGAGTATTTTGTAGTAAAGTGCTTATCAGGATTAAAAAACATAGATTAAAAATATGTTGTTGAAATTAATGTAAACAAGTTTTGTGATTTTTTTTGGTATGGCTGGAAGTAAGATATTGAAGAAGAATATCACTTGAACCTGGTGATTGAAGTGTCCTGACCCCTGTATACTGCTACTCATTCTCACTTTTGCTTTTAATCTTAAGCTTTGCTTGAGATCTGCAGGAAAACACAGACAAGCAGTTCTCTGCTCTCTGCCTTCCCTACAAGGACAAAAGTATCTGACTGTGCTGTACCTTCAAACAACCACATTCTCTCTTCTTTTTCATTTTTTATTCCAATGCATGAACAGGAAAGATACTTCATCAGCTTAATCAAAGAAAGAAGCAAAAGGCATAGAGACATATGTTGCAGAAGGCTGAGATGTCACATTGGTGCAGCTTCAGACAGATGAATGGATGAAGAGCTGCCTCGTGCCATTCTGTAGCATGCTGATACAAATGTCCTGCATGCAGGTGTGTGAGGGAGACTAATGGACATAATTTCATGCAGGCCATGTCAGCAGAGGTTCTTATACTGATCCTAACTGTGGTTAGTGAGGAAAGGAAGAGCTTGTGACAAGAATGCGTGTGAGAATAAGACTTCAAATTTCAATAAGAGGAAGATGTTAAATGTACATAATAGTGATTATTGTTACTAAGCAAAATGCTTGTGTTGGTACTTGTAGCCGTTTCTAATAATGGAGGAATTATTAGGGCCTGCTGATCACAAAAAATCTCAGCAGCAACTTTGTCACATTAGTACAGTACTTTCAGTATTGATTTTAAAACTGTTGTTCAAAGCAACCAGTAAATGATAGATTATTAAACACAAAATTCTTTGTTTTTCCAGGAAGTAGCTACATACTACCAAAATACTACCAAGTTACTACCAAGTATATCACATATACTGTGTTCTATGGTGGTATAAGGACCCTGAGGTTTAGACAGTTTCCAAAATTCATTGTGAGAATGAGAAAACATTTACCATACACAGGCCATTTGTGAGGTTCCTTTTACTTGCTCTTAAACTGTCTTTTCTCAGCCAGGCAAAATAAGAAGCTCAGCACTGATATTTTTTGGAAAACGTGGATAAAGGTATTGAGATATGGGGCACAACAAAGAGTATTTCAGCTGTCTGACTTCAGGGATAAAGAACTGGCATGCTTTGTAGTTTGTCAGATCCTTAAATCCTTTGAAAAGGTTTAAGGATAAAAACCTACAGTGAGCTAGGAAATAATGCACATTAGAAATAATAGAATAAAATTACAAATAGATGAAGTAAGAAAATGTATTACTAAGATTATACTTAATAAGGATCCTTCTTAGCTGATTTAACATCTCAGCTCCCTGTCAGACTGTCTGATTAGCCTTTACAATGTACCCTAAGGCTGGTGTACCCTGCCAAAATCTGAAAGGTATATATTTTCTCTCACAAGTGAAGGTGGTTGCCAGAGCCATCCAGCGCAACTACTGCATACAATCTGTTTCTTTGGTGGTTCAGAAAAGAGTAATTTTCTCTTCCTATTTGCTCTTTATTGCCATTAAGGAGGATGGCAGGGGATCAATCGTTTTACCTATCCTTTAAGGTTACCAATTGCTTATCTTAATTGGAAAATTCCTGTCCTCAGCTCTAATCTGTCTATTATTACAATGTAGGACATAATAACAAAGCTCTATAAATCTTGTAATTCAGTAGATGCAAATCATTAAATTTTTATTAATCAGACTTTTAACTCTAACCTATGTGTTCTAACTACAAATGAGGGAGGGACGGAACCCTGTTTTGGATTGGCTTGGTCTGGTAACATCCACATATTTACTGTTAGATAAGGTAGAGTCTTTTCATACTTAGCTTAGAAGGCAAAGCTGAATAACCTGGGTGAAACCAGAACCAATCCAAAACTCTGTCATTGACTCAATCTCATGTTGACCATTTGCACCAACTCTTTTCATATTTCTTTAGTCTGAGTCAGGGAAAAAGAGAATGTTCATACACTTTTACTTATATATTCTTATGATTTATTACTAGGAAATGCATGATCATGAGCTCAATGTGACATGCAAGACAAGTAATTCAAAACTTCAAGGGCTTGAAGATGTTTTCTTTAATCTAAGAAATGAGTTTAATTACATTGTTGCAAAATGCATTTTAATAAACAGATTTTTTTTCTCTGCTATGTAGCTTACAGGTTGTGATAGGAGCATTGCCAGTTCTGCTGCAACTTTTCCTCTCCCTAAAAATGGTTTCAGAGCATGTGCTGGTATCCATAGAGAACACACTGGATTCAGTGATTCTCCAAGTGAGTGAATGCACTGCAGAACCAGAGTCATAATGGGCCTTAAGAACTGGAAAACTCTGTTTCTCATTGTTTGACTATCTTCAAGTCTTAAACTGTGGAGGTGGAATGCTTCTCTTGTTGATGAAAGACTTCATGGTATAGACACTACTTGTGAAACTCAGGGGAACAGTAGAGACTGGTGAAGTCTGTGAAAGGGTAAAGTGTACATAGAATGGCACAGCCATGCCTTTAGCTTGGTAGATTTTTCAAAATCACGAAGTCAACAAGATTCACTTATCCATATAAACTAAATATTAATAGTAGTTATAGTAATAGTAATAATAATAATAATAATTGCAACTAAATAGTAACCCCTTACGTGTTCAAATATTTTCCTTAAATGCTCTATACTCCTACATGATTTGCATCTCACCCTGGCAGTTCTCCTGCTGTGAGATGGCTATCAAGTTCAATAGAAGATGACTTTTACATACAAAATTCACTAAGGAATTAAGGTTAATATCCCTTAAATGAAAAAAATTTCCTAGTGGTATATGTTTATTACTTGACTGAACTAATGATATAGTTCTGATCTTAAATTAATTGTTAATAAAGCTATGACTAGTTTAAATTTTGCCCACACTGGGCTGGGGAAGGTGGCAGATATTAGTGACTCTGAAAATTTAGGCTAATATTGAGAAGAAGGCAATGAAAAAGAAAAGTCAGGTTGTTGGGGCTGATTCCCCTGCAGCTGATTGCATCTGGCAGTCTGTCTTAATCTGATTTGCTAGCTGAGTACGGTACAGGGCTGCATCTTTTTGCATCTAGTAAATCTGAGTGGATTTAACAAATCCAAATATTATCAGCTTTCTTTTCCCTTCTTTCCTGACTTTTCTCTGGTAACAACAGACTTCTGCCCATGCCGCTGAATCATTATTATTGTTATCACCTGCTGTTTTAACCACAGAAAATACACCTGGTGTTTTGTAAAAGAATCTCCTTCACAATTAATTTATGATAAAAATAGAGAGGTTTCATCTATAGCATAATCACTCTTGGGAGAGCGGCTATACTTCAGCCATCTGGAAGAAAGATTTTCAAAAACAGATCACTAGCAAACACCCAATGAACTTTTCCCAAACTTTATGGAAAGTTTAGTTTTCTAACTGTGCTTTTGGAACACCCTGGAGAACTTCTGTGCTAGACACATGTGCATGGGCTTACTGAAGTTAGTTTCAAATGTTCCAAGTGATTAACTGTTCACCTAATCAGGTGCCCCACCTGAATTAGTCACTGCTGAGAAGCAGGAGACTAAAGCTTTTATGGGAATAATTTACACTTACAGAAAGCAGCGCTCAAGTCAATTAACAGTGCAAAATTACTGTTTTATTATAACACACAAAACTTCTCCCCTTCTTTAGACATTAGCAGGAATACTGGCAACACCTGAGATTCAGCAAAACTCCATGATAAGCTGAGACAAATTAAAGGCTCCTTAAAAAAAAAACAAAAGACAAAAAAACAACAACCCAAAAAACTCATGAGAATCTCTGATTGACTTAGAGTAGACACTTCCATGTATGCAGATGTGCTGAGGTGCTGGTCGCCCTCCAGTTCTACATTGAGCCAGCAGCCCAGAGAAGGAAATATATTAGCTGAATAAATTTGTGGCCACAGTAAATCAAACAATAGGGCACTAATTCCACATCAAAAACTTTTTGGCTATAAGATTTAAAGCACTGAGCTGGGATAATCTCACTCCAGCAATTTAAATGAGGTAAAAGTATTTGGATGTATTAATTTCATGCTGCTGAGGTTTCTGCCAAATTACATACTGTCTGCCTGCTTCATTCAAACTTTTGCTCTAAACCAGCAGCTGATCTCCCTCAGCCTAATACAAAATTCACAAGAAATAAAGCTTGCATAAACTCTGTATAATGTAGCCAGGTTAATTCAACAGAAAAGCAGTCATATATGTGTGCATATCTAGATAGGACCTGCAGCACTCTGTGCTCCAGAGGGCAGAATGTCTGATGTGAGGAGTGCAGAACCTTACATTTAATGTGGGAAGTAAATGCAAGGAAATGCTTCCCCTTGGCCAGAAACCAGGGTCATGAATTCTCACCTTGATGTAAGCTACATATAATATTAATTGCATAGGAATAGTCTGTCCCTGTAGTTAAGGGAAGAGGGTTCCTTTGCCTCTGCTGGGTTCTTATTCCCCAATTCACCTGTGGTAGTGCAGCTGTAGCCAATCCAGGCCGATGAGATCTGCTCCTGTTATTGTCCTTGTTGTTAAATTAAGCTTTTAAACTCATGTGTATATCAAGTGCACAATATCTGTGTAGGAAGTCCAAAATAAAACTAGGAGAATTGTAACCTTTTGGTCTGGTATTGATACCAAGGAATTAATTTTGGTTTGTTTTAAAGTAACTTTTTCTTTGTGTTGGACAGAAAAGATTTTCCCTCTTTGCTTTATTTGACGTGCTTTGCATAGGAAAAAAAAAAAAAGAATAAAACCAAGTGCAGTAAGGAACTAGATCAAGGTGGATTGCAATATGCAACTCAAGATTTTTACAGCACACATTTACTTCCTTTGTAATTTTTCTCTTTAAATTTTCTCGGTTGACTATTTGTACTTATATGCGCAAAACCCATCAAAGTTGTAGCTAGATAAGTGAATATTGTTAATTTAGGCTTAGTGTTTCAGGATGGGCTATTATGTTTTAAATATTTCCTTCTGCATTCGTGTCATATTTCCAGCATGTAGTTCTGCTATTCTTTACCACAAAAATCAAGACCTTGGCTCTGAGCACTTCAGGTCTTTCAGACAGGTGTTATTTGCCCAATAGCTTAACTACACTCTTCCATGGAGTGAGTATACAGCAGGCACTCTGCATTTATAATTTAACTCTTTAAAGAAAAGGAATAGGAAATGACATGACACACACAGTTTGGGCAAAATCTTAAATGCAGATATTCTGTCCCCATATAAATGAAAAATTCAAATCTGGCTACAGCAATAAACTCTATACAGATGTCATGCCTTGATTTTTTCATTAATTTGGAAAGGTTTTTTGAGTCAGACCAGTCCTAAATCCCTTTTTCAACACAGCATTTTTGGGACCATTAAGTCTCTGTCTTAATATCTCTGTTCTAAGTAAACTTGCTTTGCACTAGCTGCTACCTGATTTTAAAAGTCTGTCCCTATAACTTGGATATATTCCTCTCATCCTCTCACTTGGGTTTCCAGTCTTGCTACCTTAGTTTCATACCCAATACTTGTGTTCTCCACAAGGTTTTGTAGTCTATAACTCTTCCTCACAGAAAAATTGGATGGATTATGCTCCTCACTTCAACCAGTTATTGTTATGCCGAGTATGCATTACAATAGGAGATGACTGATATTCAAAATGCCATATTTTTGAAGGCAGGTCGATGTATGATACAGCATAGATAGTGTATGGTAGATCCCACTTACACTGATATGTTTGATGATAATTTCACAGTAAAATTAGAATTCATAAGATGCAGATAGACAGGTTTCCCATCATGTCACGATTTTTTTTACAACGGGAAGATTCACTTGAGAGGCAATGCTCATGGGTTCTAATACATTTAACAGCATCTTGGTGATGAAACTAAACATCAATTTGAATTAACAGTGTGAAGATGGTAAGAAAGAGGGAAAAGTGCCTATGTGGCTTGCCTGAAGTCACCAAGATGGAGTGCAAAAACACTGGGGTAGAATTGTCTTCTGAGCCCCATTCTTCTGTTTCTGCTACTGTGGCTCACTTATCTGCTACTCCAGGAGCAGTTTAGCAAATTTAGATCAGGCTGTTTTTTAAAATTAAACACAGTTACCTCTTAGTGGAATTAATATATCATTCCAGCTTGCATTTTAACAAGATTTCTGTTGGAAGTGTGGAGGTTGGTGAATACAATAAAGTTACTGCAGCAGTGGATGACACTGGATGATTTTTAAAATAATACTTTGCAATTTGCTTTTTGATTTCAGGAAAGGCATAACAAAAAGAGCTGCTCATGTCTTATGCAAGAGCAGGATATATGCAGAAAGTATTTGCTTGTATCACTGTACAAATAATAGACTGAAAAGTTAAAAATAAGTAAAAGACTGAAAATAGTAGATAACAGACTTTTCCAAAAAATGACAAGAAGTAAATTGTACTGAAGTGAATACACTGAAAACCTGCCCCTTGAAAATGACTCTGTCATTACAATTTACCTGTTGACTTGTTATGCAGGACCTGAAGGGCACTTGCTGTACAATGTTAAATAGGTTTTCAAGTATCTTCTTTGCTGTTTTACCAATGGCTGTTCACAAAAATAAGGTGATTTTGTTCTGAATTTTATTTCAGAGCCTTCTAAAATAAAGAGGGGCATGCAAAACCACTAAAGTTTCAGATCTCTGATGATGGTTCAAAACTTTCACTTTAGCTGGTGATTTACTTGCTTTTCATCTCAGTTGGTTCTGTGGCAAAGTGTAAGAGCCATTTTTCCAGAAAACATGGAGTTCTCTCTCAAAAATATATTTATTTTTGAACCTGAGGTGATAGATAGAAGATTCCTTGCTAATGTTTAACCTAGAGCTGTCCTTAGTATTCAGTATTTCTTCTCACCAATACCTTCATGAAATTATTGATATAATTTTACTAGAGTTCAAACTCCCTTACTTTATTATCTTATAGGTCTACATCTACAGACTATTTGCTATCCATACAGGACAAAGGCTTGTGGCAAGGCAGTGTGTTCAAATTCTGATAGAGTCTGCCCTCTTCTCATATCCTCGGGTTTCCAAAGCTTGGGTGTGATCTAGTGTGTGTGCAGATCTTACAGTCAGGAGATGAAGGCCTTGGTGATGAAAGCAGTGCCAACTACTTGACAGTGCACTGTCTTTATAGATATTTTTGACTTTAACTCCATGGTAGCTTGGATGGTTAAGGAAAGATAATTCTCCATTTCCACTTAAGGCACAGTTAGTTAAAATACTGGCATTTTTGGGGCATATAGTGTTGACTATGCTCATATGCACTCATATTTCTTCCTGGCAAGCAAGTCCTTCTTTTAACTGTCTTGTTGCTGTTACCATTCTTATCATCATCATTAGGCTTCTGCTTTAGAAATAATGCTAATATAGATTAATGGATCATTTATAACTAAATTATGGAAGCCTTCTCTGTCGGATGGTTCATTCAGAGACTGAAAAAGGCAGTGGAGTCTAATTACCTGAACTTGACAGCATTTTACCTTCCAGTACAGAGTAAGCTTCACTCTTACCAAGATTGTTATTATGCTGTTTTAACTGCAACCATTATTAAGGATCAGTGTGAAGCATAGACAAACGGGTGGACTCTGAGTAGAAAATCAGCATTGCACCTAAAAAAATTTTGCTTGACATAAATTTTAATCAAATTTCCACAGAAGCTTCACCTGCACATTTTTAAATGCCAAGAGGCTTAAAATATCTCAGTGCATGAAGGTTCACAGAGTCACAGTCAAAGAGCTCCTCCAAAACAGTGACCGAAAATACCTGCCTCTACAAATGGCAATATTCCTGTTTTACAGAAGGACAAATATGCATTCAAACAGTGACTCAATCAAATATAGTGACAGAAGATATCTGCAGCAGAGCTGCTAAGAGAATGCAGATATCCTGCGCTCAGCTTTGTGTTTTATCTGTCCAAAGATTTCCTCATTTCTGTAGAGGCAGCGTTATAGAAATACTTATGACTGTTATTGTCCTGCTTTGATAACATAGAATAGCATGACCCTTGTTGGCAATAGCTCCATAATAGGTTTCATTCTACTTGTTATCAAACAGATAACAAACATGTTTACATAGGGAAAGGAGAATGAAAATACTTGGCCTTGATGAATTTGGTGCTCTTTTCCCACTTCTACAAATCTATAGACACATAGAAATAACTGTGACAGCACTGGGGCAGTGCATCAACTGCAGATGAGAAAATACAGTTAGTGCTACCCCCAGTAGGAAAGAAAGTTTGTGGTGATAACTTTTTGTAGAGGATGACTGAGCACTGGGAGTAACTTATGTGCTCCTGTGATGCTGCAGTTGATAATTGGAACATTTGGAACATTCATGATGTGCTTGAAACAAATATGTAATTAGATGACCTGTTTCTCATTAAAATATGCTCACATGCTGCAAATTCATAAAACAAATGGTAAGGGACATTTTAAGAGACATATCCTGATGGGAAAAGCTATAGATATTAATTCATTTAAAAATAAATAAAAAAAGGCTCCGACATGTTAGTGTGGCTTATTTAGCTCAGCACTTCAGCTGGTTGTTTGCTATGTCATGCTGATCTAGGACTGTTTTCTTATCAATTTTAAAGCTTTTGACATCCTGCACTCAAGATCACTTTGGATTAGTAGGAATTCTAAAACCTAAACTTTTGATTACTTGTGACATCTTTGTTCATTTGGTCCAAAAACATGTACCAATGGATCATTTTATTTAAATTACAAAAATCCTTGCTTCTCCATCATCTTTAGATTTATTTTTCATCTCCCATCCCCATGCTAGAAATGCACTCAAAAGCACACACGTAGCCAGTAGGACTTACAGACACATATCCACAGTAACATGATCTGATATCACAAACTGTAACAGGAGCAGAGCAGTAATGCTCAGGTCTCTAAGTGGATGTGGCATTGTTTAAGCCTCAGGCATACAAATTAAAGCACCTACTAGCTGGCATAATTTGCTTGGTCAAATATCAAGACAATTCTTCCACTAGCTCCATACTAAGGAAAAAAAAATCCAAACTTTAAAACCTGCCTCTGCTTTCTTCTATTCTGTGTATCCTGGAACAGATTTGAATACTGAGGAATACATGTTGTTGTTGGAAATAAGCTGATGCTGGAAAATAAACAAAGTGTAGCACTAGCAATTCGCAGAGACCATGGAAAAATGAGGCAGAGGGCTTCTCCTTCCCTGCTCTGAAAAGAAGGTCCTTGGGGATTAAAAAGGGAAAAAAATTCAAAAGAAACTTTGTCAAAAGTTACTGGTATAAAAAAAATGCTGTAGGGCCTTTAAAGCAGCTTTCTTATTGCAGTACAATTAGATAACTAACATGGCAGTTGAAATTCAATGAGATTTGGTACTTAACTCCCTTAGCTTGGCATTTCCCCAAGCATCTTCTATTTCCACCACCCAGGAATTACAGTCTTTCTAATCACAAACCTAATTTATCACAGCATGATTATTCTGGTTTCCCCTTATTCAGTTATTTTTTCAAACTACAAAACCTGGTCCTATTGCTGGCCAAACAATCCACTGGTGTGATAGAAATATTTACTCGTGTTGGCTACATATTTGCTACTTGGCTGCATTGCTCATTCTTTCAGCAACACACAGACCTAGTGACCCTGGCAAATATCTTCTAGAAGAGTAAGGGTCCTGTCTTCATTAACCATTACCTCTAATTCCTCTCATGTCAATATTATTGGCATTTGGCGTCTCAGACAAGAGGTGTGGGATCACTTTTGTAGCTGCATTCCTTGTTCCAGCTGATGTGGACCTTCATGTACAGTCAATGAAATCCATGGTAGGACCTTTTGAGCATCTCTTTGAATTGCTGAGCAAGACATCTATCTCCCTATCAGATAAAGCTGGGGAGGACACTCCAGCAAGACACTAGTTTTATGATTAATTGTCTCAGGGAGAAATGTATTAAAATGAAGTTGAGCTGAATCCTAAGTTGCTTACCAAGTTTCTCCTCTGTGTTCTTCCAGTTAAGTTGTGACTGAACTCCATAGGAGTTTTCTTTGTAAACACCAAGAACAGAGTATAAATAATCTAGAAAAATGGAAGAAAAGCTGCTGAAATAACTCAACAATTGTGCTGTTAAGGACAATGCCTTTTTTTGTTGTTTTGTGCATGCTGATAATTTTGTTGTCAGCCATATTTTTTCCACTGTGACCACAGCTGAGCAACTGAGAAACGTGGCAAAGTTTTCTTGTACTTTTCTTGCAATGTGTTCTTCATGAGAAGATGGAAGACTGCTTCAAGAGGCTGTTTTGCAGCATTTGAAATTGTAAAATGTAGTCTTGAAAAATTCAGTTGATGTGACAAGGACTGAAACTCAGTGAAGGGATTTTCTTAGCTTATCTGGCAGGTAAGGAATGGAGGTAGGAATTACACTCTGGCCCCATCCACTAGCAAGCTCATCATCCCACCCCACCCCACCCCATCCCATCCCATCCCATCCCATCCCATCCCATCCCATCCCATCCCATCCCATCCCATCCCATCCCATCCCATCCCATCCCATCCCATCATCCCATCCATCCCATCCCATCCCATCCCATCCCATCCCATCCCATCCCATCCCATCCCATCCCATCCCATCCCATCCCATCCCATCCCCCGGTGTACAGAACTACAAAGAAGGAGATGAAGGTTTCATGAGGAGCCTGAGACACACAAGACCAGTCAGTGGGAGCTGTTTGCAATTTTCTAGCTCTCAAAGTCCAAGGCCCCTGTGTCTTCTCATGCAGCTTCTGAGCATTCTGAGGTAGCGCCTGTTTCCCAGCTCTGCAACTGTTCCCTAGTACTGAAACAATGTCATCTCTCAGCAAATGAAAGTTTTGTCCTCTCCCACACAGAAGTCAGCAAAGTGCCCTTCTGTAGGACATGCCTAGGTGTCTACTGGGAAACTATGAAGAACTGAGTAAATTAATTTCAAATGTGCTGAACCAGACTGACATGAATTCAGACGAATTTTCACCTCTAGTCTCCTCACAGACGTATATCAAAATTAAATAGACATTATGTGTAGCATCCTAAACTCACTTCACTGTGATCTGCCTACAAAATTAACTGGAAAAAAAGGCATATGGCTCTGGTCTACTTACAATAACAATTTGATAGGCTCAGCTTAAACTAATTTTTCAAAATTAATTTCAGAGACAGCTGTCACACAGTTGTAAGGTAACAAGAGTAGCTTTTCAATGAAATGATGGCCTTCAGTTGCTGAAGAGGTGCTCTGGAAGCTCTGAGTCACAGAGGGGCCACCACCTTGTAAGTCAATGTTTCAAACTTTGAAAAGACATCAGAAGTGTTTGTGTTGTAATGTTGTTTCTTGTGAAAGTAGAGAAATTATGTTCAAAATGCTAATAAATTTCTAAAATAGGTACAGAAAAAAAAAAAAAAAAAGAAATACATGGAATACAGTTAAGAAAATGTTACATTTCATGAAAACAGAATGTGATAAAATATAAATTCCAGTATATGATTGCTCTATTGTGTTACTGGTACTATTCCTCTCATAAACAAATGGGTCAAATCCAGAGCTCCTCTGTACAGAAATTATGGCTCAAGGTTCAAATGTATTTGAAGGCCTGTCATCAAGGCCAATACAGATTGAAATACATTGTTTCAATTTCACCACACTACTTTGAGGTGCTGAATAAACTGCTGTTATTTATCAACCTATTTCTAAGTAATATATCTTCTAAAAGGCAAACTGTGATATATAGGAGCAGAGCTTGCCTTCTTTTTCTCCTCTTTATGTAGGGATTAGCACGATATACCCCTCATTCTTCAAAACTTGATGTTTGAAATTTTGCTAATATTAAAGTTCTAATATATATAACTTTTAATGCTAAAACACACAGTATATTGATGGTCACTCTTTTGCCTTCTTCCTAAACAACAACGTTTAGTCCTGAAATATGAAAAAAATCCAAGCAACCAAATCTAAAACAGTTCACTTCCAGATTTTCTTGAAATTCAAAAACATCTGAAACACACATTGGGGTTCAAGTAATCTCTCTTTGTAACCAGCTTGGGGTTAATTTTTTCTCTTTTTTCTCTTTTCTAACTTTGCTGGTTTACAAAAATAAGTTGACATAATATTATGGGTGGAAGATGCATTGGATAAATTAATCACTATTTAATCTATTTCTATTCTTTTGGGTTTAACTTCATTAAAGTAATATCTCTTTTTATGTGTGCTCATGGAATTCTTTAATGAAAGCCTATTTGATCAGCCAAGTTTTCCCAAACAAACACCAGCTGAATTCACCTTTCTCCCTGAATGCAGATTTTGCTCCTTGATGTGAAATCCAAGATGGAAATGTTGATAAAGATTCCAAGGGAAATCTTCCAAACATTCTTCATAACATCATGTGTGATATAGTGACAAGCTATATGTTTCCCTGGCACTGAGATTGAAAATGGAAATGTTAAGTATAAATCTTTGTGGAAGTTTCAGTAATTTTTAATAATTTGTTCTTTTGTGGCATTCATATGTGAATGATATATTTGTCCTAGAGCAATGCAAATTCATTTCCCCACATCTATAATATCTGCAGTAAGCTAAATTAAAAATACATTTGTACTTGTACAGTTAAATGATCATATTTAATGAAATGTCGGAGATGAATCTCAGCAAATAGTCAGGAAATTATTTCAGAAAGAGCAGCATTTCATTACTGGCAGTCAGGGAAAAGCAAAGAGATTAAACAAATGGTTTACTACTCCAAGATATTGGAGGTGGGGGCAGTTTTGTGCAGGGGGATGACTGTGGATATGAGAGCTCAGCAGGGATTTTTACCTGTGAGCATAGAAGCATTTGCACAGCACGAGGCTGGTGGGGCTAATGCTGGGCGTGAGGAAGAGCTGTTGGTACCTGTGGGTGTTGCATGAGTGCTGTGTTTGGCTTCTGGGAAGCACGGAGCCTGCACAGCATTCAGCATTTTCCAACAGCTACTTGCCATGGATGCCACTTCAGGCGAGCCTGGGGGGCTCTCTGCCCAGACCCTGAGCAATCCTGGAGATGAACCCCTGGGCTGGGTGAGCAGGGATAGGGAACTATGAGACTAGTAGAGGTAAATCAGGTCTGACAAGATCAAAAGAAATGAGGAGTGGGAGAGAGACTGCTCAGGGGCAGAAGAAGACCAGGAAATTGTTTTTGCTGTAAACATTATGGCAATCAGAAATAGTTGAAAGGTGGAGAGTGGGACCCGATTTGTAAAGCCATCTAGCAACTTTATTCCCATGAGACTTAGGACTGTGCTGAACCCTTGGAGCCATCAGCATCTTTCACCAATCATGTAGCTTTAAAGGATTCCTGCCCATCTTAGAAACCTCTGTGGCTGGGAGCACAGTTGCCTTTGGCTCCCTGTTAGTCCATGGGAAGACACTCGTAGCAGACTCAGATCTCAGGCAGGCTGACCTGGCTGCTGTGGGCTTCCTTTCTGCCTGCTGCCTGTCTGAGGAGCAGTCTGCAGTGAGGCACCTGGCTTAGCTGTGCTTAGTCTGGTTGTGCTGTGAATACAGCACTCTGCCCCCTCCCTGACTTTGTAAGCTGGGACACTTCCCATGCTGCTCTCCCACCTTCCATTTCTCCTGATTGTTTAAATTACAAAATCTTCAGGCTACAGACCATCACAGGACAAACTAAGTCTGCATGGAGGGACTGGTCTAACAAGCCTCTCTATGGTACTGTAAAGTGACTGCTGCTAATGCATGACACAAAAAATCAACATCTGTCAGTTGGAACAACATTTTAACTAATTGATATTCTGAAATTCCATTAGAAATCCCTTGGGAGGACTGAACTAATCTGAATATCAAAATTAAATTATAACCCAAATAAACAAACTTAAAGAGCATATAGAAATGACAGAAAATATACTAATTTTCTGGATTCCACAGAAAATGGAGGTGAAAGAAGATCTAGGTATGAAAACTCTTCATTGACAAAAATTCTAATACTACAAGAAACATTTTCAGGGACATGGCGTAAATTAAATATCTGAACTGCATAATTTATTTACAGATATTAATATATGCACATACACACATATATGTACCTATATAAGACAGTAGAAAGGTGATAAGGCTGTGAAGACATGGGAATTTTGAGTCTCACCCATCCAAGCATCCATACATTTAGGCTGGCCCTTCTTCCTTTCTGATTTCTACTCTGTTTCGGACCCCTCAACCACCCCATTCTGCCTTTGTTTTGTTTTCCTTGCTCTTATATCTATAGAAAATTAAGAAAGCAGACACAATATATATTACAGTTTAGTCTTACATCTCCACTCATACTGTATTTAAAATAAGCATCAGAACACAGCAGCCTGGATAGAGGAATTTATTTGAGGTTCTGATTTGCAAAGTGGAAAAAAAGCAGGATTAGTTAAGTAATTAATCAGGTGTGCAAAGCCATATGAATTCTCTGAACAACACATTGTAGAAGAACTCAGATCATGCATACAAAATTGAATTATGGAAAAATGGTTGAGGCACATCAGGTCTGAATAAGGAGAGTGTCAATCTCTCTATTTGTCAAGGTTCTTTGAGATGTGAGTTTCAGCCTTAAGGAGAGACAAAGGATCCGTGTAGGGATCAGCATAATTTTTATGTCTGATCTGATTATTTTCAGGGACATACATATAGACTTGCCACATATTTCTACTTTTGCTTACTTTTGGAATCATCTCTTTTCTCATTTGGATTTCTCTTGGTGTTTTTGCTGTTGCTGGTCTTCAGGGAACTATTCTGGCAGGCAAATTCTGTCAAGTGGCCAGTCTTGTGAAGTGCCCACAATACCACTGGGAAGGCTATGGGAAGTGGGCAAAAAGGACTTGAAGCAGGTTCAAAACACAGCTGCAAAATTTTTTCTACCATAACCTGTCTCCATTCTTCATTATAGAGACTGAGGTCTGACGGATTTTTGTGGCAGGAGACAAGAGAGGGTTTTCTATACAGGAATGCTAAAAATACGCATTTGCTCCTTACTATACGAGGCTGAGAACCTGCAGAGGAAATTCTTCAACAAGACTTTTTTTTTATTCTAATTACTGCAAAATAGATAAAACCTGCTAATCACTGCAACACAGGATGTTACTATTAAAACAGATACTATCAGATTGTCACCTTTCAATTCCATTGAATTCTGTTTGGGTGAAATTCTTACTTAACCCTCTACTTTTTACATATTCAATTTCCCTCAGCTTTGGTTTGTTTAGATTTCTTAATCAGGAAAAGAGAGAGTCCCCTGAAGTGCCAGGAGCAGCATTTTACATCCTAAGCAGTAGCTGCTGTGAAAATCTAGGGCAGGAATAAACCTTTCTCAAAGTATGTTAGGAGCACTGCAGAAAACAATGAAGAATAGCTGCTGAGGACACACAAGCTCCAACTGGAAGACAGCAGCAACAGTAGCAGCCAGAGCTGTGTGTCCCTAGGAGAAAAATGATCTTGTGCATTGGATAAAACACAACAGCATCTTAAGATTTCATCCTAGCTGCACTAGAACAGCAGGAACCAAAATACTTGTTAATGATGTAATATGTTTGCTTTCAATCAGATAACAGAAGAATTCATTCCATTTGCTCAGTATTTTGCCCTCCTGAACTCCATCCCCACAACAGCTTTGCCAACCCATCTGAGCAATTCCACAGTGAGTTTTACATCCATGGTAAGTCATGTCTGCTGGGCCTATATGCAGGATTTGTGTTTTACACAGACTACAATGAATGATTCTTCCCAAAATTTGATTCTGTAAAAAGCTACTTGACTGCTCCAAGTAATCTTTTTTCTTCTTCATCTTAGTTTACTCTTAAGGGTTTTTCGTTTCATCTTTTTCTGCTGTCCTAATGTACACAAATCACCTTTAGAGATAGTGTCATGTGTATGAAGGGAGCAATTTATCAACACAGACACCTCTTTGATGAAGGATGGTTTGTCTTTACAAGGCTGGACAGCCCAAACTGAATTTCAATTTGCTATGGCATGCAAGGGATTTAGGGATTAAGGTTGGCAAGAGGCTTTAAGCATCAACCACCTTATTATTGCTGAAGCAATATGTGATTTGAAAACCTTGCCTGTCTCAATTTTTTTTTCTTTAGTATGTGGGGGTGAGGTGGGGAGGAATGAGTAAGAAAAGCAATAACCTACTTGATGATTTAGCAGTTATTATTTTTCTTCTGCTTTTCAGTCAGTCACTACCTATTTTTGAATGGGACAGATAGAACTTAGAGGGTCAGATACAGGTGACAGCACCTAAGTATCTACTTGGAAGTGTTTTATGACTAATAAATATAAAAGCTTGTAATAAAAATAAAGCTATTGAAGAGTGAGAGATGGAGAAGGCAAGAAATATGAGTCATAAGTATTCATATAAATGAAGATGTCATGAACTGCTACAAATAAATATTGTTCTGACCCATATCACATTACTTGTTCCTTAATGCAAACAAATTGATAAGGAATAATATTTCCTAATTAAAAAACATGTCATATGTCATTCACCTGTTCTTTTTTGGAATGGAAGAATGGGAGGAAATCCAAAGGAGTCCACTGGCCTAAGCGTTTTGCACCATGATATTAACCCATTTCTAATTAGTATAAAAAATATTGCTAATCTAAAGAAAGCATTACAATTATTTTTTTATTTCTGACTCTTTTAAGTAACTAAGCCACTACAGAATCATCTCTTATGCTATCAAAGGACCATTGTGGTTGGTGTCACACTGCTGTGAAACTGAGTGCAAAGGAGAATTGCTGTAAAATCCTTCCCAGGGCAAAAATCCCAGTTCTGTCATGAATTCACTTCTGAGGATATGCTCTAGCTCCTAACAAAAATATTATCTCTCTTTTTTTTTTTTTTTTTTTTTTTTTTTTTTTTCCCCTCAGAAGGCTTTTGACAGATACATGCTTTGATAGAAAAAAAAAATCCATGAAGTAATTGTTCTCTTTGCCTTCCCTTCTTCTCTCAGATCCTGTGCTTTCAGAGGTGGAGACAACTTCTGACTGCATCATCCCCTGCATGGATTGCATCCATCCATCCATCCATCCATCCATCCATCCATCCATCCATCCATCCATCCATCCATCCTTCTATCTATCTATCTATCTATCTATCTATCTATCTATCTATCTATCTATCTATCTATCTATCTACCACAGTTACTTCAGTTTATTGTCACACTCTCCTTAGTATGCTCTAATGAGCATTTAAAAGTTTCCCAAGTAGTGGAAGCATTTCATCAAGACGTAAAACATCCTCTGGATACTCAGAGGAATATTCTGAGTCCTTCCCAGGAGAGCTGAGATTTGAATGGAGATCTTTTCTAGTCTAGTCACTCTGTGGTGCTCAGGAGAAGCAGAATAAAATTGAAAAATCCTAGTTGTGAAAATCTACATCTTTCTCAAGGAAAATTGGTACATGTTATTAGAATAAAATCTTGAAATGAAAATAAGATGTTTCGCCACCCTCTCTCAACATGTTAAAACATAATAAATATATATATATATATTTTCCAGCTTTTAAACATTGATTAAATCACTGTCTATCCATATGATATTTTATATAGATTTACTTCTCTGTGTCCCCTTGTTGCCATAATGGTCCTTCCCTCAACTCCATGGACCATAACAAAGGAGAATAAAACAGAGTTCATGGATGTGATGCAGTATTTCTTTGACAAGGTTGCTAATAATTAATGCCAAATATCTGTCAGTAATCAGATATCTTCTGTGTCGTGGTTGTCTCCATGTTTTTCTAGGGATTTTGTGTCTGAGAATTTTTCTGTAGACCTCAGTTTTGTTTTTTTTTTTTAAATGTATTTGGTTTTTTGTTTGGTTGGTTTTGGCTTTGGCTTTTGGTTTTTGGTTTGGTTTGGTTTTTGCTGTATGTTTGGTTTTTTGTTTGGTTTTCAATAAAATCTCTTTAAGGCTTGGCATAGCTTGGATATGGAATTAGACATCCCAGACATTAGAAATCCCAGCACATTATGAGAGAAAGATGGTCTAAAATGGGCTGTGGTGAGAGATTAGACAAGCAAGACCCAAGTTTTCTTCTTTCATGAATGAAATGTTCTTCTGCCTCCCTGTGCTATCCAACCTCTCCCATCAATGCTTGCTTCTCCTGGAGAGGAAATATATTGCATGTTGCACTGCTAGTCCTCTGTTAAACCATCCTCAAGTTCCAGTCCTATCCACTAGACTGGTTAATTGTAGCTCTACATGGTAGTATCCTGCAATTTGCCTCACCTTTACAGGGGTGATCATGTATGTCTTGCTCTTTCATTTCCCTATCTTGACTTTCATGTACACCTGCACAGATATATCTGTCTAAAGCTGTCACTTGGTAAAACATCCCCACAACATCCCATATAGCTTGGGGAAAATACATACACTTACATACCTAGCAGCATAAATGAAATCTCTGCCTTCTATTTCAGGCCAGGCAACAGGAGACAAATGGGAAAAAAAGACAACCAAGAAAAATCAGATTTTCTATAATTATATAAATTACAGCTAGAATGACTGTAATCACCTAAAATGCCTCTGGGGAGTTGGATTAGCAGAAGACAATTTCTCAGATTCACACTCCAGGGTTTAAACCTACGGCCGATATTTAGAATTAGACTACCAAGCTGAAATAATTAACCCTTGGAAAGCTAAAATATGTAACTCAGAGGTGTACTATCTAACTGAGAGGGAAGAATAGGCAATTGATGTTCTTTTAAATTTCCTATGGATCTTAATATTTGACCAGGCCAGTCAGATTGCAGACTTCAGTCCAAACTATGAGCACATTTACATGAAAAAAATCTTTCCAATCTCCCTCTTTTAACATCCAATTAAAAAGCAACAGTCACTCAAACAAATATCCCTTAAAACCAACAACAGACTTTCTTCAGTAATGTATGTCTATTGCAAGGTGGATGATGAAAAAGATACAGAAAAAGATACAGAACTGAAACTTATTTGTAAGAAAAAATATCTAAAATATTGTAAAGGAAAATCAAAAGCTGCCTAGACATGAAAGTAGTGTGGGTGGTTAGGATATTAGAGTAGATATAAAATAGAGAAATAAATAAGAATGCCTTCTTTTGCTTTATTTTCTTCAGATGAGTGAGACATTAAAACTTCTTTTCTGGTTTGTGGAGAAAGTCCCTAATGTAAGAAGGAAAATGCTGGAAGGAGGTTCCCTCCACACTTTCTAGTTTTGAGGTGAAATCATGGTGGGGCAGTGGAGAAGGGCAGAGTGAGCAGATCAGAGGTTATTTGTCCTCTACCTGGATGTTTCCCTGTGTGTCAACAGTGTTCTTCTGTGTCTCAGCTTGGGTATCATACCAGCAGTGTCAAGGGATTGACCTTAAACAATTGTGAAGGCATGAAGTTGCATTGATATTATCCAAATCTCCTGCTTCTCTGTGCTGCAAGTTTTGCCTGGAGTCTCACCTCCTGCTTTGAATCCATCATGCTGCCAGAAATACCTAAAACTTGAGGTTGCTGAATCTGCTACTATTTGTGAATCCTAGATAAGATGTTACTGTCTAAAAATGAAAACATCAATAATTCCCTTAATCATGGCAAAGTGTTTTTTCCATGTAGATATTGCTTTGAGAATAGAAGTTTGTATGAACAACATCAGTCAAGGAGTTACAGCCCCACTGGCAGCCACTATTGAAGATTAATGCTGATAAACGCCATATTCAACATAAGATGTGATTTCTGAAAACAAACCATTTGTTGGATTTCCAGACATACGTATTTTGTAGTCAACCATTGATTACTGATTCAGCTGATTCTGCTGGTCATTCATCACATGTGCTTATATAAAAGCTGAGCTATTCTCTTTCAGGACTTCATCAAATATAAAGCACAATTACTTGTGAAGCAGTACTGTTCCAGCTAAAAGAATCTACCTTTGAAAGCTGCACACTGAAGTGGCTCCATTTACATATCACAATCATGACAGACAGACAGATATATTCTGTGGGGATAAGTATTGTGAGTAAGAGAGGAACTGTTGTGGGTTGAACTGTACTGAAAGTTTGATGTTGGATGCCAGGGATGACTCTTCATGGTTTGAACAGAGTGTTGGTGTTTGTGAGTTTAATTTTTGTTTATGAAGCAATGACAACAAATGTTAGCAAACAAGAATGGAAAGATCTTGTCCTTAATCCCTTGCCATATAAGTACAGTATATTTGCATTCTATCTACTCTTACCTACAACTCGGTAATTCTGAGGGGCTGACATCAACATCAAGTTGGTAAGCAAATTAATGCAAAAGAAAGGATTCTAATTGGGTGAAATATTGGGGTGGGATTTGATTGTAGGAATGGCAGGATAACTTCCTAAACTGTTGTCAAACCTTCCTTTATTTTGCTTAAACAGATAGACTTTTGTAAACATGTCCTGACTTTGTGAAGGTACTTGAAGAGGTGAGGGGCTCTATAAGTTTCACACTTGGTGTTAGGCACATGTTTAAGATATGAATGAATTAAACACCATTCCTGTCATGTAAACAAGATTTGCTTGAGTATATAATTTGTTATTACAAGAGCTAGGGAAGTGTCAATTGCCATTATATACTTTATTACACATATAAGTTCATGATGCTTATTTGATAAAACTTTCTTGGCTTTGTTTTGTTTTGAACAAAAAACCCCCATTGTCTCTGTCTTTTAAAAAGTAATGGCTGCTGCTCAATGCAGTGAGATTTTTCTTGGTAATGACACAGCATATAATCCTGAAAGCCTGGGGGTAAAATCTAACCATTTGAAAAAATGACCCTCTGTACTACTATGAGAACTAGAAGGCTTTGATGCCTGAATTTTGTTCCTTCCATAGAAAGCAATTAAAAACTTGTTGCTCAGTGTGATAGTTTTGGCTGGGGTGGGGTTAATTTTTAGTGACTAGAATGGGACTATGTTTTGGATTTATGTTGATAATGGTGTTGATAATACAGGGATGTTTTTCTTATTGCTCAGCAGTGTTTGCACAGAATCAAGGCCTTTTCAGCTTCAGCTTCAGTACTGCCACTGAGGTGAGGGGGCTGAAGGGTATGTCCTGTTTTCGGCTGGGATAAAGTCAAATTCTTCTCAGTGGCTGGTTCACTGCTGTGTTTTGGATGCAAAATGAGAATATACTGGTGTTCTGGGTTTTGCTAAGATGTGTTTATCCTGAATCAAATACTTTTTTTTTTCTTTCTTTTTTATTTCATCTCATGCTATGCCAGTAACGAGGTTCATAAAAGAAACAGGGAGAGAGCACAGCTGGGACACTTGTTCGGAGAGTCCCTTGTGAGGCAGCCCATAAAAACGAGGGGGCTGTAGCTAGAACCACAGAAAAAACTTGCATATTTCTGTATTTCTCACTTCTGTATTTCTCAGGATGAAAGGTTGGTTGTGCTATATTTTTTATAAATATGGTGAAAAACATGATGACAAGGATAAAAGGAATCCAGGCAATGAAATATTCTTCAGGAGTTGGTAGATCTGGAAAAGACAATTTAGATTCAGCAGTTACAGTTTTACAGTGTTACCAAAGATGAAGGAAATTTTCCTTTCTTGTTTCTTATCTGGCTACATGTTTATTATTGGGTAAATTTTTTTTTTGGTCTTGATTAATTGATCAAATCCTGGAGATTTTTTGATTCTGAAACACTTCCAGGTCTTCATTAGGACAAATATTAACCTAAATTCTCCAGAAGCAGCAGGTAATCTAATTTTGTGCATAAACCAACATTTTTTTTGGTGCTTTCTATAACCCTCTTTTCTAATCTTCTTCTCCCTCCAAGTTCTCAGCAGATATATATTAATTTGGTGCCCATCACTGGGGTTTCCTCCACATCTGTTGCTCTTCTCTGTGGAGTCAGTTGTGTTACCACCTTTACTGGTGAATATAAAATTCGCTGTGTCTGATTTGCATCTGTTTTCAGATTCACCAACCCTTGCTGAGGATTGCATATACTTAACTTCATTGTTAATATACTTTAAATTCTTTGTGCTAAGGCTCCTCCTCTCAGCTGACCTCTTGCTGTGTTCATAAGAAATAAGATACAGCTGTCATGAAACACTGGTTAGCAAAACCTGCTACTCTGCAGGGAGAGACGTGCACTGTACAATGCAAATTCAATATAAGCATTATTACTTTTCACACCAAGGTCTCATAGCTGTTTATGAAAATGCCAGTACAATCAGCACGTTAAGTCTACAGGGCAACTTCCTTCCCATTGTCAATGGTAGAAGCAACAAATCACTGAAAAAGAGCTTTTGGTTCTGCTTTGGAAGTAACTAAATGCTATAGCTTTCTAATATTGCATGAATAAAAGGAAGAGAATCCTGTAAGAGAAATGCAAAGGAAGTCAAAGCCCAGCAACCAAAGAGACTTAACAAGGGACTAATTATGCACCTTTGATAATTTTGAATTTTCATGAAAGAGAATGTAAAATAAGTAGATTGAAGATCATAGTTGTAAGTGATTTAGTGATTGAGATAAATTTGTTTTAAAATCATAATCAAAGTTACAATTGATGGAAAATGATTATTAGTTCCTTTAGCAGCATCATGATAAGAAAATATGCTGTTCTGAGAACACCAAGAAAATAAATATGTCTAACCTTTATTCTGGAAATAGAAGGAAAGATTCTGCTTATGTTAACAGCTGCAAAACTGTTCTGTAAGAAGCTAGATGAAGCACAAATTAAGAAAGAGAGAAAAAATAGATGAACACTGTGCAGAATAAATGGGATTTCATTCTGAAAAAGATAGTTCTGAAAACAGTAGAAATAACAATACACATGTCCACTGGTGGTTAAGACATAACAAAGAAATGGAGAATGAGAAAATGATTTTGTTAAGGTCTGCTAGAATTCCCACAAGGACTGTAGGATCTTTGTCAGGATGAAGACCTTGGAGGAGCCATATTCTCGAAACATACAATCTGAGTGTATTGTGAGTTCAGATGTAATAGCAGGACTGGTAGCATGTTGCAGGTCATCACTGCTTGCATTGAATTTTTTCTTTACAAAAGAGTGGACTTCCAGTAAAATTACACATTTGATTATGTATTAAAATGTGTTTATCAATGGATGACTCAAAGCCAGTAGGAACTGCCAGTATTGCACTTGATTCCTTACAGCCACTGCTGCCCTGAGAACAACCACCATTACTTTGGCTACATCACAAGTATTAATCAAGTGCTCAGGTCATTGTTGTCTTTTCATGTATAACTGGTCATTCTAGTGCAGAGTGCAAGGAACTGGGATTTAGATTCCTACAAAATGACAATGTTACTATTTTCAGAGTCAACACTAGTAAAATGTCTATGTGAGAAAGAAATCACCAAAAAGTGACCTGGAAATTTCTAATACCCAGCTGGTTTAAAATAGTGCATTCACTACAGTGGTGATGTTATTCCATTTACAGTAGCAGAGAACCTGTACAATGATCTTTGGTTTAAAAGGTAGATTCCTCTCAGAGTATGTGACAAAATTTTCTATTCTATTTTACTCTATCCTTGGTAATTGTTTGTGTAATATATAGTAAACCTTGTTATTTCTTTGGAAGTCTCTGCTTTCAGTGGTATTATGAAAAATTAATAATTGCTTCACTGAACTGCCATCATACTGTCATGACAATAACACAACTGCCATTGATTACTGACATTTTGTACATAGTCTTACTCTCACTCCTCTGTACAATACAGGTTTCTGTTGATTTAAACTAAGCCAATTGCAGTACTGACATGGCCTTCAAAGACAGCTCCATCAGTCTCCAACTATAACAACAATAACATCTTTATATTAGACTGAAGTTTTGCTTTCAAAATGGTTTTTACAGTGAAAGCATCTCTCTGTACTTCACTGCTTGTATGTTTATGACAATCTGACTATAACTGTGAGAGAAATAATTTAGGTTTAAGAGCTATTAGTCCCAGATGTACAATTGAATTCTAGTCTTCATTACAGGAAACATGGCAGACTAAAGAAAAGCAGACAAGGTCGGAGCTGTCCAAGGAGCAGTGAGCAGAGAAGGTGATTATCTTGGCAAAAGCCCACAGGTACAGTGCCTTGTTGAGTCATCTGATTGGGGAAAAGCTACATCTTCAAGGAAGGCTGCTGTCCTTTTAGAGGTATTGTGTGGAGGCAAATGCCAGGGAGATTTATGTGCTTCATTCCCTGACCTGTGATAATGCATCATTAGAGCCCTCCGTGTTTTCCACCTTTGTGAACAAAGACTCATAACGGGGACAATTATGAAAAAAGAAGAGGAGAAGCCACAGCAGTGGCAGCAGGGGAAGTGTGGCTCAGGCACACAGAACTTCACTCAGAAGTTGAACAGAGATATCCTTTTTTTGCATTGCACCTTCATTTCACTTTAATCTAAGGACTACATCTCTCCCTGCTTATCTGTCCAAAGCTCAGACTCCTTGACAGAATTGGAACATAGCACAAAGCCAAAACACACATCCCCCCACTCCCTCAGTTGTCCTCTTTATTTAACCCTTCACCTTCTCAGTGGACATTAAAATAAATTTAGAGGCATGAGAAACTTATAAGGAGAGCTGAGGTCACTTGTGATCCCCAGTGAGAGCTCTGTTGCATCCTCTGAAGTGCAATGATAACAGTGAAAACTGCTTCATGGCCCTACGTACCTTTGCTTTTATCCTGACCCCAGGCAATCTTTTTATTTCGCTTGCTGAAATGCAGGGCTGCTGCTCTATCTGACTGACTGGGGAATAAGTTTATATGTGTTTAACCAAACCAGACTAGCATCCCCTCTTCTCTGGCCATGGATGGATATGGATTCAAGCAGTTGTAATGCTTTTCTGAGAACATTACCAAGACATTTTAATCACGGCTTACTGCACTGGTAGATTAGTACCCAAATGCAATGACCTTCTTTTTGCAGTGGACAAGAACATGCCAGAAAACCAAACTGTACTATTCTTTGTCTTGATCCGATAAATTAGGATTAAATAAACAAGAGAGACAAGTGCGATGTACTTTGAAAATCTGAGTGCACCTGTTTTGTAGTGGAAAATTGGATATTGTCTTTTTTTCCCATCACATAAAAAACTGCTGCCTGTGTTTGTCTCTTAGGGGATGACACTATAACCAGAATTTATGCATGGCTTCCTACATATTTTGCAATTGGAGGTTATTAAGAAACAAAACAACAAAGAAAAATTGGTGTGCATTATGAGGTATTAGAATACATTGGTCTGACTGTCTGTTCCTCTGCTGTGGTGAGGTCTGATTTCAGAAATGTGCACAGGAATGTGTGCTCTAGGGGGGCAAAAGCATGGAGGAAAGATCTACCTGAAAGCCTTGTAACCATATTTAAGAGCAACCATTATCCTGAAGTACTATGACCAAATGATATATTCTCATGCATTGTGCTTTTAGCTCTTCCATTAAGGAAAAGTAAACACCAGATTACTTCCATATCAAACTACCTGTGACCTGTAAACACTTTGTATTAGTCTGTGTGGATACAGAGAAAGGAAGGAGGGTCTATCCTGTAATAGGATATCAGCTTCTCAAGCCAAGAATATCCAGCCCAGTTATTCTCTCAATTTCACTTTCTTGTGGATACAGAATGAGATCTTGGAGTTTATGTTGGAGTTTATGGCTGCATATATCAACAGATATAAAAGTAAGTATGCCTCTAGGCATCTCTGCCATCTTCCATGTCTTGAAAATAGTCAGAGCAGCATCTTCCACCTTTGTGGAAAGGTGCAAATGCATCAGTTATCATTCTCTGCAGGGAAAAGGTGCTGAGTTGGATATGTTTTGTCACATTCCACCTGTTAGTAGCTGGTTTCCATCAGCAGTACTACATTAAAAATCAAGAACCTCTATTATTTAACAGGTGAACATCTAGACAGGAGCTGCAATGCAATGCTTACTTTCCATGTTGAGTGGAGTCTATTTCCACATGTGCTAATAACCAGCTGGTATCAGAAGTAGCAGCATGTTTGCACATGTTCACAGTCAGAATTCAGATAGGGACCACTGTGATCCAAAAAATAAATAACTTTGGATGGCAAGAAAAGGAGGAAGCCTCTATCTCTGAGTTTTTCTGAGTGTTTGTTAGGATAATTACTCTTAATTGATAACTGATTGCTCTTTGAGTGCTTGTGATGCTGTGGAAAATAAATATTTCAAAGCAAACAAGAAATCAACCAAGAAATATAAAAAGGTGAGGCAGAACAGATGTTTTGCTTAAGCATTGTTGTATAATATTGCCATAAAAAAAGAAAGTGTTTTATTTCTTTGGTGTCCTGAAAGGCATGTAATAAAATTAATTTTATTACTACCTGGTGTGCTCCTCAGGTGGTTGGGTAAAAAAGTAAATATATTTTTATAATGGTTATAAACTCTTTTACAATATCTTAATCATGTATTATCAGAACTGACATTGTACAGAAGGTTTTGATGCACAAGACCAGTGCAAGGCAAGAAAGATTGCAGTTTGTGCAGTTTTGTTCTGATATTAAATTCCATGCAAGCAGCTCTGCAGGTAGAAAACTGTAGCTCAGTCCAAGAGTATATATTTTATATGATTCATTCTATGAAATGGCAGCTGTAATTCCAGCACTTCATTATTATATTCTTGACTTATTTAAGTGCTTAAACATCAGGCTAAGTTTAAGTCCCACTAAGATAACTTGCTGCATAAAGTTAGTCATAGTTAAATGTGTGGCTCCAGTAAATTCCCTAATACTCCTGGCATGTGAGTGTCTGCCAAGCTCTGCCTATGCAGCCAGAAGCTCCTGTGGAGGGAGTGCCACAAGTCAGTGAGATTTTATAGAATTGGTCAGGCAGAGCTCTAATAATATTACATGCTATGGCACTAATTATACCAGGACTCTCATTGCTTTTTATCTTCCACTGATAGATCTGCTGTGCAGGTAGCAATGAGGGAAAATATCTTAGATGGGATGCTAAGTAAGCATGCTGAATTATTGGGAAAGCAGAAGCAATTATCTGAAGCACATGATGTCCAGTGGTGCCAGTCAAGGTTCAAGATCATTCAAGCCTTAGATGAACCTTCCTAACATGTCAAGTGATTTGGAGTCTGTTCCCATTTCCCAAAGTTGAGGACTTTGCGAATTCAAAAACTTTGATAGATGGTTATTTTCCTTCTTTCCCAAAATATCTGCCTTCAGACAATAAGCCATTTCAGCAGTGGATGGCAAAGAAAGATGAAATACTGTGTTTCATTAGAAGTTAAATAAGTAGTAATCTCTGGTGTCCTTGATTTTCACAATTATTGAGAATGATAACAATAAATGATAAATATTAATAAAGAGGGATTATTAATAAATAATATAAAAATGTTTTTTTAAACTGCATTTCAGCTCTATACCAGCAGCCCTCTGGAGGTGCAACATTCTTTCTCATTTCATAAATGTGAAAGCCAGAGTGAGATTACAGTTTTGCAGTAATATTTACTGATATGTTTCTAGATAGAATTACATTACATGATGAAACAAAGAAAAGTCACTTATGACCAGATCTTTCATGTAGGATATCATAAGAAAAAAAGTCAGAGATTTGTAATAACAGAAGCCTGAATTTTATAATCAGTAGGTACATCCTCTTGTAGCAATGCCTTTTTTCTCTGTAAATATTGCTGTGGTGCAAAGAGCCAGAGATGTGTGGCTCACTTGCTATTGTTCCTAGCAAAGCACTTGCATGACTGAAGCTTTTATGACATCTTTTTTTTTTCATAAACACTGTCTATATTTCACTGCAGTCCTTGGTTTCGATCAGTTTCTTTAAATATACATTCTTTGGGTACACACATTTTTTTTTCTCTTATTTAAACTGCTTTTATTACTGCATTACCTCTTTATGTGGCAAAAGAAGATGGCAGGAACAAAACAATATAGGAAAAAAGTGCAAGCACCACAGTGTGCTAGTGATATAGGTGATAGGTGGGAGATAGAAATTAAGCTTTTCATCTGACAGTTTCAGGGTATGCAACTGTTTTAGGAAGAAGATTGGTGAAATACATTGGAAAAGGAAGTGGAACATTACCTGGAGAAGGAGATTTGAATGTCACTAAGTCAAAGGAAGTGACTACAATATTTCTGAGGAGAGATGGAGGAGGTGGAGACAAGGCAGAGGACAGGAGATTAACGAGAACAGTGACCATTGTTCCAGAAGGACATAAGAGATACAGATGCAGAGGGCTTACATCACACACTAATAATCAGTTGCTGTGTTTGTATTGTCAAACTGAAAATATTGCTGCTTTATAGGGGTGGGTGTTCAGGATATCCTCTACTGGTGAAACTTTATGTAAGGCAGCTTTAACATGCTCAAAAATCTCAAACCACGCAGAGTCCTGTATACCTGAAAACAATGAGAGGTGTGGGATACAGGGTCAGGAGTAAATGACACTCACCCCTTCAAATCACAGTTGTTGATCCTTTAAATATTGTATGCATGGGGAAACTTTGGTGCTCTTTCAAACCCTGATGCTGATGTGTCCACATTTCAGAGCTTTTTAATATGGAAAAAACTTGGGAAAACAGGAAAGGATCTTTACCTAGTTACTTCTTTAATAATAATGGAGTGTAGTTGGTGTCCCAAAAATTTGTCATTTGGTTGCAAGATATCCTCCCACAAGTCATACCTTCTCATGCAAAGAGGTCAAAAGAGTTTACTAACATCTTACACTAGGATGATAGTGGATTCAGGAATCTGCATTCGCTGCTCCAATGGAAATAAAACTTTGTCCTCGTGTGGTGCTGGAAAGACTTGCAAAAGAGGGATACATGTTTAAACTCCTTTAAGTGGTGTGAAATCCACCTCATTGTTCATGAAGCTGTAGAATTAAAGAATCATATCCATGTAGTCAGCTTTAGAAAATAATGCTCCAAGATCTCCTCCTGTAAATCTTGACATTAAACCAGTCTTAGCATTGCCTCACCACTTGAATCATTTATTTAAGCGGTGATAATAAAAGGTGTCAGCAATTCAGTTGTAAGCTCTTGAAGATTTCTGTGCGCATTGACCTTTAAGTGTTTGCATCTTGACAGGTGAGCCATTCCTAACGTCTCCTATGAGATATGGCCGGGGCAAGGGGTCAGGCACGCTAATGATAAAATTACCATTTACCTTTTACCTCACCAGCCTCAGTGCCTGACATTATAAATGTAGGTAACCTTTCACCTGAAGGCCTTCTTTCTTCTGCAGTGCTAGGGATTATGAAGAAATGAATGTGCTCACAGCTGCAGAAGAGGCATAAGTCATGAAAAAAAGGTGCTTTAGATTCTTTCCCTTCATTTATTTATTTTTTTTTTTTAAAACCAAAATCACATTTTTGGAAAAAGTATGAAGTCTTTTTACCAGGTTTTATTAAAAGAGATGGTTATCTGGCTACTTCTATTCTAACATTCCTAATCTAGTCAAGATTATTTTGTTCTTTCTTATTAAGGTGAAAGCACTATTTATTAATTGATTAATGCAAATGATATAACAGCAGTCAATAAGGTTTCTTTCAGGGTTAAGTGACCACATTAATGAGAGTGTATGATGATCTTCACTGTTTGCCATAGCCCAAGAGAGTCTACTCATTCACCTTTATATCCTGATCCAGATATAAATGTGAGCTTCTCCAACTTTCTGACGAGTCAATATTCCTCTCCCAAAGGCAGCACCATTCAGTCAGTGGTGATGAACACGATGAGCACTTTGAAGGTAACAGTGTGACTCTGAAGGCTGCCCAAAGAGTGCTGATTTCCCACCCCCCTATGATGTGCCTGAATTGCTCACAGGTAAACACTTAGACAACAGGATGTACTGTGAAGTTTAACAAGAGTGGCATATATTTACTTCTCTACATATAAAATATTTCTGATTGGTAAAATCCATGCATGTTGTGGAAAGGACTAGCCTGCCTAGGAGAAATATTAAAGATGGTGCTAGGTGCAGAGCCTGCATTTGGCTGATTCGTGGGCAGGTGATTCATATCCCGATTTGAAATACGTATTCTTGCCAGAGTTAAAGCATATGAGGGTGGAAAACATACAAAGAGACAGACACAGAAAATGAGATTCAGTTCATTTCACTGATCAAGAGCCAAATGATCACAAGCTTTAGTAGAATTACCTCCCAGAAGAACAGCCCTTTCTGATAAATGCAGCCATGTAACCACTAGGCATAAATCGTGCAAATTGAAGACTATAGTTCAAATATAAATCTTTATATTAAATTTAGTGAAATTTGGTATTGTGTGAACATTATTCATATCTATGAATCTTCAGGCACAAACCTTGTTGCATTTTATTTGTGTTATAAGGATATACATTTTGCAAAAGTTTCCTTCAGTGAATATCAACCTTAATGAAACTGTGCTCTGGGAAGTCTATAACAATCTCCCTCACATTGGAAAAACCTGAGCAGACTTATTTCTAGTTTTATCTATTCTTGTACACACACAGAGTTCAAGCATCTTATAAATGAAAGGTACAACTTAATTTCTGTGTTAAACTGGCAGAGTAAAAGGATTGGTTAGCACATATTGAAAGGACAGTCAGGTTGCACACTGAAAAAGAAAAAACCTACTGAAGAAATATTGTCCCTTCTAGAAAAGTGTATAGCTCTCCTCTCACATTTGCCTGCCCTACTTCTGCCATCAGGGAGTTTGTGAAGTAGTGAAGCAGGATGGAAAGCACAGGAAAAGCCTTCCTCTTGGAAGTTTGTACTCAAATCAAATGTGTTGAAAGGACACAGACAGGGATGTCATTCGGACTGGATAGCCTGACAGAGTTATTTCCAGGCTTATCAGATCATGTTCCACTTGTCTGAATACTCTTGTTTTACTTCTGTGCATCAACACAAACTCAGCCCCCAGCACCAAAGCCAGATTCATTTCCACAGTACAAAGGGCTTAACTGTGCTTTTCAGTAGGTTTTCCTCCTCCTACCCCTCTGCCCATCTTTCTCCTGGAACAGATTGCTGTTCCTACATTCAAATTCTGTATTTATGGAGGTGCAACTATTTCCCAGTTATGGCTTAGACCACAGAGCACATGCAATTCCATACAGAGATGTAGGAAGCTTCATGATAGCATGAAAGGTTGTGGACACTCCACAGGAGTAATAGAAGTTGCTGGCAACATTTATAAATGGGTTTTATGGGTAATTACATAGTCCCATCCACTGATCCATTTCTCTGGGACTGGGACTAGTATTCTGTGCTTCTGCAAAGTTCCAAGCACATGATATTAAATCTGTTGAGGAGTAAAAAGAATCCTGCCAGTAAATTATTTCTTTACCCTTCTCTACACTCCAGCAATTTGAAGGATCAGTACAGGCCAGCCTCATGCAGCTGGGCAGTCAGTTTCTGATTTTGAGTTAGGAAACAGGAGTACTGTGCCACTTGAAGGGCAGATTCCTGCATTGACAGAGAACACACAGTTAGCCCCCACAAAACCTGCAGTGTTTCTCAGCATGGACTAACATGATCTTTGCAATATCATGCCAGTAAAATCCCTCAAATACTGGATTATGCTCTGTCTCATCCCCTTTGTATTCATTGAATATATATGATGCTAGCTGGCTTGAAGGAATCTTTCTTTTGATTTCCCAGGGGATATCCACTGAAGGTTTGATCCTGCAATACACTGAATACGCTGAGCATTTAAGGAAGCCAGAGGAATTTGAGAATGTAAAGCTATCTGCTGGCTGAGGACAAGAAGAGATGTGTTTTCCTGGTTATCTTGTGCTTAGTGTCATGCAAAATATTTCAAAGCAAGAAGAAATAGCAGTACTTTAAAATAATAAACAAACAAAAAAATCTAATAAGAAAAATACTTCCTGGAGACCTGGAGGGAGAAAGAAATTGTACCAGATACACCACATTCCTGAATCTGCAAGGAGGGTCTGGTTTCAGGGCAAGGACAAGGTCAGATCAGTAAACCTTCTACGTTATCACTACATGCACCACTAACACCTATTAAGTCCGGCAGGAAATATATTTTGCAGCTTGGCTGGAAAATTAAGGTAATAGGACACATTTCAAATACAGATGTTTCCATCTGAGCATATATTTAGTGATTCTTGAATCTTGCAAAACCACATTAATCATGTGGCAAAAAGACAAAACTATGACATACCAGTTTAGAAATGAAAGAAAAGGGAAGTAACTTTTTCAGAGAAAGGGCTGTGTCAACATATTTCTGAAAATCAATCAATAGCCAAATAAGTCTAGTGAAGAATTGAACATTCCTTCAGGGATTACAGGATGCAATACACTTTTTTAAAAAAACACAAATTAATAGAAGATATAGTTTGCTAATATAAAGAATAAGTGGATGTGTCTTATTTCAAAAAGAAATTCCGTTTTTCCAGTAAAAATAAAAATGGTTGCAGTGCTGATAGGAAAACTTACTTATAATTTAGCAACACTCTGAAATATATTCAGTTTGAAAAACAAAGGAAGTCAAAGTAGTTTGTCCCCAGTATTCAAAGCTTTTTCTATTCTGAGTAAAGACTTGAATTGGCTTCAGAGAATGACATTGGTAGGTTCTGGATCTAGTCCTTACACTAAAAGCTACTGCACGACCTTTTGCTGTGCTTTATACACCACCAAGCATATGGAAATAGTTTAAAAATTAGCATGTAGATTTTTCTTTTTATAAGTGTTTGTAGCAGAAAGGACTTGTTTAAATGAAAAATGTGTACTTCATGTGTTCACTTTCCAGGTTCCTCATAATGGACAAAGTTTAATCAGGAGATGGGTTAAATCACTTACATATGGCATGGAATGTGGTACAAATACTTCATCAATGCAAAATAAGTGTGTGTGTATTTGTCTGTGTACATACACACAAATACATAAATAAGAATGGAGGTATAAAGTATGTATATGTGAGAATGTGGGAGTGCACATCCTTAGCAGCAACACAAAGAACCAATGCATACTGCAATTAAATGCAATATGCATGAAATTAAATTCCCAGTTAAGATCAAGACCTGGGAAAGAAACTCTCTGTGCAGGGCTGGCAATCCTCTGGGGAAAAAGCCAAAAGAGTTGATACTTAAAAGGTTCATTCACTGCTTCTTTCTGCTCTGAAAATGCTGAATGGGAAACTCAGATGCAGCATCTCCAAAAGCCTGCACAGACAATGTTCCTGCCAACCAAGGAGGAATGTGCTTTCATGCAGATCCTGCTCCTTCACACAGCCTTTCTACAACTGCTGGGAAGAAGGATGTGGAGATTCTGAGACTGTGATATCTGGGGGCAGAATCCTTTCACTAGACAGGTGAAAATCCTTTTCTTCTGATGAGAAAACCTCAGAACTGAAATCCCACAGGTTTTTAGTCTTCATAGTTATCTTCTCATACATTTCCACTGAAGAATGCAGTAGGGGCCAGAGCTATCTGTGAGGACATAGTGTTGCTACCTCTTATTAGACATATCCATTTCTTCCAGCCTGGAACCTTTCCCATACCTTATTAGATTCATTAATGAGTGTTTATAATACTGCGGTTGTACTTTGATGATTTTAGGATGTCTGAGACTGGAAGGGAATGGGATGAAATTTCTAGTATAATTTGTTCTGCATGAAACTTGTTCCCATTAATATTTAAGTTCATTCTCTCTTTGTGAAGCTACTGGACCAAATCAGCTCATGCCAACAGGCACTGTCTGCTGACAGCTCAAGAAGCTTTGCCAGGTGACACCAGCTAAAAAATTGGCTCCACAGTTTGAGGGAGGGAGGGACAAAGTTTAAATAAGCATTAGTGTAAGTGTCAGATTGTATTTCCACTTCTATCATATCAAGTCTAGAGTAAGTTCATTTAAAGCAAGGGAATTTTTTTTTCTATTTTCTTTGGTGTAACAGAAAAGAGTTTGTCCCTGAGGATTTATGTCTCCAAAAATCTCAGTGAGGCAGAAAAAACCACTTTTTTAGCCAGACCCTGAGATGCTGATAAAACCCAGAGCAACCCACTGCTATGGAAAGTACCTCATTTAATGAATTTACACACACATGTGTATGTATGCACACAAACACACAGTTTAACTGAAAAAATAAACCAATCCTAAGCAAAAGAAAAATCCTCAGGACTAGATACAGTACTCTTTAAGTACAGAGCTGTTTAAAATATCAATCTCCTTATTGTAATTTGATGTGTGAAATTCAGGCGTGCATTTACAATTCAGATCCTATTCCTTAGGGATTCCCATTTAGGGCCTGTTCGTATGATTTATTTAGTGCCTTTCTTCACTTACTTACGCTTGAGATCGTTAGGTATAATGCACATATATGCACAGGGATAAAATGTTTATCATCATTACTTCAATGAAGTCATTTGCCATCCTTGACACCCTCTAATGTCCCAAGTGCTTCAACCCACTGGCTCATTTGCCCAGCTTTGCTCTCTCTTCACTTTTTCATCTCAAATTCTCAATGTGTTCCCTTCATCAATTACAGATGTTTAGCTAGTAGCAGGAGGGAAGACAGCAGAATAATTATCTAAATACAACAAAAGAAGGTCCCCTTTGTGATTCAGGAGGGACATGGATGGGGGAGGGGGAGCAGAGAAATCAGGAGTGTGGATTTCATGCTTCTTTGAAAACATTAATGATGTCTAATGGAAACCAAAGAACCCACTTGAAGTTATCATGGTCTCAAATTTGCATCCCACAGAGCTAACCTGAGGGCTAGGTCCTGCCTGAGTGTCCTCTTTCTGCTCTGCCTCTCATTGCCCCACGTTTCCAGCATTTCACCAGCTCTGATGGTTGCAGTCAGGAACCACTTTGAATGTTCATTTTGGATCTATTTTTCAAAAAAAACCAGGATCCAAATCACTGTGCCTGACTACATTCAGCTAATTGGCCCTTGCTTTCGATGACATCCATGGTGTGGGGATGAACAAATTGAAGATGAAAGGGTGGGCAGGGGTGGGGGCAGGGGGAAGTTAGCATGGCCTGGGGCACAGTGTCGTGCACAACTGGGGAGAGGGCAAGAGAGTGTGGGGTCCCCAGGTGGCTGTGTGCAAGGTGACTTTTTCACTTTGAAAAAAGATTGGTCTCACATTTCTCTGCCTCTCTGATACAGGCACCAGCTGCAACGTGGTATTTCTCCATGATGTGAAGGCAGGAATATACACAAAGCCTTGCAGAATCTGATGCTGGGGAGACAGATCCTAGAGATGTTCATGCTCAGGAAAACAAATGTTTTTAGCAGTGCTTCAGAGCTCAGTCAAATCGTGGTTGCCAGTGTGTGCTAGAGTTGGGACAAATTAGAACAGAAACTTCTCTAGTAGACCACAAAACCAACACAGAATAAAAAGTAATCCTTTTGAAACAGAATCAAACAATTCAAGATGGAAATTAACAACTCTTTGTCTACTTATTTTTCCCAGTAAGTCCATGCTGAGCTTTGACCTATAATCAAGCATAAATATTTTACCCACTCAAAATTCAATCAGTAACAATTAGGAGAAAGAATACTCAGGGTTTCCAAATGCTGCCTGATGCTTTAAAGTGCACTAATAAACAAATAGCCAGTCATAGCAAAAGCTTTATTTTAATATCAGTTCACCCTTCCTCCTTTCCCTAGATATGAAGGGCTTTGCTATGCACTTAGGTGGTGGATTTGACATAATCATGGAAACACAGAGACATTGCTTGTGATCTTCATAGGAAACACAGCAGCTTGAGTTGTCAGAGTTGTCTCTGATTACAAAAGGAAATTCTGCCCTTTAACATATCTACTGCATCACCTGGTAGAGGCATATGTTCTACCAGGGAATTCCCAATCCCTTTTTTCACATCTATAAGGAAATAAGTTGAACTGCTGGTACTGAAATAAAGGCTAAAATGGTCACTTCCAGGTTAACAAACGTTCAACATTCACTCACTCACTTTTCCTTCTAAGTGTTTTCATCTATTTTCTTCTCCTTTCAGGGCCTTCAGGAGGAGATTAGAAAGACAGTGCTTGAAGATTATGAAAGAGATAACAGAGTTTATCACATCTGCTTTGACCCTTGCAGACTCAGAAACATAGTTGGAGCCAAAACCTTAGCAAATGATGTTTTTTTAATTTCTTTTTTCTGATCTGGAGTATAAAAACAGTGCATTGTGGCACAGAAATTTATAATAAAGCTATGGAGAAAAAGCAGAAAATAAATTCCTCCAAAGGGAAAATGAATCAGCATTCTTTCCAGGGGAATGGAGAGAAATGAAAATCATACAGGCAGAATATTTGTCTATGGCTTTTATTTTTTTGTTAATTCTTTTGAAAGGAATGATTGGAGTGATTTAAGCACTTATCTTTATGTTCATCAAGAAATTTGCTATCCTGTACTACCTGTCAGGAGTAGCAAGCACCAAATAAATAAAGACGTTTCTTCAAAAACCATTCAGAATGCTACTCATGTCCTGGAAATAAAAGGAATTTGGTCTGTTTTGGTTTTTACCTAATGCAAAATTCCCATCCTGCAGCATTTCTGTATTTTCATACTGGGACTTAAAATTCATGGCACCTGATCTATATCTTTTACCCTCCTGAATGCTTTTTCAAAAACAGGTAGCATGTGTCCAATGTACTGAAATCATACAAGACCATGACTCACATTTCCTCCATGCAGACCCAGCTCTTCAGGGTGAAATGTGCTGAGCAAATAAGAAACAGAGGAGCAGTTGTTTAAGGTGATAGAGGAAAAGTTGTTTAAGCAGCCTCTTGTTTAAAGGCTAGGATGCTCCATTTACTTTTCCTGAGGGGCTTCATTCTATCCTATTTGTGTTAAGCTGACACAATGTCCCTGAAAAATAGGTGTTCTGGATGGTATACATAGCATTACTTTTAATTATTTGCTTTGTCAGAAACTGGGACATTAATTTATCTACCTAATTTATGTAACCAGGGCCAGCTTTAGACACAAGCACAATAAATGCTTGAGGAGGCTGCTAAAACATGAGGAGCAGGTTCCTCCTTGCAATGGTGGTTACTTGGCAGAGCCAGCCAGAGACAGAGCCAGAGCCAGAGCCAGAGCCAGAGCCAGAGCCAGAGCCAGAGCCTGGGCAATCCTGCTCTCTTGAGCTTCAGCTGAGTCATGGGAGAGCTGGAAGAGCACAGAGAAGTACTGTTAGAGGTGGTGGCATTGCTGGTTCCATCACTGTTTTTCTTCACAGAGCAGCAGGCAAGGCTTCCTTTGTGCTGGAGGTCCTGGCTGTGGCCTTGCTCCATGGACCTTTCCTTCCCAGAGCAGAAATTTTATGCCCCAGACCCTTCTTATCTCTTGAAGAAACATCATTTATTTCCACTAGTGCTGCTGGGGGCATCTTGAACTAGCTTTGCTAACTCAATTTCATACAAGATGCTTCACACTTCAAAAATTTTGCAGTCCAAACACAGGAAGTTAAACAGTTAGAAACTCCAGAGATGCCACGGTAGAAGAGTTTTTCCCACTCCACATTGCTGTTGTGCCTTTGCACTGTCTTAACATCACATTTAGAAAGTGACAGAATATTTTCTTTCCAAAAATATCCCTCCTCTATGGTCAGGGAAATCTGGCTCTGTGGTATTCAGAAGTTAGAGCAATAAAATTCATATTTTCTGACACACCAAAAGAATAAATGCAGCCTTGCAGGGCTCCTGGCTGAATCAGGATGTTAATGAGTAGGGAAACAGCAGTGAAGATGATGGCTAACCAATCAATAATGACTGAATTACAGTTTAAAAACTGGATGTGTTAGATAGTTATTAACAGTGTAATTATTCATAAATGTGCCTAATTATTCATAATTATTCAGAAACCTTATTACTTCCCTGATTGTCATAAGTGATCTCCGAGGCCAATTATTATTTGATTATGGCCACAGGACTCTATGTTGGTATTACTCCTTTTGTCCTAGAAAATTACAGAGAAAGCTGGTGAAGTGAAACTTGTGGAGGACTATCTGCACTGAGTAGTCCTTTAAGAACAAGAAGCCTGTGATTTGAAAGCCTCTGTTGTGTTTCCTCTTAGCTCTTTCTTCAGATTTCCTTGATTCCTTTATTACAGAAGCTGCTGCTGCCTAATTAGGGTTTTCTTGTTGTAATTGCTGCATTTGATATCTTAATAGTGTTACAGTGAGTGTGAGGGAGGAAGGGGGGAAGGGGGCAGAGGGACTATCAATGCATGTGTTTGTGGAGAAACTGAAAGCTCCCCAGGCTGTATGACTGAGCCAGAAAGGCCCAGGAGCCAAATCCCAGCTAGCTCAGGTATCTTGTAACTCAGCAGGGAGCTCTGTCAGATGCAGCTAGGGTGGTTTCTAGCCCCTGACAATAAGAATGACAGCGCCTTTCCCTTTAAACAAACAGCTGGGCTTGAATAGTTACTTCCACAAAAAGAGGTGAGAAAATTGTATTTTACATTTGCTTACATTTGACTCAAGGAATGTAAACTCAAACCTAACTGCAAGCTTGGTTAAGTGCTGAACCAGATGTATCCAGGGTGTTGATGCAATCAGACCTCATCACCAGAAAATCTGGGATTTTTGTCAGAAGACACTTCACTAATCAAACAGGACCGTCAGCTTCTTTCCACTCTCTTTCCTCCCCTGAAAACATTAGAGCCATTATATTGTGGGGCGGCATTAGTCATGTTAAATTAGCATATAGATGAGTTCTGGGGGTAGGAAGGAGGGGGAGATAGGTTATGATAACCTGATGCTGTAATGTAGAAATCTTTTGGCTTATATACTGGGCCCCACAGTGCCCTGAGCTTGTTGCACAGGGGAAATGCAGCTTCCCAACAGGGTTGCAACCAGCTTCTATTGTGTGATTTTACTGACAGTGTTTAATAAGAAAACACACACCCAAGCACTGAAGAATCATGAACCAAGTTCCACAGAATCATCCAATTATCTTAAATCATGAGATTCAAAACCCCGTATGTTGGGTTTTTTTGCTGTTTGTTTGTTTGTCTTCTGTTTTTTATCTTCTCTTACTGGATAAGAAGGGCTGGGAATCTCTTTGCACTGACAGCCAAGATTGTCCTTCTAATAACTTGAAGGGGTAATAAAGAAAAACATTAGACACTGCAAGTGCTGTCAGATCCATTAGTGGCTCACAACCACTATGGTGTGAAAAGAAGGGCTGCCCAGCTGTGTGGTCATTTTAGCATCCTTGACCCAAAATATACATGTCATAGCAGGGAGTTCAATAGGAAGCATTATGGTTCCTCTAAGTCCTCCCCATCTCATTTTCACAAAGTCTGTGCCCAGGTACTGTCATGCAGGTATATTTGAGTACTGTCCTCACTTCAGGAGACAAGGCCAGATTCTGGTTGTGGTTACAGCTCTGTAGCCCTGGAGCTGTTTCACAGATGGTAGTGGAATCTGGGAATGGGATCCCTGTCCTCTGATGGCATTCTCACAGTTGAAGATATGGTGGAAAAATAGTTTCATGCTGACAGAGTGTTACCAAATGTAAGAAATGTAATAGTTCAGCAGCAGCTGAAATATGTATATACATAGTTTTGGGTTTCTTAAAATCCTCTGGAAAGTTTAACAGGAGCATTTCTTCTTTTCATCAGACTATGTGGTATAAACAGTCAAGTACTTGTAACCCTTTGTTTTGCAGCATTCTCTAGAATTTCTGTCATAAGGAATAAAACTATTAAATAACTAGAATCATTTGGTCTTTTGTGAATGCTTCAATACATGACAGGTCTCAAATAGCACAAGTTGCTGTGCTCAACAGTAACATGGAAGGAATACACTTGATTTTTCAAGCTATCTCTGTGTAAGAATAAGAGTTTTGTGAGATACATGCTTGCAGTCTGCATTTTTGCAAAATGTACAGAACAGAAGTTTTCTATGTTCTTTAGAATATATAATCAAAGAAAAGGAAAATACTACACTGTCAGACAAAGACAGAAGACAACTTCCTCCTTCAGAATTCTTTATTTCGTTCCAAAAGTGAAATTTCTTCAGTCACACTTACATACCTTTGGTCTTTTCTTATCAAAATTGTCATGGAAATTCAATTTCTTCAAGTGCTATGGGGAAATCAGTGCTCAGTTTGCAAGCTGGGGGTACTTCCAGGGCATTCCAGCACAACTTGACACAGAAGGACAGAACGCTTACCAAACTCTTTGACAAGAGAATGGAAGTCAGGAATTTTATTTTGCCACAGTTAAGGCTGTGTTGTATTACAACATCCAAGTCTCAGTGAGTCAGAATAGGATGTAACTTCAGATTTTGCAAATGGGATGGTGTATCTTATAATTTTGCAACATGGACATAAATTGCTCTCCTCTCCTGTTCACCTAATATTACTGCAGCTAAGGCCTGCTGCAGGTATCATTGGAATGACAATTTGATCTAGACCCAGAAATGCAAAATTAAACTAGCTGCTAAAACCACTAAGTATATCTGATCTGAGATTAAAAATGAAGTTCACATATGTTAACAGTCTTTCTTGAATTTTTTTGACTGCTGAGTCGAAATGTGCTATTTATTTTTTGTCAATGCAGAGAAAGGGAAGAAAGTGTGAAAAAACATTAAATTCATATTTAATACTACGGCATAATTGCTAAGGCCAAGCAGAATATCTCATATATATCTTTTCAATCATGGCTGCAGCTTTCTGACTTGTAACACAAGCTATAGCTACCATGCTGTCTTCTGCCTCATACAGTGAAGTATATTTCACTGTATGCTAAAGGATAAAGCTTTGATTGTTCTTAACTTACATAGGATGACAGCTCAATTTTGCTAAATTCTGAGCCTGAAAAATTAAGAAGATGCATCCTTTCCATGAATCTGCAAACCCAAGGCTGCTCTGCCACAAAGCACAGCAAACAGCCATGATGTATTCTATTAAGCAAAGTTAAGCAAAGCTCTAAACAAATCTTCACAGGCACCATGAGCTACAGCCCTATTTCAGAAAAAACCCCCAAAAAACCACAAGACAAAATGGTTGCAAACATGTGTGTTATTTGCTCCCCCTCCCTTTGTGGCTTCAAAGGGTGAAATGGAAGAATGTGACTGCAGAGCATAATGGGTCAACACCGCAGCTCTGATCGCTGGAGCATATACTCTAAATTTCACGCTACATTAGGTAGATTTTTAAACTTAATCTGCTGCTACGACTGTTTTATTGGTAATTCTATGAAGGTACAGATTTCTTGACAACAAGAGAGACATAAGAGAGGTACTTGGTAATCCACAACTTTGTGACACCCCAATGACCCAGCAGTCCAGCACATTCAGTGCACCTTGGCTCAAGGGAGTGCACCATAACAAGCCTCCTTTCAGCTCTCATTTCCCTCTGTTATGACAGTGAAGGACATTCATTTAACCAATTACAATTTTTTCCTTTTTGTCTGCATAACTCCAATGTATTGATCTAGTAAGGGTGTATTCTGCACTGAAAGCTTTACAGATTGGCATAGTTTTAAAACCACTTTGTGTATTCAGCCAAGCATCATTTGAGAGACAGAGAAAGCTGGTTTACTCTGCCTCAAAGCTGTTAAAATGCTGTGCAACAGTACCACCCACTTTTTTGTTCTTCCAATTTAAATTTCTCCAGTTTAAATTTTGACTGGAGTTATGTAATTGCTGAACAAGGGAGCCATGGTTACTCTTCCTGTGCTCGGCTCCACTGGTGTTTCAGTATTCCACTAAAAAGACAGCAGCAATAACAAAAGCAACTGGAGTTGCAGAAAAGGCTTTAATATGAGCTGTGCATCTCTGTCACAATAGAAGCACTTCTGGTCACCTGTTGGTAGTGAGTAAGCTTTGCTGCTGAAAACTCCGGGACTGGAGATTTTGGGTGCCACAAGAGTCAGCTGGGAGTTTGGCAGATGGCTTCAGGGTCAAATGTGATATTGGACCTCTAAACATGGGAGAATTTAGTCTTTGTGACTATCTCTTCAGCTAAATCAAGGCTCAAATCTACCCACAGGATTTAATTTATTTTTGAGAAGTCAACCAGCAATCCTTTCTAATAGAACTGGGAATATCTGGATTGAACCATCCTTCAGCAGACCTTCCATGCAATCTTTAATGTTTAGAAAACCTTCTCTTTCTGTTCTATGCTCATTGTAACCTTAGCTGTCCTATAATAGCATAATTCTTATGGACAAACTTTAATTTACAGTGCTTTTTCTTTCTCTTTTTTATTGTAATAATTGTTTTACAGATGTATTATTTGTACATTATAAACTATAGCACAAAGGCCCAGATTGAATAGTCAGGCTGTAATTCAGTCTTCAGGCTGAGAGGTTTGCTACCATACCCAAACCCTTAAGCAATATTCTTCAGTGTGGGACATTAGCAGGATCCCTCAATTGAATTACAGCATTGTATTCCATCTGGGACTCAGTATTGTAGTGTACTTAACATTGTACTACATAGGGAGGCATGAGAGTAATGGAATTTTACAGTAATAAGATTTTTTTTATTAAATGAGAAGTAGGCATATAAGATCCTCAACTATGTAGCGTTGGTGTAGTTAGAAATAAAACCCTGTAAAACACACCTGAAAAATAAGCTTTTTTAAAAAAAGATTATAAACACTGTAATATGCTGCTAATATACAATAAAAACCTTAGAACATGAAGGCTTTCTCAAAACATCAAACTTGCTATGCAGTTTTAGGTGGATTTTCGTCATGATAATTTCAATATATTGGTAAGTGGTTTTTTTGAAATGTTTGTCATCCTCCCAGACCAGTAAAGCATTTTGGAAAAGGTTCCAGTTCATCCTTACAAGCACTAAGCTCCAGTATGTGTGCATGTTTAAGGTACTTCATATCAGATATAGTATATATGAAATATATACATATAAATCTTTATAAAATACTGTAAAGATTTTTCTGAAATCAGTGCTGAAAGTTATTTTTTATTTTTCATTCTGCTTAAAAAAATCCATATACCAGAATAGCACTGACAAGCAAGTAAGGCAAGTGCTAACAACAGTTCAAAAACTGCTGCTTCACTGCACTGACTTGAATAATATCATATCAAGTAGTTAGTAAAAAACAAACTAGAAAAGCTCCAATTTTTAAAGGAAGACATGAAGACATAAAAACCAGGCAGACACAATAGAAATAACTCCCTATCATATATTTTTCTTTTAAATTAATATTTCACGATCAGTTAACCAGCGGTCTGTTATCTTCCTAATAAAGTAAAGATACTATAACCAATAAAAAATATTTATTGCCACATTTTATGTTTTAATCAAGGGCAAACCCCTCAACATATTCTTTTTTAATTCCTTGACATGGTGAATGATTAAGTAGAAAAAATAGCTTTTTATGTTAAAAAGAAAATGGTGTGCACTGATTAGTTGATTAACACAGCGTCTTTCGGAAGTGCAATAAATCTGGGGAATAAGAAAGAAATAGAGATAAAAATCTGCAAGCTATAGTGTGCTACTTAAATTCTGGATTTGCTGTGCTTGTATCAGTTTTGTCATTGGCTTCAGGAGCCAGAGTTTTCCCCTTAGTCTTCACTGCAGAGATGGGAAATGTTGTGGGAACTCAGAAACCCCTGGGGAAGTGCGGGGACTTGAGGTTTCCAAAACCACAAACTGGTGAATGCAAATGCAAGGAAAATGGGCTTTATTGATCAAAATAAAATCTTAATGAGCCCTTGATATGCAGTGGGAGAAATTTCCAAATACTAGTGGATAGTATTTAGGCAAAATGAAGTAAGCAGGCAACTCAGACAGTTCATACTTTAATTTGGATCCTTCTCTAAGCAAAAATAAGTAATGTGTCTTAAGTGTCTGTTATTTAATTTCTCCCCTTCATTGTTGCCATCTTCCTGGCTACTGTTCAACTAACTAGATTTCAAAAGTGTCTCAAAACCCAGAAATTTTAACCCTGAGGGATAGGCAAGGTGTATCTATTTTACCGTGTTGCTGTTGTTGCTGCTGCTGCTACTGATACTACTCCTGCTGTTGATGTCAATCATTAAATGAGTACGTATTTCTAAAAGAAAACTTTGACTTAAATTTTGGCAAAAGTATTTGGAATTTTTTGGCCCCTGTTTCACAGGAGCCAAGGGTTCTGACTGGTTCTTGATCAGGACAGGGTTCCTAACTAGACAGGGTTCCTGATCTTCCATGAGGGATTTAATTGAGAAAGAATTAGAAATTGCTCTCAGTTCACAGCTCTTCATGGATTTAAGATCTAAAATACCACAACAACCTAAAGGATACGACAAAGTTAAGTATCAGGTTGAAAGAGAAAATATGAGGGATGTGATAATGGAAGCTTTCTGTTGTCCTGAGGAAGATAACAAAAAGAGTTTGCAAATCTTGCTGTCCAAAAATGTTAATGCTTCCTCCTTCCATATAATGCCCTAAGTAGGAACCCTGTTGCACAGCCAAGGGAATGACATGAAGCTGCACCTCAGGGTTAACCACAGACCACCGAAGGGTGGCGACGACGCAGAGCCTTACATGTTCTGTTCTGCAGCCACAGACACGGGGCAGCAACTTCTGGAGGAAGGAGGGATGGCACGTGTGTGGCAAAAGCCAGCTATGTTGTACACTCCTACTGCTACATTTATCAGCTGGTCTGTCAGAGTCCCTAGATAGAGCACGAAGAAGCCAACAGCCAGCTCAAGCACAAAGATTTTATCCACTATTAGCTTGGATAAGACCGAGTGGGTAATTTCAGCTGGTATAGAGAGGTGTATCCCCTTTTATTTACTATTACTTTCTTAGAGTCTTTGCTCAGAGTATACTTCCTTAAAAAAACACAAAAAACCAAAAAAATCCCGAAAAACACCTCAGGTTTGGTCATATCAAAAATGGGCAGAAAATACACACCTGATCCTATATCAAAATTTTTGTATGATCCAGCTTCTCAGTTAGTTATACAGTGGGAAAATGACAAGATCTATTGTACCACAAATCTTTCTTACATACATCTGCATTTACAATATGCAAGTTTAATTTCTTAAGAATTTTTATCAAATGCTAATCTCTCCTGTTGTTTCAGGGCCTTCTTGCTCTCCCACAATCAAGATTTTAAATCTCATGGATTAGTATCTCATTTAATAGATTCTAGAGTTAAAACAACAATGATAAAATGGAAAAATTCGTTAGGACCAACTCAAAGTCAAATTAAACTGACTTGTACTGCTGAGAAAGTGGAAAAACTTTCTTCCTTTTTTGGTCACAATTCATGTTATTCTTCCAGATATAAGAAGTGTAGAAAGAATTACTAAATTATTTGCAGCTGTTTTAATAAATGGACTGCAGCAGCCCAATACCACATAACCAACTACAATTGCACATACTGATATGCATCTATTGCATATACTGATCATATCTGAAAAGGGCTTATAACATCCATTAATTATTTATTAACCTTTATAAACCACTTAACAGTGGAATGCTAATATTGAGTGCAATCTTGTGGGAAGCAGGGATAATTTTTCCCAGCAGATAAATAGTATTTTCAGCCTGATCATTTGATAATATTGTATATCAAGAACAAAAGCATAGAGGTAATCCATGTAGTTTTGAACATTCCAGAATAAAAATTCCCATTTTATTGCATGCCTTAGTCATAGCTTCATTTAAGGATATAGCTCGGGGAGAGTGGCCATTTTGTATTTAGATGAGCTGCAGTAGAATTCAAAATCTTATTCATATGAGTCCTTTTATCAAAACAATACTTCTTTTCCAACATGTCATCATGTTTCTAGGATTCTGAATATTCAATACAAAGCTCCATTTTCTCTGAAAAATCTTTCATTGACAAAGGTGTCCCTCTTTTTTTATTTCTCTGTCTGGGGATTTTTGAACTGCTTTGCTCTGACACCTGAAGTACAGAGGTGTTAGCAGATATCACTATTTGTGAGAAAGTAGGAAGTGCAGTAGAAAACTGAATTTCATTAATTTCTTCTTAAAGATATATCTTGCTTTTACTTATTTGCAGTAGCAGGGCTGAAAGTCAAAAAGTGTTTTCCAACGTCTTCTATTTCCCTCTCCTCTCCTCTCCTCTCCTCTCCTCTCCTCTCCTCTCCTCTCCTCTCCTCTCCTCTCCTCTCTCTCCTCTCCTCTCTCTCCTCTCCTCTCCTCTCCTCTCCTCCTCCCTCCTCTCCTCTCCTCTCCCTCTCCTCTCCTCTCCCTCTCCTCTCCTCCTCTCCTCTCCTCTCCTCTCCTCCTCCCTCTCCTCTCCCTCTCCCTCTCCTCTCCTCTCCTCTCCTCTCCTCTCCTCTCCTCTCCTCTCCTCTCCTCTCCTCTCCTCTCCTCTCCTCTCCTCTCCTCTCCTCTCCTCTCCTCTCCCAACCACTCTCAAGACCTACAGTTTTGTGATCAGACCCATAATTTACCTTGAGAGGAGCAACTAATTTTAAAGGTGTCATCCATAACTGGTTTTTAAATACTACCTACAGGATTTTAATGCAAGCAGAAATTCATTCTGAAGCAGAAGGAGCATGCATGATATACTCAGCACTTGCTTTTGCATTCAGGCCTGGTGCAGGCAATCTGTGCAGGGCTGACAGCATCCTTGTTATCATCTAAAGGACAGTCCTCAGCAGTCAATCAAAAGCCCAAGGTTGAAAGAAGCTGACATAATGCCCATCAAAGTCTTCTCATTAAAACTGATTTCAGATTGTAGGTTGACTCTCCTTGACCACATATTCATGTAGTGTGTAAGGCATTGCTCAGACAGTCGGTAGTCCCAGCAGCAAATTGTGCAACATTCTGTATGGCCAGGGGGTTAGATGAATTCTGGGGTCTTCCTTGCATGTCCACTGAGGCCAAAGTGTTTGGTCTTCAGTTGTTTCTGTTTTATTAATGAGGGTGATATTTAAGTACCTTGGAGATTTCATAGATAAGGATGACTTCTACAACATCTGACTGCTTCTCAGGTTACATATTTTCATTGTTACAACCTCTCCTGCTACACATATTTTTTCTTCTTCCTATCTTTTTTTCCTGATGTCATTCTCAGCTCTTTCAAAAATAATCCTACATCCTTGATGTCAGGGTGTCTTGCCACTGAGGCTTTCTGTGGACTGTACTACAGAGCAAAGCAAAATATGTTTTTTTTTTTAATACATCATATTTACTTGCATATTTTAGTACAATTAATCTGTCAACTCTTTCTGGTTATGCATTTTTGGTTTATAATACAAGAAGCAATGCATTGTGTGTTTTTCTTTTCTTCTCTTCTTATTTTGCAGAATTGCTTTTCCTAAGATTGGCTCAATTATTATTTTGAAAAAGAAAGCAGCTTTGTTTTGGTTTTTATGGAAGGAGGAGACAATAATAGCAGAACTACAGTAATCCTACAATGTACAGAAAGGATCTAATGTACCCCAAGATTCTGAACATCAGTGTATTTCCCTTGCTGGTTGCATTACAAGGTTATGTTAATAAAGCTGCAGTTCATCCCTTGAAGTGATATTTTCCAATCTCAAACTAGAGAATTTGCTTAAATTAGGCAACTTTTGTGCCACCTAGTGGCCCCTCCTCCCTGAGAAAAGCATCTGGCATTCCCTTGCCTAAAATTCTGCCTGCCTCTGGTCTTTGAGTATATAGAAAACCTTCAGTAGTAGTAAATTGTGAATTAAAGAGTCAAAAGCACGTACTTTAACTACAGAGATTATCCTTTTGATATTTTTGTTTGCAGTTTTTTGGCTGTTCACTTCCTATCTTTGCAGGCACTTATCAATGTCTGGCCTCTGCTATGCAGAGAAAATTATCACAAATGTGAATCTTTATTACTAAAGTTTATTTCTGACATGAGGTCTTGTAGTTTCTAGTCACTTCACACTTCCCTATTTTGATGCTCTCAACATATGAATCCTCAATTCACCCTTACTCTTGAGGTAGTTGAAAATAGAACAAATTGCCACTACTTCGTCACTCAGTGGAGCTAAGTCAGTATACAGCAGGAAAGGTGTTGAACCTTTTCAAATAACTATGCTGTTAGCTGTACTAGCCACAGCTTTTTGAGCCTTGCTGCTTGAAGTCAGTCACCTCCATCTATATTTGGCAGTAAAAGAGCAGTAGAGTTAACAGGTTCCCAGAGGCTGCAAAGATGGATAGATCCCATTGTCTTCAGACGGAATTTGAGATGCTGACAATGCCAGCCCATCCCACATCTGATCTCAAGATAACTGTTGTGAGGGTCCTAAGGATGCAATCTTGTTTCTGTGGTTCCAGTGATGCTCTTCAGACACTAAACCCCAGTGTTCAGCCTAGCCAGGCTGGCTCCTAGTCTGCAAACTCTTTAGGTGAAGGATGTTAAATGTAAGCCTAAGGTTAAGTGTAGAATGCTTTCACAGGCAGCAACGAGAAGATCTGCCTTGAGCTGTGTTTGAAAAGTTGTGCACTTCAGTTATGTCATCCCATAATGACACAATTTCACAGACCCAGAGAGGACCAGCATATATGAGGGATCTACTGCTGGACACAGGCAGCCTGACACATGGCTTTTTATACTACTAGCCAGATTTTCTCCTGCAGTCTGTGTCACAGTGCCATCTGGATACAATTCAGAAATTCAGCATCTAAACACAGACATAGTCAGCAAGAACCAGGTCATGGGTTCTTTTTGTTGTTGTCCTTCTGCCATTCAGAAGGACAGAGTCTGACAAGTGGCACTGCAATGTTTATTTCAATAGAAGATCTAACCCCTTCTTCCCCAAGTCTTTACTGTACCCAAGGATACTTTATTTGAAAGAAGACTTAATTATGATGATATTCATTTACAAAGACCACTGATTTGAGAAATGGCCCAAATAATAAGTGCCGTCAGAATAATTACAAGACTGTGAGGCTAGCAGTAGTGATGTTTGCTCTGCTAATTGTACTTAATTTACTGTGAAGTTTCTCAGTGGCTCCTGTAGCTTTGAGTGCACTGAGTTGTGCTGCTGCTGTATATACCAGGGGGAGAAGATTATCAGTGAGGTAGCCCAGTGAGAACATTTCTGAAATGATCCCAGGTGGCAGATTCTCCAGTGTTTTCATTACACACAGCCAATGCTGTGGGTGACACTCTCCCTGGAGCTCTTGGGAATACAGTGGCTACTCACAAGGTGCAATAGGGAAGCCAGCAAGCTCCAATCTGCCACTGGGTGCACGTGTGAAGAATTTATTTTATTTCCTTCCTTGTTTAAGGCCTTGAACTGGCCTTTCTCATCATGGAAAATTATGGATGTGTTAACCAGGGTCAGAGCTAGATGTCTGTTTGCAGTGGATGCTGACAGACAGCAATGCTGGGACAGCATTCTCCATTTGTAACTGGGTCATGTGATTACCTGTTATGTCTCAGGGCACCTAAAGTGAGTTATTCAAAAGGGAATACCCCATCTTGAGGGAGAGTTAAAAAATAATTTGGGAAGTTTAAAAAAAAAAAAAGGTAGAGGGATAAAAGAAAACTTAGAAAGAAAAAATGAGCAACACACTGAACCACAACCCCAGCTTGCCAGTGGTTGATTTTCAGGCTACTTGACAAGGAAGAAGCTCATGGAATAATTAGTTTCCCTCTTCTTGTACAAGCATATATATCTCTCCGTCCTTGATAAATTCTGAATCTTTTAACAGAACAGTAGAGATCTTTGAGAGATTCAGAAACTTTTATGAGAGCAGGTTGGAGGAGAAAGATCCTACTAATGTTCCAGCCCAGGAAAGTGCTTAAATCAGAGCTTACACCTTCTCAGACCACAAAGCTAAAATATACAAATCTATAAACAGTCAATTGTAATGCTCATGGCCTTATTAAAAAAAAATACAGTAAAACTAAGGGCTATTTTTTGTCTTTTTAAAGCAAGGTAGGGCTATAGTGAATGTGGCCAGACCAAGTTCCCTGAAATCACTATTTTGATTTAGATTAGTAGAGCTGACAGTGGCTGAACTCTGTTTACCTCCCTGCTTCTTCTCCCAGTAGAACAATGGACCCAAGCTATGCAGGAGGTCAGCAATGTTAAAAGCTTTTAATGGATGGACTCATGACCATCAAGCTCATCTGACATCTGAGTGTGGGCTGGAAAGAATCCAGTGTTATGACATATGCCAAGCTCCTCTCAAATCTTAAGGCAGGTGACAGGAGCTATTGCACAGTTTAAACCTTCTTTTTGTCTCTTCTGCCTGTTACCTGTTTTGCATTAGTGAGGTTGACAAGACCCATAATAAGATCACCTGCTTGTTGCTTTTGCCCCTCCTCCCCCCACTAGATAGAGATCAGTGCAGGCAAGGGGAAGAAAGAGGATTGATTTAGATGGACCTAAGAAAAACCTTCTCATCCGAAACCAGGTGTTCCTAATGCCTGCCATAAGATTTATTGCAGTCTGCATCAGGCAGCCCACACTGAGCATTCCTGAGTAATTGGGATTCTGTATCCTGCCATCTGACGGGCACTGACCTCTCCTTGCAATCTCTCTTAAGTGTCTGAGCCTCTTTATTCCATCTTCCAGCCCCCAGCCCACCTCTTCTGTCATATCCCAGCAGATACTTTATGACATGTTGCCATGCCAGGAAGCCAGCATGAACAATATTACTCTGTACCCAGCCTGGGGCTACTGTGAGAAATGGTCAAGTATCTGAAGTTTAAGCTAAATAATATGATCTTAATGAGCTCATGTGGGCTACAGATCAAAAGCATAACCAAAAGGTAAAAAGTTCAATCAGCTTTTTTTCTGTGTGCAATAGGAATGACCATAGTAACTTTGCACTGAGTCCTTTTGCAAGATTACTAGAGAAAAAGTGTTTCAGAGGGAAGGGTTAGAAGGAAATAGTTCTCTTGAGCAGCTTTGACCTCAAATTAATGCAGAGGAACTGTTACCCACTGCTAAACAAAACGAACCTGACACACCTGTGCAGGTACTGACTACCCTTTTGTCTAGACTCAGGGTGCAATATGGACTCACTGCAGTTTACATCAGGAAATTTACTTTTGTTTCAGATCTTTTTTTGGAAATTTTGGGCACTGGTTGATTTTTCTAAGCCCCTGTTTCCAATGAAACTAAGTCTCCCATGTGTTAAAAATACTTGTTACTGGCTTGTGCCAATTATAGCATAACCTGGTTCAACTGGTCCCCTTGTAGTGTTCTAATGATCACTGGCTCACATTGATTATCTTTTGAAGAATTTATTTTCCAGTCCTGCAGGTCAAAGAACATTCCTGTAGCACCTATAAACACACAAGATTGATTTGACTAGGTAGGAAAATTGAAGGGCAGTTGCTTGTGATATTCCCTGGCTTTCAGACTTTCACCATCAGGGTAAACTAACACCTGCAGAGCCAAATAACCTGCAGAACCTTGTAGGAGTTTGCCACTGAGACAAAAAAGGGAGCATACCACTCTGGAAGCTGCTGGAGCTGAAATCTGGGCTTAGCATAGCTACAGCTCATGGTCTCATTTATCACCATTTAAAAGCATACTCACCTATGTTTTGACACATTTATGCCATTGGTTTACATTGGCCTTTCTCTCTCCAAGCCAGAAATGTACTTGGGCTTAATATTAAAAGTCACATTTTGCTGAGTGCTGTACAAGAGATCTACCTACACCGGTAAAGCTGTGGTTTTGCTGAGAATCTTTACACAGAACAACTAGAGGAAAGAAGCAGCAGGAAGACTCTGCTTGCTATGTGACTACATTTACACTGATACTCCTACCCCTCTACTGTGTCACTTCCATAGTGCTGCCATTGAAACTCACGCTTTCACAGAACTTTTACAAGTAGGCCAAGTTTGAATTCATCAAAAGTCTTTGGTGATCTTTGGTATTAATGAATACCAAAAGCAGGTAACTTTGAAGGTTAATAGATATTTAATACCCTATCTTAGTGTAGAGACAGAGCCTGCCATGCTGATTTAGCTGTTAGAACTGATTAATATTCTGATGTTCAGGAACATATCAGAAGGCTAAACTCAATTAGCCAAAAGATATTGTACTAAAGCTTATCTTTTGTTCATGGCAAATATCCTGCTGATGTTATTTAAAATCAACAAGTAAGATCAAACAACAACTGTGCAAGTCGCTGGGTTCCCTGCACACAACTATTAAATATTGTCAAACTAAAGGCATCGCTAGACACCGTATGTGCAGACATTTAAATTTTTATGCAAGTGGGGCTTGTTTCAGGACACTACTGGTAATGTCTATGACATCCATTATCACAGTTTCCAAATGGATTTTTCTGGTTAAATGCATTTTCCTCCTTAAATGTACTATGTAGACAGAATGCGCCAGCTTCATGAGATACGCAAAGACTAATGCTTGATCACTATGTCCTGTACAGTCCTCATGTGATACACAGCCTGCTGCAATATCTGTAATCCTAGTGATAACTCTATTTTGGAAGTTAGTATGCAAGTGTTAGAACCAAACTAGGGCTTTAAAATTCCTCTTTTGGATACCAAGATCAGAAAGCAGTACTGAGGTGCCCATTTTATCTGCTGCCCCAGACAACAACTGATGTAGGTATTTTGGTTATTTTACTAGAAACATAACTGAAGTGAAAGAGAGGGCATTGTATTAATACAGTGAGAGCTTTCTGAGGCATCCCTGCCTAGAATGTGTTCTTAAAATCCTGCTATATTCTGGACAATTTGTGACCACAGCAGTTTTTCTGCCATTTTATAGCTGTATATGATTGCCCTTTCCCCCATACGTTTAAACACCATTAATTGGGAAAATGCAAATACCAAGGAAAAAAAAAGTAGGCATCACAAAAATTTAAAAGCAGGATTACAACCCTGTTTTTCAGGAGAGCAGACTTTGGGCTCTTCAGGGATCTGCTTGAAAAAATCCCATATGAAATGGCTCTGGAGAGAAGATAAGTCTAAGAAAGCTGATGGATTTTGAGGGATCACATTCTCCAAACTCAAGAATGATTTCTCTCTGTGCACAGAAAATGAAGCAAAGGTTGCAGGAAGCCTGCACAGATGAGCAAGGAGCTCCTGTCAAAATTCAAATGTAAAAAGGAAGTGTATAGGAGGTGGAAGCAGAGGCAGGTCACCTAGGAGGAATACATGGACACTGTCTGCATATGCAAAGACCAGGTAAGAAAAAACAAAGTCTATTGATTTGAATCTGCTGAGGGATGTGAAGGGCAATAAGATCTGCTAGGACAACACCAGCAAAAGGAAGTCTACAAAGAATATGCAAGCACTCTGATGAATGGAACAGTTTATCTGGTGTCAGAGAACAGCAAATAGGTCAAGGTACTCAGTGCCTTCTTCACCTTGGTCTTAAAGGCATGACTGAGCTTAAGGAATCCCAGCTGCCTCAGACCAGTGTGAAATTCCAGAGCAAGAACGACCTACCCTCAGTAGAAGAGGGCTGGTAAGTGACTATATAAATAAATGGACAAACATGAATACCTGGGACTGATGGGATACTCTCACATGGGAAATTGAGGTCAGCTTTATTTCAATCCCAGAGAAGGTCAAGTAATGAATCCTCCTGCAAACCATTTCTGAAAACAAAGAGGAATAGGAGAATGAATTTACAATGAGAAAACCACACTTCATCAACTTGATTGCTTTTATGAGAGAACTAGCTTGGTGGTTGAGAGGAGACCAGTGGTTGCTGTTTATATTTGCTATAGTATGGCTTTTGACACTTTTGACACTCTAACATCTTCATAGACAAATTGTAGAAGTATAAATTAGATGTATGAACAGTGGGTGGGATATGACAGCCCTGATTACATCAATTTGGAGTGTTGGATGCAGTTTAGGGCTTCTAGTACAAGAAACATTAGAACAAGGCCAGCATAGGACCATGAGCATGAAAAAGGGTGTAGAGCATTGTATGGGAAGAGGCTAGGAGAGATGGGACTGCTCCACCTCAAGAACAGAAGATGCAAGGGAACGTTATCCAAGGAGATTGGACTAGTCTATCCCTAGAGTCCCCATCCATCCTCAATGCTTCTATGATTCTGTGAAAAGCTTCCATACAAATATTCTGTTGCCATGTAGCATCTGTGAGAAAAGATTAAAACACTCTAGGCAAAGGCTAGACTATTTAAAGTAAAACCATAAATTCAAAAAGTCTCCTTTTTGTGGCCTATATTTACTAGGTTTAGCCACAACTGATTTTTGTAAGTACTGGCTTGTATTTTACGTTAAACATTGTTCACTGAAAACCATGGAGTTATTTACACTAGAGCTGATAAAACAGAAGCCTCCCAACTCAAATTTAGACTTGGAAAGGATTAGTGTGAAGACAGAGTGAAATTCATGGTGCTATTCATAATTTTTGGTGGTGACTACTTGGGAATAAAATGCAGATTTTATAACTCTGGCAATAAGAATCCTCTTCAGGAGAAACCTGCAATGAACATTTGGTTACTCTTGCGTACAAAGATTTTGCTTTCTGGCAGAGAAGCTCTCTTGTTCCATGGCCTTTATTAAAGTTTAAAAGAAGTGTTGACTTTTCCCTGTATTTCATGCTGTGGAGGGAAGAAACAAACTGCTCTCTGAGCTGACCTTTAGGAGATGTTGTGTTGCCTAAAGCCCTGTCATTAAACATAGCAGTGAGCACTAATGTTTATGATAGAATGCTGAAATAGAATCTAGACAATAGGAACCTCTCTTTACTTTTCTGCTGCATCCTGCTGTCCAAAAAAATATATTGTCCAGGGTCACTTAGTTATTTGTATGTATGGATATGTTTTATGCACATAAAAGAATAATATGAGCTATCTTTAAACATCTATGGATGTTCTAAAAATCAAAAGCCTTTCTTCAGGACCAGTATTGAGCAGGAACATGTGCCTGTGGTTTCAGCACTATCTTGCTGTTTATTTATATGAGAAAAATTTCGGACCCTGGTTTCCCTTTTGCCCTCTAAGCATTATGATCAGCAGAATAGGGTAAAATAACAATTGAGAAAAAAATTTCTTCTGCCAAATATCTTCTGCCTTCATAAGATCACATCTTCTGATTTTTTTCTTAACTATTTTTTTTGGTGCATTTAAGGCCTGAAAGCAGTGACCTTGTTGCTAAGCAACCGAGATGCTTAGGCCTCAGCCTTGGTGGTTGAGATGAAAAAGGTCAATTAATGTGGCAGGCCTGTCCTTATCAATATGCTACTGTGGCACCAACTTTTATTTTTTTACAGTAATATATCATAATAAGTTTTGTAGGTCTTTATACTGCAGATCTCCTTTTGAATAAAAGCATAACTAAGACTTGAGGGTATGTCTGATATAACAGAAAATGTAACCATAAAAAAAAGAAACCCAGAATAGAAATCATCTGACTGCTGACTATCCTGCTGTGCTGCCTGAGGCAGTTACACATTTCCATTGAGTTATTTTATGATCAGGCCAGTATGTTATTGAAATATTATCTCTTTAGCCTTTCTCATTCTGATAAGAAATGACAGGCTCTCAGAACACTAATACACATGGAGAACAAAATATGGAGCTGTGGAGAAAATTCAGTTGGGGCAAGGAACAGCACCTCCACTATATTCCTGTTAAAAGTTCCTCACCAATCTTGTGCTGGATTTTAAATAACTGTCCCTATTTTTATTCCAAAGTGAGCATCAGGAACCTTTAGTACTCCTAGTACTAGTATTGTTACTACTACTGCTGCTACTACTACTAGTATCACTACCTCAAAATTTTGTCAAATAATTTAGCAGTATAAATACTTGCTTTATGTAAAGTCTCCCTCACTGGGAAATATTTAAAAGGCCGTCAACTGCTCATTGCTGGATTTTTAAAGGATATTGAGAAACTGAAATCCACTGACTGTTCCTGTTGTTCTTCTCTGCCCATTGATCAGGCTCCCGGCTGAGAACATCCCTGCCCTTCAGGAAACTTTCACAAGTAAACACCTATGCAGGCTTCTACCAAGGAGGTTGCTGGCAGTTGTTGTGATCAGTTTGGGATCAGTGGGACAAAGGGAGTCACCTTCCTCCCTTCCAGGGTGCATAGTGCCTGGGTTAGTGTGAGCAGGTTTCTTCTCCTTTCCCACATGCACAGAGTGGGATGGAAGAAGCACTCTGGATACCCCAGGAATTTGGAAGCACTCTCTGCACACTCAGGCATAGCCAGTAGGGTAAAATGTGTGGCTGGTACTGTGATGAGCAGTACCCAAACTACCATAAGGAGAAAATGATTTTCCCATGATAATTTGAAAACACAAAAAATATTTATTTGCATTGCTGATCATTATTTTTGTCCAAATGCTTTTAGGGTCACAAGAAAACTCAGTTTTCCATATTATTGACAGTATTTTCTGCTCAAATGCTGCACTATCAAGAGTGATGTTCAGTGCAGTTGTTGATGGACTGGAAGTACCATATTTTTGTCTGCTTTTTGCCTTTCCTTCAAGCTTATCCTGTTGTGTAGGGCAGGAAAAAACAATCTTAGCAAGGTCTGAGTACTTAATTATGGATTCATTCCAGCAGTAATCAAGGATTGTATCTAGTTAGTAATGCTGGTTTCCATGAGTGATCCTTTTTATGGGTAAGATAGCATGGAAGAAGCTTGGTGAGGATCTTTCTAATGCTGACTAGCATCCCGTTAACTTATCCTATTCTGCACAAAATAGGAGTTAAAAGCCAGAAAGACATCCTGTTCTTAATCCTGTAGCTACTGCAGAGAGGAATCCTCCTGAAGAACATTTTGTTGCTGCCAGATGAAAGAAATTCAAACTGTAACCTTTTACATCTTATTTGCAGTCATTTCATGATTTCAGGTACATAAATGTTACCTGTTTAATTACTGTTTATAGATAAGAATAAAATTAAAGGTCTCACTCCCTGTTCTAAAAGCACGACTATCCCTTCTCTTCCCCACACCTCCTAATCAAGTTAAATAACTTTCTTTCATTAAATTCCTCCTGACTTTAAATTAATGTGAGACTAAAGAAAAGGCCTACAGTTGTCACCCTGCTTCATATTTCAATTTTCATATTCCTTCAGTTCTTAATACCCCATGTACAGTATGGCATAAACTGACCTCTAACTAATTTGGAGCTAGGATTCTCAGCTGCTCAGCCCAGTTTCCCTGCAGTTACAGTGCTCATGTGTGTTTTACTTCCTTGTTTTACAGCATTAATGAAGAAGCAGATGTTGCCTTTTTCCCTATGAATGCTATATACAGTGAATCATCTTAGCCTCTCTGTAAAATTTCAACTTAATGGAGTCCTGGCATTTGTGATGAGCTGAGGAACTTAATTTTATAGAACAACCTATTGAACAACTGTTCTTGGACATTCCCATCTCAACTAAATGTTAAAAGTATTAAAATTCACATTAGCACAAAGGGAAATTTTGCATGGGTAATCCTTTAATACAGTGTTTTATGGCTCTATTAGCTGCACAGCAGCTGGTGACATGATGAATTTAATCCATTAAAAAATTCAGTAAGAGGTTTAAAAGTCAGATTTTAAAAACATAATCTTGCTGCAAGGAAAGAGAACTTCTCCTCAGGGCCAGAGACATGGTGAGTTCACAGTGTGGCAGGTATACGAAATACACCTGCATGACAGGCTTTTGTATGCTTATGGTTCCACACCTAGCAGAGAGCTTATGCTGATGAAAAAGAACTCAGGAGCACACAGGAATTCTTAAAGGAGTTTGTGTAAGTATTGTATCTATCCAGCTTTCTCTTTTCTAAAAAATCTTTCCTAATTTTTCTGTTAAGGGGTTTAATATTGTAGAGTTTAAAGGTTGCTTTTCTGCTTCTTTTATATGTATTCCACACAAAGACCATAGCACAGGAAATATTTACTTCTCTTTTGGAGATTTACCACCTGCCAAAGCCTGGTAGAAAATTTACTACATAAAGAAAAATTATAGATTTCTGAAAATCCCCTTGTTTTTCTTCTTTTTCCACACAAAGACAGAGGTTAGCATGTTTGTGTGTTACAGGTGTTTTATAAATGTGTATGAATATACAGTCTTGCCAAGGTCTTATTTTACCATGATATTTAGTAGTCTTCTTGAGCAAACTCCTGCAGTCACATAGAATTAATAAAAATTTGAGCTTCCATTCACTAGTTTTTCTTAGAAGTGAGTTTGCAGATGGAAAGAACCATATGAAAACATGAATTAAATTCCTACAGGCTTGTAACTTAGAAAGTTAATAAAAAGTACCTAAAAATTAATTATTATTATTTTAAGCTCTGTTATTTTTAGGACATTTTAATTATTTTTGGAACCCTCTTCCAACACTGCTGGCAATGTTATTATCATATATTCTTGTTCCTTGCCAGCCTTCTGGAATCAGCCCTTTACAAAATTAGACTGACTAAAGTTAATTTTCCTTGTCTGTGCAATTTCAATCATGATTTGCCCATACGAATATTTCACCAATATTGATATTCTGCTAGAAAAGTTATTTTGCCAGGCACAGATGCATTCTAGCTACCCTTCTCATACATTCACCTTTGCTAGGTATCCCTGGGGAAAAATGGGTTTTAAATCAGGGTAAGCACATCTCTTTATGTAACCCCATTGGTCATTTTTTTTATTAATTGTACATCTGATTATGATCTATGATGTATTGTTGCAGATCATAAAACAATTTAGGACACTTTAAATATATAAAAAATCAGTTCTTTAGCCCATTTAATTATGCCAAGGTAGATTCCATAGTACTTTAGTAACATTGCCCTTTAAAACCTTTATCAAGTTTAAGAAAAAGTCCAGTGGCATAAACTGCTCTTCTTTTGTGTATCCTACTTCTTCTTCCTTCTACCTTTGGAAATGGTTGAAGTGTAGGTGAGAAAGTATTGTACATAGACAATGTACTCAGATTGAATGAAAATGAAATCAAGGGAAACACTTTTTTCTTCATAGTATTTGAAACTATGTGACATAATTTTATTTACTCTTCCTCTAATTGACTTTGTGCTTCTTACATTTCATCTGGGTGCATATAAAAGTAAGCTTCACTACAAAATTAAGTCAATTAAAAAAATTCCTGAAGAAATTACATTTAGTAAAAAAAACCCCATACAAAACCCAAAACCTAACAGGAATGTGTGCTCTAATTTGAGCTAAAGGCATATCTACATGCTCAACTGCTGTGCAGGTACTCAAAATAAATTCATGACTTGGAGTCTAGGAACATACAGAGATGAATTGTTAACTGCTCTATGTAGATGTGCAGAGATTTATTCATAGAAAGCCATTATAGTATTTAACATCCTTTTACCTTATGGTTTGTGGGGGGATCTCTCATCATGTACTTTCTGATCACTTGGGGACTGTGTTTCACTAAATAAAGGTCATGTAGGTTCTCTGTTTTGCATCTGCTGCCCACATCCACTGTACTAGGACAGGCATGACAGTGCCATTTTTATATTTTGGGAGAACATTTGGACATGAAGGTGTGTAGAATGCTGCATTGCAGTGTCCTACTTCCCTCCTGCTTCATGGTCTTTAAACCATGGGGGATTTAATCCATGGGGGATGTGCTGTGTGTGTGCATGAGGGGATTATGGGTGTCTTAGAGTCCACCCTGGCTCTACACTTGCTTTGAACATACTTCTATGGCCATGCCTAACATTATTTCTCCATTGCCATTGACTCTTTTCTGACTTACTGTCACATCATTTGAACAGCTGTCCTCAGTGCAATGTGTTGGGTGGTTCATTATGGAAGTGTGTCTTTATTGATCTGACCTCCAGAGTGTGGAGGTTATTAGGGTGCTATATTTAATAATCACAAAACTTGTACTACTTGGCTGTCCTCAAAAAAATTCTGAGATTTTGCAAAGGACAAAGATAATAATTAAAAAAAAAAAAATCAAAATAGCAAGCAAAAGCCTGTTTAGAAGCACACATGCTGCTCTGCCATGCTTTCCCTTAAAACCTATTTCTAGATAAACTGGTGTGAAGGTTACAGCACTAGGTAAGAGAACATATTGTCCTTTGTCTCCTAAAGTGCTCTGGTTGTCTAAAATATATCAGTTTGCATGGCTTTTTTGGTTTCTTGATTACAGTGGTGTACCATGCAATTATCATTTCCGAAAGCACAGAATGAACTTCCTTGAGATAAATGTAATTACCATTGAAGTAAAAATCTAAATTCAAACTACTCTAAATCACCACATGCAGTTCAATTAGTAAAGAGAGAAATAACTTATTTGCCAGTTTAGAGTCACAAAATGTGTTATAATACATCCTCAGTGATACCTTATACTTAAAACCAGATTTATCAGAGTAGCATTTACCAGCAAACTTGATTCCTTTTTTTGTTGTTACAGTCTGTATCACAGATGGCTGATTTATAGGCATTCAAATAGCTGACTATATTTCATACTTACAGTACCAATGATTTTTAAAATAAGATTTTGATGCAGGGAGCAAAAACTGAAGAAAAATTTAGAACAGCAAGAATAATACATTCAGAGAATTATTTGCATTTATATGTAATATATACATGCAGACACATACAACATAAAAGCTTTGCATTTTAGAACTGTGAAAACTTGAGAAAACATCAATTAATAAATGTCCACATCATATCTCTGAAGTAGACATTGTTATTTCACTCACATAAATAACAGGAAAGAGTTTATCAAATGTAAATGGGTGGTTATTAATGTTTTTATTATTGAGACACACAGTTTAAAGTGTTTACTGTGTAGCATAAAAGTGTGTGCCTATAGGCAATTTCTGAAAGCATGCATTCTAGCTACAATCATAAAATAGTACATCTTTTATTTTGTTAGTGATAACTGCCTGATATGAAGAAGAGCATTTTAAAGACTTCTAATACCTCTCATTTGATATTGTCAGCTAACTTTCTTCTAAGTTTAGATTGTGTATTCTTTCGAATCTTTCGTTTGAATCATGTTTGAATTGGGCAAGCCTGGTTTGTCTGTTTGGCAACTCCATTTTTGCGTAAAAACTTTAAGAATGTTGTGATATAAATTAACATTACAATTTCATCTATCACTACTTTGTCATTTAGCCAGTTCCTGAAAAAAAACATTTCTAACTTTAAGAAGACATACTGTCCTATAAAATTTAAGTAAAAACAAGGTAATGTATTTGATTTGACCTATGAGCAATCTCAGTGCACTGCCTTAAAAGAGGAACTCTGAAAGATGAGACAAGCATGACTATTCATACTACTTTGTGCTGCAGTTTCCCAAGTGGGCCAGGAACAAACAGACAAACAAGAAGTAACTAAAACATAAAATAGTGTAATAAAAATACCAAACTGTCTAGAAAAGACAATTTTATTAGTATGTGGTCCAAGGTAGTCTAGTCATGTACAGGAGGACACCTCAGCAATGGGATGCCTTTATTATCTGCTTCTAATTTTTGATGTCATTTTAACAGACCAGCAAGAATATGTTTCCATATTCTCTGTTTCCTTCTGTTTCACTTCCAGATGAGAGTAGAGGTGGTGATCAGTGATTTGAATAGCCTTTTTGTCCATGCCCCATCACAAATAACACTACTTGGAGTCCTGCAGTCTAAGCAGGAATTTGTGGGAGGTCAGTGTTAGTTTTGCCATCTGTAAAATTAGGATGTTAATATTTCACAATAACTCATTTTTACAATGATGAAACAAGCAGTTCTTGAAAGGGAATAAAGAGTGTCTAAAAGTATCCATTGCTCTCACAAGCACTCAGAGGTGAGCAACTTCAATAGGCATTATGTAAAAAAGCATTTAGCAACAACTTATATATGGGAGCTGGAAGAATAGAATTTGTAAAAGAGGCATGAAAATACTGCAGCTAACTAAGAGAGACTCCAAAAAGCTGTTTTACTTTGTGAAGAACCACAAACCATCAGTGACAAAAAGGATCTTTTAAGTTTTACTTTTTAAAAGTTTTTACTTTTAGGTGAAGTAAAGCCAGAAAAGTATTCCAGGGAAATAAGAACCATTCTGGAAATGGTTCAAAAAAGATAATGTGGAATCTCCCACCTGTGAAGGGACAAACAAAGCAAGTAGTGGAAAAATGAGAGCTGACATGTGTGTCATATGTGAAGAAGACAGAGTGGATAACAAGAATTGACATGTGGGAAGATGCCTTTGTTAAATTGCCAGAAGTTCCAGAGCTGGTGACACCTTGCTGAAGGCAGATGAGGTTGGGAAGGATGAACGCACCATGCCACCTTTCAAAGGTCAAGACTTTGCAATGGCATTGATGAAACACTGCCACAGCTGCCACACAATCTAGGTAGGGAAAGAAAGCTTTCATTTCTTCCTGCAATACAAAAATTGAAGGGAAATCTAATAATTAGCCTATTACAGGATAGTCAGTCATTTAACTACTGAAAATCAGGGGAGACATATTCTAATCTCATTTCACTTGAGAAATCCTATTGCCTTTATTGGCAGAATTTTGTCACTGATGGGAAATCTCTCATTCTGACTTCAAGAGCAGTTGTTCTCTGGCGGCCTGATTCATTAAGTTAATGGGACACTTTCTCTTGAGTCCTCTGAGAATATGATCTGTGCACTGATAAATCTCAGTAGTTTCAAAAGTTCATCTAATCAAAGGTGATCTGAATGTCTTCCATCCAATTACTGCGCCAAAGACAAGCACTTTCATAATACTTCCAGATACTGCTTTTTCAGCTGGGCCCATCAAGCTGGGAAAAACCGTTCCTTGCACTTTACTCTAGACCTGTATCCTTGCCTATAGCTCTTGACAACCAGAGAGAAAAAGGGCAGGATGGGGGGGAAGGGGAAGAGTGGAACAGTCTCTATCATGCCAGCACAAAGAAGTGTGGTTAAGAGTTTCAAAAAGATTCAGAATTTGATGTTATTTTGTTTAAATCACTACAATCATTCCTGGATTTTGAACCACTAAGTGGGTAATCCCTTTCTGTGAAAATTCCGTATTTTCTTCTCCTCCGAGGCATCTTTGTCCCAGACACTGGTCTGGTGCTTCCTTGTCACTCTTTCCTCACATTTTTTACCTTCCTGTCCTTCATGTCCATTTGTTTTTTCCTAAATAAATAACATACGGAGTTTATTCCAAACAGCTTCTTCTCTTTGTTAATTTTCTTTATTATCAGGGATGCTGTCTCTTTTGTGCACTTACACTACCCATGACTGCCACATTTAGACAGCTACACATGTCTGAGGCACCCTCTCCTGACTGCAAAAATGTCAAAGTGATCTTTGTTTCTAATATAGGGTAATTCATTGTCCTTAACATTCCAAACTATGACCAAGACACTACATTTTGGTTGGTCTTTTAAGATGTGTAATGTACTCACATGATATTCAGGAAAGGTCTTACAATAAAAGCAGTAATCCCCATTTCACCAATGGAAATTCAATCAGGAAAACTCACCTGCTTTGTACTTCACTAGCACTGGTGATTAGATTATGTTAATGGCAGTGTAGGGGAGAATAGGTTAGCTGAAACTGATATATAAGCAGTCTGACTGTTTGTAGGAACTCAGTGCAGACTTCATGGTTCCTTGTCCTGCTGCTTCAGATTGCTTGTCTTAATCTGCAGCACTGGGCAGCTCTGATTTTCTCGAGAGGCTCTGGAAATTAGGCAGTGCACATTGGGAACTAGTGCTGCACAAAAACAAAAGGAAGGTGCTTTGCCAGTCAGATTTGGCTGTTCTGATTGCAAAGTGTTGGTGGGCATGAAGAAGGCTGTACATAAGATGGGATAAAAAACTATCATACTGCACTGGTCTTCTTCAGCACTGACTGCTAATCTTTCCCATTTCAGTGCACCTGATGGAGACGAGATATGGAACAGCTAAAAACTATCAGTTACACCGGATGACCTCACTGGGGTCATGTGTTTGGTCTGAGTAATTGTCTACTTGTTAACAAGACCTGCATTTAAGGGATGAGAGAACAAAAGGGGTAAATTGCCAAAATTTATCTGCCTATACTATCCATTCTTACTAGGGACCAACTAGAGCAAATATTCCTAATTCCATCAAGGGCATTTCTTCCATTTAATGAGCACTTAGGAAAGAAAGGCATTGTTCAAGTACAAGGGTTCAGTTTGCAGCAAGCCACAAATCACATTTCATTTATCAGGACTACAGATGACAGGATATCATCAAATCCCCTGAGAGTCATATTCATTAAAAAGAAATCTTAAGTAATTACAACAATTAATTGACTTGAAACAGTTTTGGGTGGAGAAGGTTTACATAATTCATTTGCCAGACAAAACAAGCCTTATAAAGTCAGGGCAACATGTTATTTAGAAGCATCCTCCCCTTCCTGTCATCTTGAAAAGCACAAGATAACACCAAACACCTGGAGACAACTGAAATGGGCAAACAAACAAACAAAAGACAGGAAAAGAACTGAACTTTTATAACTTTATCAAAGGGATAATGTTTCACTAACCTGCTCTGATCATTACTTAGAAAACTGAGAATAAAACATTCGCCCATTTCTCCTTGTTTATTCTAAATAGGCAGAGAATTTCTAAGAATTAATTATGTAATAACAAAATTTGAAAACCAGGCAAACAGTTTTCACACAGCCTCTATACAATTCAATATCACGTGTATCTAGTTGCAAATTTATCCTGAAGCTTTCTCCTGGTTTTGAAATGTGCAGACTTATTTTGCTGCTTCCTGTTGACTGATCCTGAATTTCTAGATATCAGAAAGCCATTCTCATGCCCATACTATTAATAAAATAAAATATTCTTTAGATGAAACCGATTATGCTATCCAGCATTTTCTTGTGTCCCCTAACCTATCCATTTCCCAGTTTTATGTCTTGCTTTATATTAAATTTTTTTACTCTGAGGTTTTTCTGTTCCATGTGTGTTTAGTGTCTAACACAGTGTGGTGTTAATCCAGGAGTAGGACTTCTAGGAGTTACATCAAAGAGGCGTAGCACTGAGATTTCCACAGTAAATTCCAACTTCTTGAGCTGAGAGAAGTTCTTTAAGTGCTCAGACTGGTTTTAAACATGGTACTATATCTATTAGTGGCCCCAGTTGGGCCCCACTTCTCTGCACATACATACCAATATCTTTGAGGAAATAAAGGAAAAGAATAGTTGTGGTTCACAAAAAGTATTTGCCAGAATAACAGTTACAGAAAAGCAAAGGTCAAAAATACTCTGGGATGTTTATGAAAGCATTTAGATTCAATATGTAGGTATACAATTAATTTTTCATGTAGCTTCACTTGAAGAATACAGCAAATATTATTATAACACTTAAAAAATGTTTCCTACTAAGAGAAATCTGCAACTCTACTTAAAAATAAGGAAATGCTTGATTCAAATGATTAGAGATATGTAGTGTCAGTGGGCAGGTTGACAAAAATCAATGCCAGTATTTGACAAGGAACAATGCCCATCTTTATAAAATTGACAGTTTCTGATAGTTTCTCTTCATGAATTTCTGGCCTCTTCTATCTGCCTGCTACATCCTGTCCCTAACAAAGATTCTTGTCTCATTTCAAAGCTCACCCCATGATGTCTCCAAGAATGAAAAAAAAATTAATCCTTACTTCTAGTAATACCATACAGTGGGAGAATAAATAATGAATTTCTGGCTGTCTATAATTTGAGAAGATTAATTTCAGATATATTCTGTCTAATTTCCAGATATTCTGATGATTTTTCAATTCTTCATTGCCTTCTTTTGAAGAGTTTGAGCTGCCTGCCATGGTGGAAAGGCCCACACATTTATGAGTTTTAATAAGGCATCTTTTCCAAATGTACAAACATACAACCCTAAAAAACCCCTGTCTTACATGAATTCCATCCCTCCAATAAAATGCAAGAAGAGCAAGTAATTTTGGTTTTCATAACTTGTTAATCAAACAAGGTAATCAAAATAAGGTAGCACAGAAGGATTACATTTGCCTCAAACTTCTATATGCTTTGGAGGTCTAATTTGCAATTCACATGGACTGAGTATGACTTTGGTTTTACCAATACAACCTGAAGGAGGGTTTTCTATGCAAGCAGTGTTTTCCTTTGATTCTGACCATAGCTGGCAGTGTGAAAAAAGAGCAGAACATATAAAAGCACTGTACATGTTATTTTATAAAAGACTGAGGCAACCAAGCCATCACAAATAAAACATCGTGGCTGCAGCAATGATTAATGAGATGCTAAGTGCAAGTAGAAAAAAGTATTTTCTGCCTAAGCACAGCATTCAGCAAATTTTTTTCAGTAGTGTGCATGTGCTGGAGCCTCTCAAGTAGAAGAGATGCATTCAAGCAGCACAGAAAATATCCATATACTAAATTTCAGAACATTACAAATGTAGACAACCTAAAAGAAATCCTACTAAACTGTTGATTAGGCAAACAAGCAAAGTAAAACCTTACCAACACGAGAAAAGTGGAGCTTGATGGGTGATTGCAGACCATGACCAGAGCTAGGGCTGATTCCCACCAAGGCAGGTCTCACTGAGAACATCAAGGTGCATCTCAGCACGGGCAGATCCTGAGCTTTTGCCTGCCAGAAGCTATTTTAACAAAGAAACTCTGCCCTATGCCCATAAACCATCTCACCTTGGGAGTCTAAATCCAGGCACCCCTTGGAGGGGAGGAAGGCTCAGCACTTGTGTCCTGCTGCCCCCAGGCCTGGGGCTGTGTCCCACTGTGAGTGCAAGGGACAATCCCAAGGTGGACACCTGTCACTGTCTGAGGGTCTCCTGTGGGCTGAGACCACTCAGATGGACATAGGAGGGTGGTTCGGGATGCAGGGAATTCTTGAAGCTGCCGAAGAGAAACTGCAGGAGACAGTCGTCCGGGCTCAAGGCTTGTTTATTAATTGTTATCTATAAAGTGTCTTGCTCAAGAGCAGCGATCCGGTCACCACCAAGTGCAGGATGAAAGTCTGCCCACGGAAGGTTGGACTTATCTTTTATACTCTAAACTATATATTCTATGTTTACAATTACTTTCCAATACTACAGAATATTATTACTATGTCCAGTTTTGTCCCCAACCAATCTGTGACTCCCAGTGTCCCCTCCAAGATGGAGAATATGAAGAAGAAGCAGGAAAAAAGACACCACACCCCAAATCCTCCATCTTGGCCTTGTGGCTGATAATATAAACAATCCCCAAAACTACTTTTTCTACATGCTAACTATCTAATTCACACTCTAGTTTCTCTAAAAGTTTGCATCTCTTCTCTGAGAGAAGGCAGATGTTCTCATGGGGCAGGATCCAGCCCCCGGACCCCCCTGGCCTCACTTGGGGGGGTCTCAAAAGGGTCTGACAGGAGGTTCTCGCACCCACAAAAGGTCCAGAGGGACACCCTGGACCTCCTCAGACACTCACCTGAGGGCGCTGCTACATTCCTCACGGCCCCCGGGAGCCGCCTCTCCCTCGGGCACCTGTGAGAGCAGGAGTGTGGCCCAGGGAGATGTGACTGCCCCTGGGATGCTGTTCCCCTTGCAGGTTTATTTCTCCAGGGCAGCCTCAGCAGCCGTGGCATTACCCTGCACAGCATGCCTGGGCCGGCCAGGCGCTGCCACCACAGCTCCAAGGGGGCTGTGGTGGAAATTCAGTCCTGCCAGCATTGCTGCCAAAAGCAGAGAACCACAGGACTGCACAACCCTCCTGCCATAATTTCCACCCCCTTTTCATTAAGAAGCACTTTATCAAGGTGGGTTTAAGCCCCGAGCCCCCAGATCCTTTCACCTCTCTCCCTGTCCTTACTCCTCAGGGAGCCGCCTCTCGCTGCTGCTGGCTCCCCTGCAGGCCTCCGCCTCTGGTACTGGCAGGATTCATGGCAGCAGCCGGGATTTGGGCTGGCTTAGGCAGTGGGACAGGGCTCTTCCTCACAGCCAGCACCCCTCTGCCCTCACAGGTGGGTGTGTGTTTGGGCAGGCTGCACATCTCTGGGGAAGGGAGCTTCTTTCCATCATCTCCTCACAGCTCCCACCATTACAGAAACACAGGCCTCATGTTATACATTTCCTTCTGAACCTGAGACAAAATTGTGACTCTGGCTGTGAGGAAATGAATGGACTAACTGTCCCTTTATTAGAGTCTTAGCTTATTCAAATTTCTGTTAGTTTTTGTTCCCTTGCAAATTTCTCTCCAAAGCCTATGAGGTAGAAGGATCATTATCATTAAAGAGCCGTAGTGATCTTTTAATATGTGCTTTGCTTTGTTTTACAAAATAAGGAGGCAGTGTCCTATCTGGTGTGATCCAGCCTCCTCAGGCACAGGTGAAGACCAAATAAAATCCAGAGCAGCAAAGGCCTTTGCTTTGTCTAATTGGTTATTTCTGGGAGATGCTGCTGGTAAGTGTACATCTACACTGTCTGTGAAAGAGATAAAATCCATTTTGTGTCTGTGTAATTGCATTCATCAGGTACTGTTTGACCTCAGGAGACAGTCCCTCCGTAGCCTTCCCTAATTCTTTTTCTTCTCAATTCTTTTAAGACATTCACAAATTAAAATGAAGAAAACCAGAACAGTGCTTCTTTAGGGGCTTCAGTTTTGAAACAGAACAAAAGAGAAAAAAGGCCTGGAAGAGAAAAGATCTTTATTTTTGAAGAGAAAACTCCAGGTCAGCAGCCATTCCAGAAGATTTATGGAAAAATACAGAAATTCTAGACTGTGGGTTCAGAAGTAGTTTAACTCCCATTGAAAGGGTGTGGGACAAATTACTCCTTATTGAGGAGACAAAGAGGTTTAAGAAATGTATGCAAGTCAAAGAACACAGAAAATGAAAGTAATACAAAAAGAGAAAAAGGACTGCTTGGTGTAATTCACCTCTGTCAAGTATGACCCTGAGAGAAGGGACAGCTTTTTAAGTGGTGTAAATCATTGTCACTCTGTTGAACTCAGTAAAGCTGCTCTCTCAGGGGTATGACCTTCTTGGTAGTTCTCAAGGCACAACAATAATAACTAAAAATGTGGACAATTATCTAGAGTTATTCATATTTTTATACTGTGCTTCATAAATCCAAAATCCATGGAACTCAATAGGAGATTTTAATTTAATCTATCAGTTTTGGATTACCGTGTTCAAACTAAGCATGAGTCTACAGCCATGTTACAAACCTTAAAAAAATTGTGTTTTCAATGGAATTGCTGACAGGTCCTTAACCATAGTGGTGCTAGGGAGTCACTATAATATTGTAAATAAGGTGAATAGGCTCTTCTTATCTCATTTCACAGCTGAGCAGTGTATTGCCAGATAAATCAAATCAGGGTAAACGGTTTCATCTAATAAACTGGGTCAACACATAATGTATTTTTCAGGTTTGCACTTTCATTGATTCTCATTTGATTTAAGAAGAGATATTTCAGTTTGTGTTTACAACATTTTAAAATACCTCTTTTGCCCCTTCTCTAGAGAACAAGCAAACAAAAAAGAGACTATGCAAGCTGGTAGCATCACAATAATGTCAAGTTTTCTGTAAGTTCTGCTTTCCATTTTTATTCATCTGGGAGAGAGTGGGGGTAGGGGATCAGGGAGTTACTATCTCATATCTGCATTTTCTCAATAATGTTTTAGTGATGTTTGCTAATGTATCATTCATTAACCATCAGCCACTATAAAAAACATAATCTATCTCACAAAGTGGACATTATTATCGCATTAAATCATTTCACAATATACCTGAACGGTTCCACATGAGGGGCCTGGCCTGACTGAGCTCAAATGCCTTGGGGGCAAACTCTTCAGTAGTAATGAGATACGAGGTCTGTCTGTGATGAATATGATATTACTCGTGTCAGTGGCTGTGGACTGCACCCAGAATATTTCTTCTTACAGGTTTTTTTTTTTTTTTTTTTTTTTCCCTATTGCAAAGGAACTCAGGCAAAGCACTATTAACCCAGTAAATGAAGCTCTAAAGATCACAGAGTGTGCCCATTAGTCGACAAGATTGTGACTAATCCAATTTTTCTTGCAGGGAGCAATTCTAATGCTTCTGTAACATCTGGGGATGGCAGGGCCTGCATTACTGATGAAGCTGGATATTTTTTCTTCTACCATTTTCTTCATCCAAGAACAAGTATTGCACTTACTTATTTCATTGCTTCTCCCCCTCCCCCACATTTTCCCCCCCTGACTACTTCTCTCTTGATGACCCCTTTGAAGATGGTTAAAATAATATTCCAGACTGATAGAAGAACCAGAGAGGGTGACTGTGAATGAGGTTAAAAAAGATGCCCCTTGTGTTTATTGGAGAGTGGACAGAAGATGTGCTTGTTCAATGAAGAAAAACAAGAATTAGATTCACTCAAAACAAGAAGAATAAGGACTTAGAATACTTTGTTATCAGTCACCACTCATGGCATGCTGCCTTAAATTGTCCTGGAATTGAAAGAGAGAGAATGTCATCTTGCTTCTACTTACTCTACTAAAAGCATTGACTATTACTCTTTGTGACAGCATTACACATCAGGAACAGTAAAATCCTGCTTTTCTGATTTGTTTATTGCCAATTATGGAATCTTATTCTAATACACAGTGCTACTGTTGACAGGCTGGGGCAATTTAGTTTCGATATAACCTCAAAAAAAGTTTTCCAATAATAAAAAATCTATCAAATACTGATGGCTAACATATATAGATTTTACACATTGATTTTTCTGTGCTCAGAAATCTTCACCTGTTCAAAGATGCAAAAGATGCTAAATACCAAAAGAGTCCTGTTCTTATGGGTAGGATGGATGAAGGCCAGTTTGCTGTAGCTTCATTTGCAGAGTTGCAACATCGGGAAGAAGTTCAGGGATAGAAAATACATTAGGGAATTCTGCTCCTAACTGCTTAACCTTTGATTGAAGAAAGTTGTTTTTCTCAAACATCAGCTGCAAGCCTGTGAATTTTAGTAGTGGTTATGTTCAGTGTTTCATTCTGAATATCTCTTGTGTATCTCCCCTGAAAAAGTATTTTGTTGGTTTCACACCAAGAATTAAAGTTTGTCCAACATTCAGAGCAGCTGAGCTAGAATTCTACCTCTGTCAACAGCTGCTATTACATTTTTATTATTTTATTACAGTATCTCACACTGTGGCTGTATTTCTGCAGGAAATATTGTCTCTTCAACATATCACAGGTAGTCCAGATTCTGGATGCAGAAACACATTTTTAACAACATATTTCCTCTAACAGAAACCAGAGTTGTACATGAACAAGAAAAATAAAAGGTTTCAGACTATTCAAGAGTCACAGGTGTGATGAGAGTGTGTGTTAACTGTCAGTAACAATTCTGCTGTGGCTCACACCATGAAATATCTGGAGAATATAGCCAAATTATATGAGCAGAGTCCTTGAAGAGCTGGTGCTAATGAACATGGGGAGAGTCATAAAGGAAGTGAGAGACTAAGACTATTTGCTAATATTTGTAGCAGTGTAAATGTAGCAAATAGAAAAAGAAAGGAGTAGAAGATTTGAAGGTATGCTAACCACCTAGATGTCTGGTCTATGTTAAATAGAAATACATGCTAATTTAGAGAAATAGAATAAAGTTAGAGATACAAAGAATCACAAAGTCAAAGAATCAGATGCTGGTGTATTTCTTATGTAGATCAGTTGAGACAAAGGAAAGGTTCAAGGCATGAAATATCTTTGATGCTATCAGTCCAGCTGAAATACTAAAGCCTGACAATGCAGACAGTGGCTTTCATCAAGAGGAAATGGAGAGAAAAGCAACACAAAAAGGAAATACCATTACTGCCTTTAGGAAGCTGTAGTTTAGTTTCACAGAGAACAATCATGTTTAATTTGAGGCACTATTTATCGTTCAACAAGAAAGCAAACCATGAAATCTGCAGTGTTTTGTTATGCAGTTAAGAAAGAATGTAGCCAAAATATACATTTTGTTACAAATCCCCCTGTCAGGGCTTAGCCTAAGTAAATTACGTTTATTTTGAACTCTTCTTTAATTACCTGTGTAGTCTGGAAAATCTGTTTCTCTGGTTTGAGATTACAGGGAGGCTTAAGGTAGGTACTACTGAAATGCATACATCATGTATAACCAATAGCTGAAGTTAGGGAGTGAAGTCCTCCAAATCCACTCCAAGCCAGCAACAAAACTTCCCTTGGACCCACTGAGCCAAGATGTCACAGGCAGATTCATTTTGGCATTTGTCAATGTGTCCATCTAATTCTATGGCTCTTGGATGTTCCCCAGAACAACTAACAGAGAGCCCACCTGGTGATGTCAGGGGGATGATATGCAGAATCAGGATATTGCCATGCCGCTCTCCAGAACAGATTAGCCAGGAACTTGGCCAGATATGTCTTACATGCCTTTCCTGAGGGATGCATGCATGTAGTATTGAAAAGGAGACTGCAAGACAGAACACTTGTGCTTGTGACTGAAGTGATTAAGTATGCAGGTGTTTGTGGGATTAGGCCTTTAAAGCAGATCTTGCCTAATGGCCGTAACTGTTATGGATGTAATTCATGAATCAACTGGAATTAGTTGAAGTATGATAATGTTGCAACAGTGGCAGAAGAGAGGTACTTATTTTTGCCTTTGAAGCGATAACAAACACCATAAATTTTAATGTCAACTTTAGCTATTATTATCTCAGTAATTTAATTTTATTTAATTTGTTTCATCTTTCTTTTTTTTTTTTTTTTTTTTTTGGTTATTTGTCAAAAGCTACCTTTGACTTTCTTTGGAATAGCCGAATCTGGTAAGCTGTCAGCTGGCTTGTGTGAGGTCACAGCAAAACTACTGTGGACTTCAATGGTATCAAGTTTTCACTCACAGCTTCCAGCATGGTTTGAACTGACATGCAAATCCAAATTCAGCTATAAGATGACAGAAATAAGATTTTTTCAGCCTACAGATTGCTACATTGCCTGAAGCATGCTACTTTCTTACTTACATGTCTATAAAAACATTTTGAGAACCTTTATCATGCCTGGGTAATTCCAGCAGTGACAGGAGAATAGTCCTTGACTAAAGTGTTTATTACAATATATATAATTGAAAATCAAAGCCTTAAAAGCTATTTTCATCATGGGTCATCAAAACTTGACCAATGGTAAAAGTCAATAATTGTGGAGTTTATTTCTTCCTTTGATGTTTATCATCATACTTTATAACTGATACCTGGTACACTTTTGCTGTATCAAAACCTATTTAGTTTTCTTTCTTAAATTCTGAGAGAACTGTTGCAACTCACTTTAATATTGACTTCAAAGCATAACTTTACATTTTGCATGTCTTGAAATACTTTCTTGAGAGATAAATTGGCAGTAACTGCATCCACTTCAGAGTCTTGAACAGAACCTAAGGGATTAGACATTAAACTAGTAGTTATTGAATTGTACTTGTAGCAATTTTATAACTGCAGGATGTTATTCTAATGCTTCTAAAAAAGCCACAAGTATTTGGGGATAAACTGTGTCCCAGTTATTGAAGTACCAGAGTATTCCTAAAGATGGTTCTTAGGCAAACTTGGTAGCACAGAGCTGGGAACAAAAGCTGAGCAGCATTAAGGCTAAGTAGCTCCATCTGCCACCATGTATCTCAACTAGCATTTTTCAGCTGATGCTTTAAGGACACCCATCCTAGAAATAAAGTGTTACATAGGCAATAGGAACTTTTCAGGCTTTTTGAATTGTCCTGGTATCAGTGTAGCTACACTTATTGCTACAGGTAAGTGGGTGTGCAGAATTGCTGTGCTTTAGCCTCAGCAGCATAAAGTAATCTATTTCAGAAACTACTCTTAAGAATAAGCACAAAACTAGGATATTTCCCACTTGACTTCAGTGGGAATCTTTTTTTCTTCCCCTGGGAAAAAGAGACACACTGTATTTTTTTACCAAATATTGGAAAAGGCACTTCACTTCTGTTAGAGGCATTGAAAGTTGGAATAAGAGTCAGAGGACAGTGGGCAGAAGGGAATATTTAGGAAGGGTGTTATTCAGAGTTCCAGGCAAATGGCTTTTGTTATGGCCATCAGTGTATAGCAGCAACCACTTGAAAATGATCATAAAGGAATGATCACAACAGGTATGTAAGAGGAAGGCAGTCAAACTTACAGCACACACTTGTGCTAAACTAATGGGAGCTTCATCCCTTTGTTCGCGAATAACTACAGTTCTCTGTGTCATCTCGACAAATGATTGAGTGAAGTTTGTGCCTGATCCTGACAGGGCTAATGGGAAAAGAGGAGAGCAACATATTTTTAAATGATAGTACAGTAAATGGAAGTGGGTCTGCTCATGTAGTAATGCTCTATTAATTAAGATCATCAGGAGGCATGAGGAAGGAGAAGTAGAAGAGACGGAAATGTTTAAAAAAATTATTCAAGGTATTATTTATGAGTTCTATTTCTAGGACTGCAGCTAGTGTGGTACTTCTCTCAAAAATAAATGATGGAGACTGATGCTGTCTAATGGGACAATTTACAAATAGAAATGAAAGAAATGCTTATAATTTTGACCTTAGTGACTCCAGTAAGATCAGTCCTTTGCTGGTTTAATATTGTTTCACAGTTTGTGCTGTTAAATCAAAAGGTTATCTATAATACATCTGGCACTATTAATGCAAAGGATCAGGGGTATTCAACAGACATTTATTCATTATTAATATAGATAATAAAGGATCATTTATGAGGTTACAGATGAGATTTTTATCATCAAAAGCTTAAAAAGGGAAATGTATTTTTGCTCTAGGACAGAGATGAAAAGAGTCAGTAATGGGAAATGTAAGAGTCAACATGAAACTGTCAAATTCATTCTTTTCCTGAAGACAGCTAGGACTTGATGGCAATGAATGAAAAACAAAATAAAATTAAATGTTTTTGCTGTAAAACTGCTTTATTGACAAGGAGGGGCTTTCAGTGGCAGTGTGGTTTTCTCTATTTTTATCCTTTAGCAAGACAGTTGCAATATTTCTCCCTCATACAGCTGAGCTTTCCAATGCCTTTTAAGAAAAATCTAGAGTGAGAAAACATATCTGTGTCTCAAGGACTTCTGGAAGCTGTTTGAAACTGAACTTGACAAAGGTGGAAGGCACAGCTCTAAGGCCCCTTTGTTGTTGGGTGCAGACATCCCACTCGCATCATTTGTGATATAGGTGTGTAAATCTGTGCCATAAGGTGATACAAGTGTAGTTAGTAGTAGAAGGATATGCATATGTGAAACAGGAGTAACAACAAGAGAAAAGTATTGAATTTTTTTGCTCTCTTGTATTACTGAGTTAGAACAACCCCCTAGTGCTACTGAAGTGGCTCATGAAATGACAGAACTTGATTCATGGAGCCAGTGGAGATTTCTTAATATCATAGGACTCATAACATTTGTGGAGACTGCCCCCTGCATTCCCAAGGCTGCAGTTGCCTAGTGAAGTATTGCCTGTATGAATGGCGAATGCAGGGATATTCAGAGTTAAGGCTAAAATTCTCTCCTTGTTTCACCTAGCAGGCTTATCTAGGGCAGCTGCTTGAATCAGCTTCTAGGTTTCTCAGAACATTCAATTATCTTGTTTCCCATATGCTCTGCAATACCCAAGGGTGGATTTGGAATCTGATGAAGTTGTTTCTGATCTGAGGGTATGGACTGACCAGTCTGCTTGAGATGACCTCAAATCCTCACTAGGAACAGTGGTAATAGTAAAATAGAAATAGTCACATTGGAAAATTAATTTCATTACTTATATACTTTGCATTGTCTAGAGTTTGGGTACAATTCTGAAAATCCTTATTTGCAGTCCTCTTTTCCCTTTCTTACTTAGGTCTTTTTCATGCCAGAAAAAAGGTCCACATTCCCCTTGCTGTTTGTGGGATCCTACAGAAATTGTTTAGCCTTTTCTCAATCAAGAAGATGAATCTTGGCAGGCATTATAGAAATGAACAGATCTGAACTGTGTGACTTAAAGTCTTTTTGTTTGTTTGTTTTCAAGCTTCTGCCTTTTTGCTCCTAATTTCATTAAAAAAAAAAAAATATAAAAAAATAAAAAAATCCAGGAATGTGGAAAACCAAAAAGGAAAACCTTTTTGAAACTTGATCCGAGAGAGAAAAACCCATGGCATCATTATCTGGATGTGAAAACTGGATCTACTTTCCCCTTCCTCCAAACCAAATAGCATTTGAATGTTTTAGATTTAAAACTGTGAATAACACTTGAATAAAAAATAAATATTTTATAAGCAAACAAATTAATTTTCCCTGAAGGTGGAGGAGTGAGAATAATCCCTGGATGAGCTTGAGAACTCAGATCCTTCATCACTTGTCAGAATTCATTGCAACATGATGTATCACAGGGGTTCAATGAGAAATGGAGCAGAGCACAATGGGAATTTCCTTGTCCAACTTTCTTTCTTTTAGTTGGCTTTCCTGCTTTTAACTCAAGCACAATGACAGGTAAACACTGACTAATCTAGCAGAGCCTTACAAGTTAGCTCCCCAGCTTCCATTTCAGCCTTCTATAGATATTGCTGTTGCCACAATGAGTTAGCAGGATTTAATTTGCATGTGTCTCACTCAGCTGCTTTCCTGCAAAGTCCACTGAACTGAGTTACTCGTCTAAGTTACTGGAAAAGCAGCTGTAGGGTGAGCATTCTTCAGGCTCTGATGGGGGATTTTTAATCCTTACACAACTTGTAAAATCTTGTAAGATTGGTATTCCTTGAATATATGACACAGAACAAAAAAACTGTGAGCAAACATTTGGCTGCAGGACATCCCTGGTATTACAGATGAGTTTTAATTTTTGATTATCCATCAGTTTAGATAGAAAATGGAGCATTTTGGCTAACAAGTCAATTTAGAGAGTTCATCAAGTTTTATAAGTTCCTTCTTTCTCACCTCAAGTCTCTAACAGGAATGGATTAATATATTACAGAAAGTCGTTGTTAGTCCCAGGTGCAGCATATTCTGCCAATGAATAGCTACTCATCTAATTAAAGAAATCACCTTAGCAACATCTGTAGTCACTCCTGGATGCTGATGGAGACCTGTGAACATACACTGATGACCTTTAAGCTGCAGAAGCCATGAGAGGGCATCAGAAAGACAAAGAAGCAAAGCAGCTGGCAAGTTTGAAAACTATGTGGGCTAATGTCTTAGCTGGGCAGTGCCCTGTATTTCAGTCGCAGAAGATTAAATCCTGCATGACATGCAATACAGATGCCAAGGTCTTTTCTATCAAATGAGCTTCTTAAAATTCATGAGAAGCAATGAGAAGTGTAGAAAGTGAGGAGAAAGTGATTGATACATCTGGCAAATACATACCTGCCCAAGTCATTAACATGAGGGAGGGAGAAAGGATACCATGGTTCACAGAGAAAATGCAGTTTATAGAAATATCTCTGAAAACATTCAGCTAATTAAAGGCCTGACACAGGAAAGTATTACTCACATGAGTAGTCAAAATGGTAATCAAACCACCTCTGTAAGGACAACTCATGAGTAAAGGTTTGCTGTCAGACCTGAATGAAGCAAATGCGTGAAAAGCCTGCACCGATGATTAAATCTTGTGCATGTTAAAATGTAATAATTCCAGTGACAGGGAAGAGATTTGATTAGTGTGCTTGGACAGGAAGGCATTATTATGGAGGAGTGATTTATAGTATAGAGAGGCACAAAATATGCAGATTTTTTGTACGTGTTCAAACACAATCCAAGGGTATTCTTTTTCACAAAGTAAGGCCTTGTGCAATTAAGAGCATTCTTTGATTTTACTGAAGTGGATACATATTTCTACTGATTTTTAGTTAAAAAAACCCAAACCTTTCTAGTTTGTAAATGTTGGGTTGGTGGTTTGATTGATTATCTTCCATATTGAACAAAGTTCAAAAGGACTTTGTTTTTGAATAATTGGGACTCCTGGCAGATAAGTGGCATAAGATCTGTGTCAGAGTGACTTCTTGTGCTGTAGATTATAAGGAATAATAGTACCTGATAACTGAGTGTACAGTTCATGAAAAAGTCAAATATAATACACTTAAATCTTTCTGCTGGTGCGGTGGACTTTTCTCTAAGCCAGCAGATCTACTAGTTCTTCAGAGATCTATTTTCTTCTACATTTAAATGCAAATTAATAAGGATTCAGCCTATTATGGAGTCATTGAGAAAAAGAAATAGAGTTTCTGTGACTGGCTTTAGAATGCTCCCATGGCTTGGGCAGCACATCACCTTCTTGGTTAATAAAAATTTGCATGCTTCCATGTAAATATGGATATATGAGGGGTGGCTGAGGAGTTCACTAGGTGTTTTCACTTGGAAAGAGGTATTTTTTGGTAAGACTTTACTTCTGCCTTCTACCATCCAAGAAAATATAAAGATGGTTCATACTTAAAGGATGATGGGCAGTGGGACCAAACTGCAATAAGAAAAATTCTGTTTATATATTAGGAATCAAATTTTCACAATGAGAAAAATCAAGTATTGGAACACATTGCCAGAAAGGCTGCACACTCTTCATCTTCAGTGATATTCCAAACTTGCCAGGCCAAGTCTCTGAGCACCTAGTTGGACCTGCTTTGTGCTGGGATTCTAACCATTCTACTACATAGGTCCTTTCTAGTTCTAAATTATTTTATGGTTCTGTGTAAGTCTTTTTAATCTCACAAGCAGAGATTTGTTATAACTGAAATAACACTTTCATATATTATCATTCATTAGAAGAACATCCTATGTTCATCTCTGGGTTTTCACTAGACTCAAGTTCTGTTTGTGCAGAATGAAAGTTAAAACCATAGACAGGTTTGTTCATCTTCCAATACAACAGCTATTGGGTTATTAAAGAGATAGGAACAAATTGAAAACAAAACATAGCAATTATTTCTGTACATGGAAGCATGAGGTTCACATGGAGTTCAGGACTGGACAGGCTCATTGAGGAGAAATCTGGTGATGATTTTATAAACAGAAACTACCTCTGACTCCAGAGGTCTCAGAGTTGCAAATTTTCAGAAAACTGAAGTATATTCTAGGCTGCTATTATTTCATACTTTGTTCTTATATTTTTCCTTATGGATCTACTATTTATCGCCGACAGACAAAAGGTATTGGATTAGATGATCTTTTGATCTGACTTAATATAGCTGTTCTTTTGGTCTTTTCTCCTTTTCTGGTATGTTGAGATAATTTTTTTCTTCTCCCCTGGAGCTCTTGGCTAAAGAATGCCCAGCCCTCTGGGAGCAGTGCACGTGCACCTTGCTCATTGCATGGGGCTGCTTAATGTATTCAGGCTCTTCAGAGACTTCAGCTGTCAAAATCTTTCCAATTCTTGACAGCAGACTTCACAGAGGGTTTACAGAGATTTGAGATTTGATCAAATTTATGCTAAAGGCATATATCTAGTATGTTCTTCCCACTTCCCAACTTTTGCACTAGAGCATAAAATGTGGGGCATATAATCAACGAATAACAGCAAGATTCTTTTATTAGAATCAGAAAACCACATTTTCCCTCAAAAATATTTAGCCCTTTTTGCTTTAAAACTATTAGTGAGACACAGATTCTTGCCCTGAAAAATGATTTCACTACAATTAATTAATTAAATGAAAAAAGGTGATGAGCAAAAGAAAAATATGGTCTCATACTGGAAGCGGTTGGACAGGTTTGATATCATATGTCACATATACCAATACTTTGAGTTATGCTGCTTTCTAAACTATACAAGTCTGGACTTCCAGGGCTCTGCAGTCTGTAGAAGAGTGCAGTTTAAATCCCATTTAGTTTAGTTAACAAGATGCAGAGCTGGGGTTGAAGAAGCTACAGACTGAAAACAAAATAAAATAAGAACAGGCTTATAAACTTGTGCTGTTCATGACCATCCAATACCTTGAATCATGTTCAGCTTCAGATTTATCAGGTAGGATTACAGAGAGATAATCACATGTTAGTTCTACATAATAATTTCCTGGAGTCTGGGTTGAGAGAAGGAGACTTCATGAACTCTCTGAAGCCAGTTTTGGGGACTACATGCTCATGAGAGATGAGACACTTTGCAGGCTACCCAGAGCCAGCAAACACAAACCAATTTTGCCATGCAGAATCCCTGGTCTGGCAGCCAGCCCACAACCCACAGGTTCACAGCCTGCCAGCCTGCTGACCAGGCAACAGGAGGCAGAGCAACAGAGGAGTGATGCAGGTAGGACAGCCACACTACCAGGCACGGTCATAGGAAACCTTGTCACAGGACTTGTCATAGCTGCAGATTGAGAAACTTCTTACTGCTCACATATCTCAGCACAGTCCTGTAGTCTGGGGTTAAGTCCCCATCTCTTTGAGGGGGATTCTGAGTTTATAGCATGTGAGAAGGCTAGTAATAAATTTGTCCTAGTTCTCTTTGTAATGCCAGCCTAGTTCTTGCAGAAACTCTTTATTAATGGTTATTAATGTGGTATAGGTCCCATTATGGTTATGATTTCATGATTTAATTTCATTTCAGAAATGCAAGTAAACTAGTGGCTACATGATGCAAGTAATATTTTCTGGGTAGTTGAGAAGAAGACAAATAAAATATCCAGATCTGATATTATTTATTCAAATGCTTTTCACTGCCTGATGTCCTGATGTCCTGTTGCTTAATCTAGTCTGTTTCTTGTGAAATGTTGTTAAAACAAATCAAGTTTATGTAGGCAAACAGGTGGCAGAACCCACTGCAGTTATAAAGTGTTTATACCAGAAAATAAAATCAGCTGTGTGGAGAAAAAAACCCCAAAAACTTATTTTAATTTTTTGTTTGTTTGTTTTTTAAAATTTAATCTTTCTTATTCTGATAACAGATAAAACAAGAACTTGTTTTGTAAAATAAAGTAGTGCCCTACTGAGATATATACAAGATTAAGGGAAAACCAAATCAGTTAGTTCAGTTCTCTTTTCCCTCTAACTCTGGATCTCAGTTTCTGATTTCAAAGGAGCTCATTTCGGTCCACAAACCAAATAGAATTTGGACATTATAACACACTGGAACAAGCCCTTGTGACAAAGGGGTATTCAAAGCTCAGTGAAGTGAGAAGTATATTAAAATGGGTATATCCAACATATCCATGTGCATTCCTGAGATATATATCTATATATTTTTTTATTACTAATACTAATAAAGGCAGGGCACGGGTGCAGAAGGCCTTAGTTTCTGTCTTTGGGGACTTTCATCTTTAATATAGTCTCTTAAAAATACATGCATTGCTACATTTTTCATTACCCTTAATTTTTTCATCAATCACGTTAATTTATACAGGGGGCACTTAATAATAGCTAATTAACACTTATGACTTTTTAAATTAAAAGACCTTTGGAGAGATTACTGCTGATTGCGAAAAGGTTTTTGTTCCTCCCATTAAAAAGAGAAAGAAAGAGAGACTGAAGATCTGGCTTGGGCATATGAGGGGAACTTCTCTCTTGCTTCGTTGATCATACAACAAATGAAAACAGCCAAGGCCTGTGCAAAAGCAATACTGCTATTAGCCTACTCCTGAAAGGTGCCTTTATTTTAACTGATTATTAAGCAGCATATATATTATTCAGAGTGACCTTTAAATAGCTGAAAATTAAATTATAATTTACTGGGGAGATATCTAAACCCATGTAGCTATTATTAGCAAAAAAACCCCATGATGTCATACAATGTCCTGAAAATGTATTTTTATTATTACCAAATGAAGTGAAGAGAGGAAAAGCATTAAATTTTGACAGTGAGAAGGCTCTCATGCATTGAAATAGTACTTTTTAATAACCCCTCTGTTATTACAGTGAGAAATAGACCATGTATCATTTTTGATTTAAATAATTTTTGGATCTATCAGGGAGCTGTTGGGATTCACACCACTTTCCTTCTCTAGTGATGACACTATGATTCCTTCCTTTTAATAAACAAATGTGTCCCTCAAAATTGGGCATATGTGCTAAACACTTCCAGCGTTCTCTAAATCTCAATAACCTGGCCAGAAAACTTTGTTTTAAAGCATCAGTGAGGACTTTTCCTTTCTTTTTTTGTGGTTGCTGTTGTCATTTTTATAATGAATATTTCTATAATAACAGCAGTATTTTATAATGATAATAATGATGATGAAGATGATGATGATGATTATAGCCCACCTATAGGTGTCTCCATTCCCTGACAGAGCCCACAGAAATACTTGATATCTGAAACATCTGTAAGATTCTACCTCAATCTGGTGATGATAGGAGGGAATCCAGTGTGGAAGGAAAATATTCCATCCCTGAGGTGACCTCTGACCACCTCCCTTGCAATGGCCTCTCTTCAGCTGTCCAGGGCCCAGGGAAGGCTCCAACATGCACAGTGCTTCCTCCCAGATTCATGGTGCAGATTCATGGCATGGTGCTTCTACTCTTTACAGATGAGCATATCAGATTGCCAGCAACAACTACTGTTTTATGAATATCTTTTCTAGATGAGAGGAATGCAGGCTCATGCAGTATGAAAAGACCAGTATCATCCTTGTTTAGGAGTTTCACTCTTTTTTTAGGCACATATCAAAAGATGCCACCTTGCAGGCAGCAGTCTGTAGGCCATATCTCACAGTAAGGTCTGTGTTTTGCACAGTCTGCCTGTCATGAATTTAAATCACATGGGATGGTTTGCTGCTGCACCTCAGACTCAATAAAAATTGAAGCCAATTGAAATTACCTCAGTCACTCCTCATATGCCTTCCCTTCCAGATCCTTCAACATCTTTGTAGCATTCCTTTGGACCTTCTCTAACAACTTGATGTCTTTCTACATTGTGGCACCCAAAGCTGCCCCCAGCACTGGAGGTGAGGCTGCCCCAGCTCAGAGCAGAGCAGGACAATCCCCTCCCTTGCCCAGCTGGCCATGCTGTCCCTGATCCCCCCAGGACAGGGCTGGCCCTCCTGGCTGCCAGGGCACTGCTGGCTCATGTTCAACTTGTCATGGACCAGGACCCCCAGGTCCCTTTTCATGGGGCTGCTCTCCAACCTCTCATTCCCCAGTCTGTACATCCAGAGTTGTTCTGTCCCAGGTGCAGAATCTGGCACTGTCCCTTGTTGAATTTCATACAGATGGGGATTGCCCAGTGCTCTAATTTGTTGAGGTGTCATTGCAGGCCCTCTCTGCCCTTGAGGAGGTTGACAGCTCCTTAAATTTAGTGTTATCTGCAAGCTTAGTATTTCTTCAAGTCCTGTATCCAAATTGTTTATGAAGATATTGAAGAGCACAGGGCCGAGGATGGAGCCCTGCAAAACCCCACTAGGGATTCTGCTACAGAAGGTGATATCTCAGCTCTCCCACAGCTCCAAACTGGAGAAAGGAGACAGCCAACAGGGCTGCCAGTTCAGAACACTGTTCTCCCCTTTCAGTCAAGATTTTCTGCAGTCACCCAAAAAAAGATGGGATTATTATTCTCAGATACCAAGACAGTCTTAGAGCTGGGGCAGCAGGAGTCAGCAGCAGCATTATCAGAGGCAACATGTACCAACCTAGCTGAGCAATGGGAATTGGAGTGTGATTGGGCATTTGCTCTCTTCTGAGGAAGGAGGCCAGCCTGTATCAGGAATCAAAGCTGTGTAACAAAAGAAATCCCTGCAACAGGGTAGCAAGGCAGTGCAGCATGGCTCTGAAATTGCCTAACATCTCGATGAACTGGATTTACATATAAATGATGTCAAACAAACATACTCTCCGGAATGCTTTGCCAGTAACCACCTCAACATTATTCACTTTGATATTGTTCCACGCTGTGAAAACATGCCTGAACCAGAAGAGTTTTACTGTGTTCTACAGGGTAGAAAAAACAATTATAAATAAAACCAAAAAGCAAATAGTCATTATTATATATTGTCAATTTACTTGATAATGGCCCACAGAGTTACAACCAACATCCCTTATGTCAGAATTTCATACCACAAGTGCCCTCACAGTTTAAAATAGAACTGCTGTGGAATGCTGTTGAATTACCAAATAACTGAATAATAATAATTAAAAAGGAATTTGAAGAAGCTAAGCTTCAATTTACAATGATTTGCAATTGAACACTGAAATTTTTAAACCTCTCAGGCTCTTTAATCCACATTTCCAGAAGGTTCCTGATTTTTGCTCTCCCTACAAACAAACATTTTTGCATCATTATCAGTAACAGCACCAGTGATTCATACTTACTTTACTCTCTCAGAAAGCCTCAAATGCTCTGCAAATTGAAGTGTATGAAATTCTGATCCTGCATATAACAAGTCAGTGCAAACATCATCTGTAAGGATCAGGAGGAGGGACATATCTTAAACCTCTTGATTTTTTGCTGAGAGAAAGGTTATAGCAATACTTAACGCAACTTGAGAGAACAAAAACTCAAGGGAAGATGGAATTCATGATAATTGGTAGTGTGCTCTCAGAGAATGGATTTTTTCCCCATACTATCTTCATAAGTAAAGAGCAAAGACACTTTACCAACTAATTCATCTCTCTACTTATCTGTTCAACAATTTAAAATCATCATCCATTGTTTTTTATATGACAGCAATAGACATGGTGAAACCCCTGGTGGATTACTTTAAGTCTTTGGCAAATCTTCCCTTTTTGGGATTAAATCTCTTCTTTGTCTCTTTTTGGGAAGTGGATGGACATTTAAAGTTTACAGTGAGTAGACAGTTAAGCTTCAGGGGCTTAAACAATGTGCATGGCTTAAAATGGAGTTTCTCAGAAGGCTTGGCTATTTTCCCTGGAGATTTAACATCTGTTTGATCTCTACTGGAAGACTACACACTGTGAGATCCCCTTAACTGAAGATGTCCCCAGCATTTATATGCTGCTTCTGGGACTTTGTGAACCGCCTTGTCCCCAGGAAGCACTGCTATCATGGCAGTGCATAAATCAGAGCTGGAACTTTGATGTAAATGGGTCTGAATCCATTAATTGCTTTAAAAGTCTTTGTGATTTGCATTGTCCCAGAGGACATGCAGTTATAGTGATTCAAAGATCATACCACGCTTTGATGTTGCCAGAGCTGGATTCATTATTGCCTGAAATTGTAAGAACAAAGCTTACATGGACACTGGAAATTAGCTGGGAGCCAGCATGAGGATGGCATCCATGCTATTTCCTTCTCCAGGCTTAATGAGCCTTGGGAGACTCCAGCACTTTCTTGGTACACAGGAGTTTAGTTTCTTTCTGGATTGCTGTCAGCCTGGTTTGTCAGGTATCAGGATAACAACCTGTGCACAAGTCTGCCTTATTGCACACATGAGGTAGCATCTCTGAACATCTTTTAGTTGTAAAAGTCACTTTTCAGCTCCATGCTTAGAGTCTCCAAAAGCTGTAAAGATATCTTTGCTTACAGATAGATCCTTGAACTCCAGAGCTCATGTCCCATTGTTCAGAAATTGTACTCAGACTTCAGAGCTCAAAGTTTTAGTGTATGCACAAATTTCACTCTAGCTCTTTGGACCAGAAAAACAAGTCTATTACTTTCCCAGGATGAAGTTAATTCATTATACTGGGTAGAAAGCTAATATACATGTAAGAAAGAAATCAGATTCATTTTTTAGCCTGCACAGAAATAATTTAAAAATATACACATAGAAGGCAAAAATGGGTAATGAAATAACAATAATGTAATCAATAATAATAATAGTAATTAGCAATTCCTTTGCATTTTCCAGACCAGACAAGGAAGAGTTAAAACAGTTTGTACCAATTATTGACTACAAGATCTGCAAATGATTGCATAAAATTTCCAAAATATGCCTGCAAGCTTCTATTATTGATGTTGTGCCCCAGGACATGCACATATGGATTTAATTGTCTAAAGTGTTTTATTAATTAAATTGCTATGATTTACCTCTCCCATGTTAGCATTTACAGTTTATGAAACAGCTCGTAATTAGGAAATGACTATACTGATGTTGCTTGTTTACTTTGCAAGCAATACATAATAGTGCCACATTCCTCTTTTTAAACCCACCCTCCCAGGCTACCTCCTTTTTTTTCTAGCCCGATTAATAGGCAACTGCTGCTGGTGCGTTAAATTGCTTTTTGGATATGTTTAGGGGCGAAGATAACTGCCAGGGCTACTGCTGCTGTTGGAGTGTACAGCAGCATCCTTCTTCCTAGACTGGAAGCTTCATCCAGAGCTCAGTGAAGTTAACAGACCTCTCTGTGTTTTGGATCTGTCCCAACAAGCAAAAAATAGTCTTTTTTTCCCCCTAAATACAGTATCATGCTGATTGTGGAACATCCAGAATACTCTAACCAGACACAAGCTAGTTTATTCTCAGAGACACAGTATTGTGTTTTCTTTACTGACTCTCAGAAAGATTTTCTAAAATATTCGTGAATAAATGCCCTGAAGTTGCACAATTTATCTGAATGAAAGAGAGGCTGTAAGTATAATGTGGAAGGATATTTGCAAATGAGAAGATCAAAGGTGCATCAAAAAGTAACTTAGCTGATGAAATGGATAATCAATCTCTGGAAATCAGTATCATTAAATTTATAATTAAATTCCATAGTCTCAAATTTTGCATATTTTTTGTTTATTTGGAGAATGCAGACATATATAAATGACCCATATGTATATATGGAGGAAGAGAGAGAAGTATAGGATGTTAGTATAGCAGACAGTTGGACCTGATGATTGTTCTGGGTCCCTTCCCAATGAAATTTCTATTCTATTCTATTCTATTCTATTCTATTCTATTCTATTCTATTCTATTCTATTCTATTCTATTCTATTCTATTCTATTCTATTCTATTCTATTCTATGACCAGAATGGAAGATAATGATCGCAAGTAAAATTTGCCACAAAATGTCACTGGCTAGCTTATAAAAATATTCCTACTCTGTACACGTTCTTCTACTCTTCACAGTGAGATAAGATCTTATATAGACACCACCTCTTGCACTCCCATAAATTTCAAAAGCCTTTACAACCCTTGCTGATGCCAAACAACTTGGTACTCTGCTCTCTCCAGCTTCCTGCTGAGTTTAGGGTGAGTAGGGATGGGCACAATGCAATCGATGGCATTAATTCAACTTAAAAATGTGCTGTCTTGTTTGTGATGCAAGCTAAAACCCATGCATCTTTGGTTGAAATCTGCATTTTAAAATAGATAGTTGCAAAGGAAAAATGATATGAGGGATAAGAATCAAGACTTGAGTTGTTAATATAAAATCTGGTGCTTTCCCCTGAAAGGAAATTTAACCCTTCATATGAAACAAAAGTCTTGTCCTGCTTAAGACTTCATGTTATTAATCTAGAAGTTCAGTAGATATCTGGGTAGTATCACATCTTGGATTCCCCTGCTGATGTATTTTTACAGTGTTTAATAGAGGTCTTTCACAAGACAATAAAGTGATCTTTCATTTCAAGCTTCTGTCATTGTTCTTAGCAGCCTTGGACTCTTTCAGCAGTTTTAGTAAAACATGAGGTTGTCTTAGAAATTTTTGCTACTCCTGTGGCTTGTTGAGCCTTTGGTGTGTAGTGAGTTATATTTCAAAGTGAAGGAGCTTTTTACATATAAAAATTCTTTTAAATGGGATTTACTGACTCAACTTGTCTCATTGTCTCAACTTTGATTGTGTTTGATGAATGACTGAGATCATGTCCATCTTCAGTTGGGCTGATAAGTTAGTTTCTTCCTCCTTCTTTTCTATCTCTTTAATAGAAATGGAAAATTTCTGTGGTCGAGCTATGAACTAGAAAAGAGTTAAAATCAGATAAAAAGGGAGTTTTTGGGTGGAGCCTTATTTAAATCCCTCATTTAATATCTCAAAGACTCTGCTAAGTCCTATGAAGCCAGCTAGGCATGCAGCATCATTGAAACCCAGATGTTTATTGTAGGTGTAAAACACCTGAGAATGCTGACCAAATATTGAATACAGATCCAGACTCCCATGTGACACAAATATTTCTTATTCCAGGCCAAATTTTTCAAATGTTAACAAATTAGTCTCATGCTGGTTTACTCTTGTAAGTACACTCATACTCTTATTGATATGTTCACAGTTACGGATATAACAATTTCATAGGAGTCAGGATAGACCCTCCTGCATAAAACCACTCATAGAAAAATAAACAGTCTAATCTTTTTCTGCCATTTCCAAAGTTGCAGTGGACTAAGAATATGGAAATAACCTAGGCTTATCTATCCTTAGGAAATGTAACATGGTGGTTATTATTCTACACTTGCAGAAGTACCCAAGCCACACTGATTCAGTGTTATCTGTTCAGGCTCTTATTTCTCTTTTGGTTGATGGATAGTGACAGGAAGATGATTTGGAGGAGAAGCCTGGTCCAGGTGTAGGTGTGGAGCCCAGGAAATCTCTTCTGTGTGCTGAGCTGGGTACAGGCCATGTTCTGTGTCAGCTTTTCATTCCACATGAAAATCAGCCGTGCAAATCTACTTGGTGCTCCGGTTTTCCTACGGGTAAACACATGAATGAAAGACAAAAAGTCCCATCCCATCTCACAGGAGTCCTTACCTGTAGCCATTGCTGCCTCTTGGAGGAACCTCTCTTTTCTCATCCACTGCTGAGAAAGCCTAGAAAGATATACTGGAAAGCTTCACTTCCTGCTCTTGGAGTGGCAAAGTTTGCTTTCCCCACAGCTGGAAGCTTTGAGAGACTGTGCCGAAACCATGTCACAGGCTGTTCTCTCTGTGAATGCTAATGCACAGAGTCACCTCCTTCGCCATCACACGTACATGCTCCAGGCATCCCACACCTTCACAAGGTGATTTCATTAGGATTCCAATTAAAAGCCTGCGAAGAAATATCTCTGTTGCTCTTTTCCCTGTAAATATTGTAACTTTGGTTTGCTGCTGGAATTTCAAAGCCTGTATCTGTGCAATTAAAGTGCCAATTAACTGCTTTTCAGTTTCATTTTCTCATTCACTTCTGGGTAAACTCCTTTACTATAGTTAATATTAATAAAAATGAATTAATCAGAAAAAAAAAAAAAAGAAATGCATGAAATCCTCAAAGATATGATCTAACCTTTATGGGACTCAGAAAACCACTTAGTACCAACACTTGTTATAATGTTTAGCTCCATGAGGGCAGCAGCAGTATACCTACTACTACAATGTTTTTGCCTCTTTAGAATATTAATTGATTGAATTTAAAATGGCAACATCAGTGTCAGCATGACATCTTGAAATCCCTGCCATGATTTTCAGTGTGTGTACAGAGCATTTCTGGCTGGAGCAGCATGTGGACAGCCTCTGGCTGGTGCAGAGCTCTGCTTGATCTCTCTGCTTGGCTGCTGGAAGCCCTAAAGTGTTTTCTTCCCCTTATGGAACAACTCACCTTTGCTATAATGGACCACATAGCAAGCAAGAAGCACTGGATATGGAAAATGCTGCTGTGCACTCCTACACCCTGTTGAAGCTGTTTGCTTCTAAACCAAAAATGACAGAGGAAAATTAATCTGTTTTAACAGAAGACTGTTTTTAAAGGCATGCATACATATCTTGCTACCAAACAATTTATTTTTCAACAATAAAATATCATTCCTAACTAAGGGCTTGGCACAAAGCCCAAGAGAATCAAGGGAAGTGGTTTCTGATTACTTCTTTAGGCTATGGATAAAGCCCTTCAAGCAAATATTTTTTTCTCTCATCCACAAGTCATGTGACATGTAGAATCCCCAATCCAAAGAAAGTGTTCCGGAAATTGAGCTGCGCAAGAAATAGGGAGCAGAAGTTTTTCCTATGCCTTGTCACATCTAAAATATATCTGAAGCTGTGAAGTACATTACACAGTGTAATATAGTATATAGTATATAGTATATAGTATATAGTATATAGTACATAGTATATAGTGTAATATAGTATATTACTGTGGCCATAAATGTAAAAAATCTCATCTGTTTATGTGCAGGACCAGATGTTCAGAAATGCTCATCTTGCACAGGAGGACCAAATTACATAGCCAGAGCTGTGACACCAGTCCTTGCATGGCATCAGTTGTAGCAGTCCTCTAGTGGCCTTAGGGCAGGATATGATGGCTGTGGATTCATCCCATGGCTTCTATTGGCCATCACAGCATTAATTCATATTGACTATGGTCTCTTTTCTAAGCCACAAATAAAGGTTGTCACTTCAGGTACCCAGAAACAGAAATCAAGCTCTATTTTTTGAGCCTTCATTTGAATGTTTAGACTCATATATGCCTCTGCCAAGTAGCTGTGAATAAGTGCTAGAGTAACAGGGAGGTTCCAATACTAGTGGAAGCCACACTTGGCACCCAGGAAAAGATACATCTGCCATTTTACTCTTCTTTTTTCTCTCTTGCAACAATGTTAATCAGTGACATATTTTATGATGGCCTTTTTTTATTAAGCACTAAGCAAAACCTGTGTTTCTCCAGAGCACTAAGGGGCCACCAGTGTGAATGTCATTAACATGCTAAAGAGTTCTGCTCCAAGAATAGTGTGACCTGTTCGTTTGTATGTTAATAGAGCTCGTGTCTAGAAAGATTGGAAGGCAGTCTTCCACCAGGCACAGGCTGCTCCTGAGAACAATGGACAGGGATCCAGTGAAATAAAAACAACTATAATAATATAGTAGGTATCTTTCCCCTTCTATAGTACCTTTCTTTCAAACAACTCCAAGCACCCTGAAAATTAATTAGGCTTGACAGCAATTCTGGTACATTGCATTCCCAACAATCTGTTGTGGGATCTGAGAGAGTGTAGGTGGGAAAAGAGTGAGATTTGCCCTCAACTCCAAGGGAAGTGAATGGGAGAGCTGGGGATAGAAACTGTAGTGTCAATTCATACTTCCCTGAAGTCAGACTATAAGGTAAATTTTTCTATACAGTGCAAAGATCACAGGGAGTTTAGAAGATGGAGGAAGTAATTTCTCAGAAATAAAATACCAGTTATTAATTTTCAGTCTGGGTTCCTGAAATCAACTTCTGTATAAACACATAAATAAAAGTGCCCTGCTTTTCAGTGACATTGAGCATACATAGCTAGATCTCAGCTAACTCTAAACATCTCAGTATGAATTTAAACTTGTTGAAAGCCTCTGGGATTCAAACTGGTAATGGAAACTGCTTATTTTCTTGATGTACAACTGATCTGTCTGTGTTGTGGTTAAGGTGCATGTCTGTGTTAGAAAAATAGAAGCGTCTCATAGGATCAGGTTATGCTGCAAAGACATTTGGCTGACAGAAGAAACACTGATGAGAGCTCCAAATCCTGTCCAGCTTCAGTGGCATCACCTGAGTGCAGGAGTGACAAAAGTCTGTGGGAGCACTGGGAACTTTTCCTCATACCGACCCAGGAACCCAAATCCTTCTATAAGCACAAATTCATCCCCGTTTTGCTACATCTCTCCTGTAGCTTATCCCCTGTAGGATTTCAACGGATATATAAGAGCACTACTATCAGCAGTATTAAATACTTTTGAAATAAACTCAAAAGACTCACTGCAGAGAATGGAAAAGGTTGTCTCTGCTTCTTACTCCAATTTCTTTGCCACATAGATAGAATTAAGGGGAAGGATCAAATAAATTGTTCTTCCTCACTGGGTCCAGATTTAAAAATATGCCTCCTCAGGAAAGCTGTGAATTGTACATTCCCAGCTCAGTACTTGCTCTAAGCAGTGTTTTGTATTACACAAACAGTGTGAATGGGCTGACTGAAATTTAGTAGGCAGGGCAGCAAAGCTCAAGTTTTGCTCTGTCCCCAGATTTGCATGTTTTGCAACTCAAGATATCCTTGATTTTCCTTGTCCCATTCACAGGGACTGACAAACAGAACAAACCAGGTACTTCTGTGTAGCAGCAGAAGTTATGTCTTCTATCAGAGGGAGATTACATGGTTCAGCTCTGTACCTGTGCCCATTTGTGCACTTGCTGCTGTGCTGACAGTGGATGCAGAGCAGACCATGACCAAACAGCGTCTTGGCCCTGAGGAGGAGCATTTAATCTGAGGGACAAGGAGAAACAATAAGTAATACTTTTTTTTTTTCTTCATCTGGCTGATTACAAGAACATGTATTTAAATGAAGAACTAAGGTAATTGCTTTACTGAAATAATGGCAGGTACCTGGGAAGAGATGCATAAAAAAGACTAAAAATGATTCATTAGGCAGGAATCAGAAGAGACCTCAAATGCACACCAAGGATTTTCTTGCTGCATTCAGATGAAGCCAAAAGTTGGCACTGTATAATTACAAGATTTTTTTTTTTTTAAAATTCAGGAGGAAAGTGTCTAAAACTGCTGCATAATCTGCACATCTGGCTCTCATCCATGCCATGGTCTAGCCACATTGTGTAAAAATTCTTCCTGTTTTTCTTCAAGGATTTCCTATTTTATGCTAAGGATTAGTGTTGTCTGTCACTCAACAATACATCAAATGACCTAATTTACCCAGCAAGGTAAGTGTTAGACCAGAAATACCACTTGATAAAGTAACAGTAGAATCTAATAATAGGGGGTTTTATAAAAAAACTAAACAAAATCAACCTAAAAAAAGAAAAAAGGGAATGCTGGGTAATTTCTATTTGATTCCCTTTAAGGTTGGAATGGGTTGAAGTTTTCTTGAATTCAAGGAGGCAAAATCAAAACAATCATACCCTGTCTGTGGGAATTGAAATCCATGATGTCTAACAATAAAGGGAAAGTTTTGAAAATCCAAGAGATGTGAAATAAAAAAGGAGCATAATGATTGAAAAAAGAAAAAATTGAAAACAAGCAGAATAGATGAGACTCAAAATAGGAAAACTGTGAGAGAATACAACATTCTGAAGAGGGTTTTCTTTAAATGAATTTTTTTGGGTGCATCTTCCACACATATTCACGTCTTAGAGTTCATTCAGGCTAATTGAGCCTAGAACATTTTTAAAGGTTATTTTGCTAATTATTATATTCAGAGCTTCCCATCAGCCATGCAAGGCTATGCTACTTTAGGCCATTTGATGTATCTTAGCCTAGTGGTAAAACTAGCAATAAAATTTACTTAACTGATAGTCATATCAAAACCAGCAATATACTGCTAATTGCAACAATCCAATTTAGTAGTGACAAATCAGCTAATGAAAAGTTAGCATCAGAACATGATAGCATTTATGACCTTCTTCCAAAGGGCAAAGACAGAGCATTTTGGTAAAAGAATTAATGTGAGTTAGATTAGGGTTACAAGTTGCTCTGGGAATTACCTGTCAGCTAGAAGCAGAAGAAATGATGTCTATTTTACTAAAGTCCAGAGATGTAAATTTTATTGCAGGTTGTGTGAAACTGTTTCCCTTGGTATTTTTTAACTTGAGAAACAAATATTTTTACATTTTTACATTATTTAAAAAGCATAGAATTATGTAGCCAGGATTCCATCCTGTTTAGGAGGGCAAAACCCCTCCAAAAACTCGTGCATGAGCTCCAGTCTCGAAGGGTGACATAGGAGCACAGCATGTGGGGGTGGAAAAAAAAAAGGAAAAAACAGAGAATGTTTAACATTCAGAATTTGTCCACAGCTGATAATTTATTGGAACTCATCTGTAACAAGGTCTGGCACTGATTTATAAGTTGATTTGAAAAATAAATAAAAGTGATAGAAACCTGCGTTTGGTTTTAATGATAGACTGTTGCAGCATGAAAAGTAAGGATATGAAACATTGCAAGGAAATTAGATATTATGCCCTGAAGACAACTGCAGCTACCAGCCCATTAATTGTTAGATATTTATTATTAAAAATTTCTTTTCATGAGTGACTGCAGAATATTTGCACTCTGAAAGTTGTTGAGTTCTGACATGAATGAAGCATATGAAGCTCATTTTTTCTTCCCTCTCTGTGTGTCCGTGTGTGTGTTTGTGTTTGTGGAGCTGACAAGGTAGCTGACCCAAGAATGTGATGAATCTTTCCTGCACAAACCAAACCCACAAGTGCTGCTTCTGAATGGAGACTGAAGAGAATAATGAATACCATGAAGTTTGCTACTGCTCTGAATTTCAATAGCAAGGGGCTTGGCAGTGCTTGGAAAAAAGTCTCTCTGAAAGTAGAGAGGGCCCAACTCTGTATCCAGTGAGATGAACAGCATCCCCCAAAAGCTCTGACAATAATTATGGAGAGTGTATAATCTCCTGTGCTTTCCCAGAGCTGAAGGAATTATACCCCAAGTGCTGCAGAAAGGGGCAGATAGGTAATGAGTCAAAATCAGCAGTGTATATTTTAAAAGTTAAAAAGAAGGGAAGCAAAGTATCTTTTTAAAAAGTCCTCTAAAGCAGAGGCATTTTATCACACCTTAAAAATACAGAGGAAATCCAATGAAATTAATTCTGAAACAAACCAAATTCAAGGAAAGGCACATGTCCTTTCTAACACATCCTCCTGCTTCTCCACTCCTGCCTTAGAAAACAGCCAGCACCGATGGCCTTGTGACAAAGCAGTATGTAAGGAAAAGTGCATGCACAGGAATGTTGCCCACAAGGCACAGGAAGGTGTGTGTATGTTGATTGTCACACTGACCTCCTGAGTGACTGTGGGTGCTGACCTGCCTGTAGGAATACAAATATTAACATGCCCTTTCTTTTAAAAGCATTTTAAGGACAACTAAGGAAAATGGGAAAGGCACAGGGAGAGAAAAACATAATGTGGTTGTTAGATTGTGTTAACATCTAGACTCACAAAACATTGCCCAAATACATAAAGAGAAATGGTCCCCATTTCAATCTGCCTATGATTTACCTCAGAAGTTGCTATGAATTATTAATAGCAGTTATAATAATTAAGTATGATAATAATGTGACTGCAGAGTCTTAATGGAGGGAGACAGGATTTAAAATCCTTGCTACTTGGATTGTCTGAGGCAAACCATGATGAGTCTGTACAGTGTTTGGATCATAATTGACTCTGTCACCAGGAAGCAATACATGCCTCCCTGTTCCACTTTTCCCTTCAAGATTTTATAAATAGTTTAACCCCATTTCTCCATCCTAATTTCGCTTGGAAAACTCTAAGGTTTCATGCTTTACACAACAGGACTTCCCAAAGCCGGGATGTGTTCAGCTCACAGTAAAAGGTATCTGGTACTTTATCCTTGGGATGTGAGCATTTTTTTCTCCTTAATGAAACATAACTTACAGTCTACATTACTGTTCTTTGTTGATATTTCTGAGTTGCTTCTAATGAAGATAAAGTCAGGGAGACCCACACTATCTCTTCAGAATATGGATTTAAAAACAGAGGAACATTTTATGCAGCGCAAAAAAGGACAGGCAGCTATTGAAGATTCACAGTTATAGGCAAGTATATTAATAGTGGGGTTAGCTCTTGAAGTGAGAATTTATAGCATGCCTTAACCTAATCCCTCATTAAGATAATTTATTCCCACCCTCAAGGTCTCACATCACAGCTAGCACTAGGCAAATAATTAGTAACAAACAATTCATTTGATCAATTTCAACTCCTCTTTTAAAATGAATTGCCAGCCAGTGCAGTACAATTTTCTCAAATATATTTATAATTCAACATTATTTTCCATTTTTTGTGACGTATTTGTAGCCCGGTGTTTATCCAGGAAAAGTTGGGTACTGTATGGTAGTTAGTCAAGGCATTTTGAATTTTACTTCCTGAACACTCATGCTTTCAAAATTCAAATGCTATTTTCCTTAAACAAAGTTGAGTATATGAACCTTTTAATCCAAAATTCTCAGATGACAATGGGAATTCCTTGCTCTGAGGTCACACTGCCCAAAAAAGCTCCCTTTGTAGTAAGGTGAGAGGGAGACCTATTTCTATCCTGCTGAGAGCATCCTGGCATAGTGAAGGTTGCAAGCCTCTGTGCTAATTAAGAGAGCCTTAGGAAGTTACTGCATCAGAAGCATTTCCTGATGAAACTCCATCAAGTATCCAAACACTTGCTGAAGTACTGACTTTGCTTCTTACTCATCTGCCCTTCTGCCTGCTGTGGAGAAACCTGTGGGAGTCTAGCTAGTGAACGTGGCATCCAGAGGACTGAGAGGCTGTGAAATGAATTGGGGTCTCTGACACAGCCCTATCTGGGCCACCACAAGAGCCCTGGAAGGTATTTTCAAACTACATTTTTTCGTGTTATATCAGTCAGAATGAGAGCAGTTATCAAGCTAATGAAATTCTCACATCTCTGTCAGCTGATGGGAATAAAGCCAGGCTGTACAGTTTCCTTGAACAGCTGCATAAGGCCGCTGACTCTAAGTGCAACCTATAAAACAAAGGAAGAGGAGTACAGAGGTTATGGTACAAAGGCACTGGGCTGGGATCCAGCAGGTCCACATCAGAGTCACTGCCTTTTCCTCTGAAATGGGGAGAAATATATTGTCATTTTTCACGTAACCTGACTGCCTGTTGGTTTGGGTTGCTTCCCATGACCAAGGTGACTTTGCACCACAGGGCTGTTTGCAAGGCAGATCTGGGTACGTGTTACCCCAAAACAAACAGCCAAAGCTATGTGGTTCAAATAATTTCCCTAAGAAAAGTACTGTAAATCCAGAAAATTCAATTAAAGTTACACTTATGAAACTATAGAGAACAAAGCAGAGAATGTAACTAAAGCCCTCAGCCTCACTTCAGTCTGCAGAGATGTGAAGCTGTAAATATTCGGTGACAGACAGCCATTTTAGATCTCCAAATTAAGGATTTTTAAAACAACACTATACATTTTCCCTTCTGTTTCATCCTTAGCATGCCTAGATGCAAAGCAGGGAAAAGGTGTGGGGTGTTTGGGATAGATAGGTATGTGGGTAAAGTGACAAACTGGGCTGTTCTGGTTGGAGATAGTTATAACCTCCCCACAAAATTTATATTCTGTGCATTTATATTATCAAAATGTGAACCAAAATTTAATTTAGCCCAAGACTCCTTAGGATAAACAATTAAAAACCTGTTACATTAATGCCAATTAAGAAATTCTACTAAGTACTAGCACTCAATGCTCTTAATGAAGGCACCATTAAAAAAAAAGGCCTGTACAGTCATGCAGACCTCTACTGCACAAACCCCATCCCCCCAAACAAACAAACAAACAAACAAACAAAAAACCCTAAACCAAAACAAAATCTAGAGTAAAATCAAAGAAAAACAAGTATGCATTTTGACAATTTTCCTCCCATTTACTTGCTGTTTTAGAGGACAGGTAAAATAAAACCCCAGTATTTCTTCACATTGAGAAAGCACTCTGGACCCCCTGCTAAACTACCATCCCCACCTTACTTTGGAGGAGTTAACAGAAATGTGAAGATCAGATACCCTGGTGTTGATGCTCCAACTACAGTGCTAGTGAAATATAAAGAATAAAATTAGAAAGAATAATTTGTGCTGATTCTATTTTGTCCTGTAAAACTGGTAAGATATAATGCACCTTTAATATAAAACCTACACAGAAGACCTAATTCTTTTATTTCAGTTCTCTCCTAGCTACAAAACTGCCCAAGTAAATTATGTTCCACAAAGTGGTGGGAAAATGCCCATCGTTTCCTCCTCTTATTTAAACCTCCTTTATGAACTTGTATTATTACAGCCTTCTCAAGAAAAAGGGACTGAAAGAGACTCCGGGAGCAAGGAAGACTGGTGGGGTAACTTGATCACTGGGTAAAGATCTCTTCCAGCATTTAACTCAAAATGTAACACCTTAGATCAAACATTATTTCCAGTAAGTCTGAACTGTTCTTTCTTGGCTTTTGTTTTTCCTACCTTTTCTACCACCAAAATACTCCCTACACTTTCCCTAAGGATGAAATTTGTCCTCAGCCCAAGCCAAATCATACACACGATTACTCCAGTTTGGCTGCTGAATTTGAAGGAGTTTAAATTACTGAAACTCTGCCCCAGGGAGGAGCTAGTTGGTCTCATTTTGTGGTAATCTGTATGTTTTTGCTTTTCTTCAAGAATTTCTTCAAGTCTCAATTTGTATTCACAGTTTCTTTAAAAATCATTGATTGTTCTTCATTATTCTACAAAACCCCACTAATTTCATGCATATTAAACATATGAGCTCATACAAGTGTGTTGTCCTCCAGTTAAAAGGCAAAGCTTCAAATACTTTCTTTTTCTTCAGGAAAGATGGCATTTTTTAGAAGAACTAACTTCTCTGTTTCAACAGGAGATCCCAAAGATATGAGATTCTGTTGTCTTCTGAAATGTAAGTAGCAGTTACAGTCTTCTTGCAGTGAAATAGCAATAGATCTGCAGTCCATGCAGCTCATACATATCAACAGGCTTTATGGTACACTGTGCAATGCAATACACTCAATAGAATTTGGAAAAATTTGTAGTTAAAGCACTTCTTGCAAACTAACAATATCAGTTTTCACAGATAGCTGTGGACAAACAGGGAGTTGTGCCTGAACAGAACTTTATTATTTACATTGTTTAAAAAATAATATGCAGCATTGCCAGACACAGACTTCTGAGCAACAAATACAAGTAAATCACTTGGTTTGCTTTTGGATAACAGAATTCCAGAGGCAAAGAGATGAAATTAAGTTAGAATCATAAGTGTCAGTTATTTCAATGTCACAACAAATCTGCAATTGACTTTACAGTAGTTAAGAGAGTCAGGATGTAGCTCACACTTCAACAGAAATTAAATTACACCTAATAGAAAAATGTGTTGGTTTTATTTATCAATAGGATAATAAAACAGGTACAAACTCAGACTTAATATTAACTGGTTTAGCAGAGAAGAGAATTGTTCATCCCTACAGCAGTGGGCAACTCACAGGCTACTGGTACTGCTGTTTTGATAGTTAGACATTAATAGACCTCAACCAGTGGAGCTTCACTGTGATTTTTCACCTTTTTTTCTGCTAAAGAGACTGCTGAGGTTATGAGGCTACACAGTATTCAAGGAAGTATTGGCTGCATCCCCCGGCTCACTCCCAGATTTTCTCCAGCTTTTTGCAAAATGTAACTGAGTACAGGTAGCAGACACAGACATGAAAGCTGCTGCAAGGTATGGAAGAATGTGATCTTATACTGTCAACTGCTCCACAGTAACATCCTATGTGCTCAATACATATGAGATAAATTTATGGGTTTTTTCCAGTGAGAAGTGTGCACATGTGGGCAGCTCCTACTCAGTGGAATTTTTCTGAGTCTAACATCACAGGAATTTGTGGACACAAACACTTTGCTGCTTATCATCCATTTAAAGGAGCAAAAGATTTACATATTTTTGGGGATCTGATCCTTTTTTTGATAACTCAAGAATTATTTGCATAAAGAAATAGTCCATGCGTCTTTTGCTTAAAAGGACAACAAAATGAACATTCAATAAGGTTGTAGTTGTCATGGCGAAAGGAATACAAAACAATAAAAAAATTTGCACAGTACAAAACTAGTAACTAGGATGCCATGTTTTTAAATGTATTCTCCAGTTATGAGGAAATGAAAAGGGTAAGGGCAGAGGTGCACATATGGAGATAAAGCCACAAGCCATCCAGTGTGGGTTGCACCTCTGACTAAAATAAAACAAAATTCTCCCAAAGGCTCATGTCCCCATATAGCTACCTCAGCTCTTTTTCTGTTGCTGCCTTAAAACATCAAAGGGCAGAAAAATTAAGCTTTTCATGAGAAATAACAGAGGTAATGGATGTACTGCCAGCCTCCCTGCTGTGGCAGTTTGGAAAGGATGATGCACTATACACCATCTTATTTGCTGTTGTGATGAGTTTCAGACATGTACCATTATTTACTACATGATGCTGGGAATGCAAGTTACCAATTCTCTTGAAGAGAGATTGTAATAATAGAAATGAACATGGACAAGAAGAGATGCAGACAGTTTTTGCTGTGACTCTCAATAAATAAACGAAACAGAGAATAAAAGCCTAATATTGAAAACTACTTACAGATAATCCCCTGCACCATAAAATTTTAATTAGGAAAAATAAATTAAAAAGAATCAATCTGAACTCCTTAAAATGTGCAAAACACAAGTATCTGCATTTTGAAAAAAACACATTTTAACACTCTAAGGCATTATTAGAAAGAGAACAGTTAATCTGACCAAACCACATCTCCAGAAGAAGAAATCTAGCATAGTGAAGAAATGGGACACTAAACCATATACAGCTTCCTTCAGCCACCTTTGTACCTACCAAATATGGTTCAGTCATTTTCAGTTTTGCACAGATATTCTCAGATTTGAAGGACCTGCAGTGAAGATGCCTGACAGAAGCAACCTTTTTTTCAACCATAAAGTCTCAGCATACCTGTAACAAGCAAAATACACATTTAAGATTAATCTGCCTTCACAGTGTATCTCCACAGACAAGAAGAGAAACTTTGCACAGAGGGGCAGTCTGATGCTCTTCTGTGGTGGTTGAATTTGGTGTTTTCAGAACAGTAAAGTAGTAAAGGCTCAACAGTATTTAAGTTATCTTCAATTCCTTCAAAAAATCCCTGTCCTGAGCCTTAGTTTGAATACTGAAACCTGTTTTGTATCTGTTGCATCCAATATTATGCAATGAAAAGTTGGACAGCCAAGAATTAATGCTACTGCTCTCCAATACATCTTGATTTTCACCCCTTTCCTTATCCTATCACAGTGCAGAGTGCAGAAATACAATCTGGTAAAAGATATCATATTGTACCTTTCTGATACACAGCTACACCTGTTCCCCATACAAATTTAGCTCTTAGTAGGAAGAAAGCTAGCTCTCTCTCCACTAGTGACATTTTTACTGAGAAGCTAAACTATGTATCATTTGTACACAGCCTATGCTTCAACTTCTTGGAAAAACCCCTGAGCTCTTATCTATCAAAGAATAGATTCTATTGAAGCTGTGTTTCGATGCAAAATTTACCAAGTCTAAGATGGTCTATTCAAGCAGCCTTTACCTATGTGCCTGGGGATGCAAAAGCTTCAGGCAATAAGTGGTCTCATACCTGGCAAGCATGCAAGCATGATAGCTTAATCTCAGGCTGCTTTAATCCCAGGAAAGATGAAGTCTGCAAGCCAAGTTTGTACAGCCAGGCATGAGTCATTTATTAAGGAGTCCAGGGAAATCAGGTGTGACTCACAGTAGGGATTAGCTACCTTTAAACCAGTTCTTATCTACAAAGTTACACAGAATTTGTTTTCTTGTATTTATTTCCCAATGGCAAGAATACAGTCTTGAAGAGGCTAAGCACTCACTCAATTTTTGTTTATTACCTGGATAGTGTAAACTAGGTATACAGCACTACCAGCTGTTAGCATGAACTGACTATTAAGGGTAATTTTTAGTGTATTTCTCACTAAAATGATTTTCCAGTACCAAAATTTGGATAGTACATAAAATAAATAATCCTAACTTTAGGCTACATCAACAAAAGATTAAAGGCATGTTAAAGCCTAAGGAGCTTAAATTCTGCTTGTTGCTGCCTGAAGCCTATATGAACTCTTCTTCATGTATTGAAACCCTCCAGGGACCTCAAATCCTCTTTGAGAACATAGAATAGTTTGGTTTAGAAGAGACCTCTAAAGGTCACTTAGTGTAACCCTCCGCAATGAGCAGAAGCACCTTCAGTTACATCAGGTGGCTCAGAGTCCTGTCCAACCCTGAACGTTTCCAGGGATGGAGCATCTACCACCTCTTTGGGCAACTGTTCCACTGGTTTGCCACTCTCATTGTAAACAGTTTCTTCCTTCTACCCAACATAAATCACCCTCTTTTAGTTTGAAACCATTACCCCATCACCACAGCCCCTGATAAAGGGTTTGTCCGTGTTTCTTGCAGACCCTGCTACGTACTGGATTTTTGCACAGCTCTGCTTGCATTAATGCCTGTCACTACAGAACTGAATTTAAGTGCAGTTTATTCTCAGGTTCTGAATGAGTGACAGGGCATCTACCACATGTTCATGTTCATGCCAAATTCTGACAAGAAGGCAGCAAGCAGTGTAGCAACACCTCCAGCCTAGCTGCAGATTAGGTGCTGCACTAGAGCAGCAAACAGCTTTGCAAGATCTTAATGTAGAAAATGAAAAGCAACTTTGAACTCATTTTGTATTGATAGTATCAATTTCATCCACAGTGTCATGCATTTGCTCTCAGTCACATACTCTTGTTTTGCACTGAGCAGCAGTTACCAAATGAAGGTATCTCTCTCCCCACGGGATTGGGCTCTGAAGGTACTACTGGTTCAGCCAGAACCACACCAGCAGGTGTTTCTAGCATGGCTTAGCCAGCTCCAGCACTTACTGTAACCAACTCAGAGATACTAGTTTCAAGCATATTTATTAACAATTTGTAAACAGGAGAAAAAGTGGAAGATAGACAGCAAGATTAAAGATCACAGAATGACTGAGGTTGGAAGGTGCCTTTGGAGGTCATATGGTCTAACCTCCCCTCTCAAAGCAAAGCCACCCACAGGCAGCTGCAAAGGACCATATCCAGACAGTTTTTGAATACATCCAATGTAGACTTATCAACCTCTCAATCTATGTCAGTGCTCGATCACCTTCACAGTAAGAAAGTGTTTTCTCTATTCAGAGGGAACCTCCTGTTTCAGTGTGTGCTGTCACTGGGCTTTGCTGAAAAAAGCCTGGTTCCCCCATCTTTGCACCCTCCCTTCTGTGTTTGTACACAATGATGGAATTCCCCTCAGACTTCTCTTCTTCTGGATGAAAAATGCCAGCTCTCTCACCCTTTACTCACAGGTGAGTTGTCAAGTCCATCACCTTCGTACCACTTTGCTGGACTCTCTCCTCCAGTCCCATTTCCCTCTTGTGCTGGAGAGCTCAGAACTGGACAGAGCACTATACATTTGCAATGAAAATTACAAAGTAAAATTTTACACTTAAAATATAAGTAATAAAAAAAGGAAAAAAAAGAGAAAAAAGGAGGAAGCATAAAACTGAGAAATCTAACAAAGAAAACATTGAAATAATCAAAAGTAGAGACAAGCAATGCATTACTAACACACCTCAAAAAACCAGCACAACAGCACAATCCAGGTGTAGAGAAGTGTTAAGTCAGCACTGTATTCTAAGCTGACTATTTGTGCACGAATGTTCTTTATTACAACAGTCTTTGCTTCTCTACAAGCGAATGGCAAAGCAATACAGGACCCAACAAGGCATCATTATGCTTAATTCCTCATGTGATGACAATTCCTCACAGTTTTCCCATGGCAGCAGCTTTTGACTACTAGCAAGGTGAACCAGTCACCTTTAAGTGAAGGATATTAACGCTTCTCTTAAAACTGCTGCTGTGTCTGGCTTGCTTCCACAGCAGTGCTCACAGAAAATAGAACAAATCAACAAGAAAATAACAATGCAAAAAAGCTTCAAATACAATACAGAAAAGCTATTTTATGTCTGTCTTATTTTCCCTTTAAATTGTACTTGTACAGAACAACGAAAAGAAACAATTTATCATCTCATGCTGGGGGTAAAAGAAAACTGGGCTTACATTGGTACCATTTCATTTAAAGTACAGATGGGCTCTGCTGAACTTGGGGCACAGAATAACTGGGGGTATAAACATCTATTCCTTCCTCATCACAGACTTACCAAGGCAACTTTAGGCAAGATACTATTTATGCTACATCTCTGAAATGGAGATAGGGCTTTTCTGCCTCATAGGTAAGACTGAAATTAATCTCTATAAACTGTCTGAACAGTTAGAAGTTTTATATTAAATATTAAAATTAATATAAAGGCTTTTAAACAGGTAAAATGTAAAAGAAAACCCCTTCCAACTAAAAATTCCGAGCTATTAACTAAACCATATATAAAATCCCTCCAGAAAAAAAAAGTATTAATGCATTTAATTACTTCCTTAACTTGTGAAGTTTACTTATTATTTCCTGCCCTCCAGAGTATACATGCAATTTTATACCTCTTTTCAGAACAGTAAACAACTCAAAAAGTTTCCATGATTGAACAAGCAGCAGTCAAACATGAGAGAGGGGCTTGTTTGTGCCTGGGAGCATGGGAGGCAGAAAGAAAAGAAACAATTAAGACACACCAGGTTAGTGAGGAAGGCACTTATTACAGAAAAAAAAGAGCACTTGAAATAATTTATTTCCTCTTCCTCTAGTTCTCACAGGCAGGCAAGAGAGAAGAGAGATTTTCTTGGAAGATGGAATGAGGTCAAACAGTTAACTCATATGTACACTGAGCAAGACCTTTCCAAAAATAACAAAAGTATGAAAGATTTTTTCATGGAGAAAAAAGGATTTAAAATAATCATCCAGACGGTTATAAATGATATGAAACAGAAAATCTGGAATGTGACCAACCTGTAACAGTGTGATGTAAGCCCTTAAATGCAGGAATACAAACCTGAAATAAACCACAGTACATAGACAGAGCATGCTGAAGAAGGATTTCACATCTAAAAGCAAGAAAGACAAGTAAGGAAGTAAGGAAGACAAGTAGGAATGACATAAAGCCCAAGCTTAGCTTAAAATGTTTGTTAAGTTCAACGCACTGGAGTGGTAAAACAAGATGAAGAAAAACAGTTTAATGCAGGATCAGGAAGCACTGTAGGTTTGGAGGGCAGGGCATTAGTTCCTCTACACTTGTATTCACACACAGGTACCTGTGTAATTAGCAGTTCTTATGATACTGACGTACTGAAATACTGAAGAAATCCACTGCACAGTCAATTTCCTCATTACTGAAGCGTGCCAGAAAAATGCAAAAATGTAATATAGAAGTGACTGCAAATGCATGCTGATTTAGGAAAACAGAGCTCCCTCCTATTTCCAAAGGAGGCAAAAGCAGGTGTCACAGAGGTAGACTGCCAACATCAATGGAGATCTTGGTCAGACTTAAATTTTACTGAGAATTTCAATGCTGTTATAACTAATTTCTAAATCACAGATTTTTTTATAGAGAGGAAAAAGTTGTGTAGCACAAGAATAAGGAACAACTAATTCACATTATGTTTAGATAACAAATTTTCTGGTGAGAGAAGTGAATGTTTTTTTCCTAAAGTTTCAACATGCCTACTGTAGCGCCCAGGAGACAATAAGTATAAAATGCAATAGTTACTAAGACCAGCCTTCAACACAGGGAAGGGTTAACCAACATCCCAATATAAGTGCTCTTACACAAAAAATAAATAATTTACAGTTACTTTGTGGACAAGCCCTTATTCATATTTCATAGACAACACAAAACCAACATACATATACATTACAGAAGACTCAACCCCAAAAATTTGTAAGTGAGAACACTTGCAGGTTTGTAAGGTTTTCTAACTTGCATGCACAATGAAGCTTATTTAAAAACCGCACAACCCCATAAACAGCAACTCACTGAAACGTAGATTTTCTTAATGAAGGCATGAAACTGCACAGACCGTAATGTGTGGCAAATTATGAACTACTCTTACTTGTGTGTGCATTTTTTTTAACACACTTATATAGTGTCAACTGGCAAGTACTAGACTCACACCTACGAAAATAAAGAGCTGACTCTTAAATCTATGCTATTAACAGTAAACCTACAATATCCATTTGCATATAAAAATAATTTTAAAGTACACCAGTAAGACAAAACCTACACTTCTACAGTTAAGAAAATTATTAAAAAAATAAATCAAAACTTCCCCTAACAATACCTCATTAACTCAGTCCTGTATAAAATAGACAATAAATTAAAAAGTGAATTATTATGATTACTATTCTCTCCAAAGACAGACAATAGAGACTAAACTGGATTATATAAACAGTTCAGAAACATACATACTACATTTGAATTCTAGTCAGAAACTTGGTGAATGACTTCTCATTTATTTAAATAAAATAGATGCCAAATGAATTATATTTACTATGACTTTCTGCATATATTGTAGCTTTCACATAATTTGTTTTCCTGAAGGTTAATAAAGTATAGCAACAGGCAGAGTTTACAGATGGCAGAATTAGGACTGTAAAATTATCTTAACCTTGCTGGAAAGTGAAAATTCATTTAGTGCAAAGAGTGCAAGGGAATGTAAGAGTTGATAAATATTACAGGAAAAGAAGTGTATCAATCCCCTTGACTTGGTCAAATGCACTCTTACACCAAATTTGAAATTGGAATGCTTTATCATACTTTACCATAAAACTTTGGCTGCAACATGAAAACGGGCAGGCATAGCAGGCCGTCTGTCTCTTTCAAAGTGTACCTGTACATCAAATTCTCACCTCTCTACCTCATCCAGGACACAATGGATCATGCAGCAGCTGGGAATTTAAAAGCCAAAAATGTCCCATGCAATAAATTCTCCTGACTTGGCAACAGTGGGTTTGTATGTGTTGAGAGGCTTTGCTGACACCCCAGAGAAGTGTCAGAGCTGGGAACAGTGCAGTTATGTCAGCACAGCTCTTCTCTTGCTTATCCCATTGTGCTCAGATGGCTGGTATCCTGTGCTCTATTCCCTAACGTACTTAATGTGACAGACACGAACTACCAAATTAATAAGAAAAATTTAAGGCACATTTTGTGTCTGTGCTTTGACTACAAGCTCCTTTAAACAGCAATTCTTCCTAAGTGTCTGAAAAACATTTTGTACATCTTGAATATTTTCATTACCTAGTATTTTTGACAGAAGGCCATTCTGTGAGATATTTAAATTCTTTGTATGTTCTTTCTGACAATATATTTCTATTATCCAATTAATTCTTGTCTAAGTTGAAAGAACACACACCAAGATATATCTAAGGGACACAACAACAAAAAAACCATGACCACATGAGAACAATAATTTGTAAGGTGATTAGTACTTTTAAAGTGCTGTTGTTAAATAAATAAAATGAAAGAGATGAAAAGTGATTCAAATATAGTTGACCATGAAAGAGAGATAAATGGACTTAGTCTTCCTAAATTCATGATAAAAAAGACAGATTGGTAGCACATTGTCTCCTCCTGCCACTGAAGAAAGAAAATTGTAATCTGTACCCTAATCCTCTTAACTTCATCAGAAGACCACACAGACTGACACAGTATATTTTTCAATCACATTAGCTGACGCTGTTATTATTTACTCCAATATTGAAATTGAAGAATTTTGATTTGATGATATGAATTTAAGGAGAACTTCCATGTCTCTTTATACCACTATGATAGAGAGGGCCACAGGCCACTAAAAATTCCGTATTTCACCACAGATTAAGCAAATAACAGTTTCTTACACCACTGTTTCAGTCTCATCCTATTCAGGCCTAAAAGACCATTTTCCCCTAGCAAAAGCATGAGTGTTGACTGCACAAACTCAATCTCAGTTTTGTTACTTGCAAGTGATACTCAAAAAGAGTAACACTAGAATTTCCATTAAAACTTCAATTTCTACAATAAATATCAAGTTCTGTGATGATCTAAACAATAATTTTAAAAAAACCCAGCATTTTTATTTAAAATGTAAAAGAGTGACAACATACTGTATTCTAAACCTTTCACCTTTAAATTCACACTTTGGTCAACCAGTTGGTGATTATTACAGTATTACATTTAAATTACCCCACCTAGACAATTAACAAAGAACCACTAATCTGAGATCAGCCACATGACCAATATTATTAAAATGCCCAAACTAGTCTTCCACTGTCCCACTTGAGTGCAGCTTCTCAGCAGTTTGCCAGGAGCTGCTGTCCTTCATTGCTGATAAAACCGTCTGACAATGGCCTACAACAACTCTTTGTGATGAATTCAAGTGCTCTGAAGAAAGGGCTCACAAAAGTGTGCATTTATAGCAACCTGCAAGCAGACAATATGCCTTCAGCTCCTTTGGTTTTAATAACATTCCCTTTGGAAAGTGAATCAGTTGAAGACTGCTCCAATAAAATAGTAAGTCAAAGTCTGGACAAGGCATGAACCACTGTCTATACAGTTTGTGACAACGTCCTTGATTTTCTTTCTTCCACACTTTTTTTCCAAACACCAAGCAGTGAAGGCAGTTTGATTTTGTCCATATTCTTACTGTAAACATTAAGAAATATACCAAGGACAACCAGTAAGCCTGACCACACGTACCTAGAAGGAGGCAGAGGAAGGGGAAAAAGTTACCATTAGCACTTTATCTGTAGCAATTACATACCAATATTTGTGGATTAAACAATCCTTACATCAAGAAGGAAAGAGCTGAAGAAATATCCCCCAAAAATCAGTGGGCCCTGAGACGGAATTTCTCTGAATCTTTGTTATTACTATCCCTCCACCCTTCTTTTTTTCTGTCCTGGCTGGAGAGCTTATTAAAGTGCATTTATTAAGTTAAATAATAACTAAACAGTAGCTGTTCTTTCTCACATGAATAATATAATCCTCAGGGGTTTTAGTATGTTTTTCCTTCATATGGCTCTGAGAGCTACACTGTCTGTTACTGGTCCAAAATCTTCTCATTCAGTGCCTTATATCCACATCCAATGTAGGCACATTTTTGTTTCACCTCTCCATTCTTTTAAGCCTCAATATTTTTAGCTGGGGTAAATTCCATTTGGGATTTGTATGCAAGCTTTTTTCTTAAATAATTTTGCATATAAAAATAAAATAGAATTTTATGTTGGTTCAAACCTGAAGCAATTAAAATCAAAGCAGCAACTTAGCTGCATTTTTCAATGTAAGCTCTTCCTTAAAATTTAAAAAAAAGGAATAAATTCAAGCTCAAATGTTTTGCAATTTAAATACAATTATTTAAAAGTGCTAGCTACAAATTCAAATCTGAACTTATAAAAGCAGAAAAAATAACATAGTGGAGAAAATCCCTTCCTTTAGCCAAATTTTCCACCACAGAGAAAGTACCCAAACAATTTATTATGTGTCATAAGCACTAGATATTATGTAAGGTTTTTCTTAAATTTTCTTTGTTGTCTTCCAGACCTTTAGAAAAATGTACTCTTTTCTCTAGCATGATTAGCATCAACAAGCCAGTCAATATTTACAGTAGATTGCCAACATTTGTAGAAGATATGAAAAGATAAGCATTAAACTCTGAAAATGATTAATTAGTGTAGTTATATTTCCATGATGAAGAACATAATTTTTTATAAAATACTTTGTAAACCACTAAAAAAACTATCAAATGGTTACTTACTGTAACGTGAATGGCTTTGCAAAGAACAAAAAAGAAAGCACAATGGTCATTGCTTTTCTTCCTGTTGTTACTGCAGAGGAAAAACAAGTATTAACCTCTTTAAGGATTCAGTTACAACAAAACAACACAACAAAGGCTTAGCAGGTAACCTCATAAAATAGCTGTCGCACTAAAATGATGATCACACCCTTGGTGCAAACACAGACTGCAGATGCACCAGTGCAGCACTGGAACCATGTGATTTTTGAAAACACTGTGTCAGTAGTACCATCTGCAGTCACACTACCTGCAGCAAGGAAATTTCCAGAACAAAACTTGCTGTTTAATAACTTCTTTCTAATTAATCCACAGTTTCTGAGAGCAACATGCAAGTAAACTGATGATATAAACTCGTCTGTTAAAGCTTGGATGTATGCCAAAGACCAAAAGTCAAATACCTTGCCATTCCCACCTCATGTTATTACAACTCTGTGGTGTTTTGGGCTCTGTTTTTGAATGGAATGAGATTATCCTCTCATAATTCTTCTGAAGTTACAAAAAATTTCTCAAACAGTGCAGAGAGCTACAATTCTGCTTAGAAGCCTAAGCGACCAAGGATGACTGATTTCAATGACTGCATTTCAGCAAAACCACTAAGAGACATTCTTCTGCATGTGATCTGTTCACTAAAAAGAATCAAGGTAGTAAGAAGAGTGAAGAACACAATCCTGTTTCCAAAACAGAGATAAAAATTCTTTGGTTGTTCTGAAGTTAAGTATAGTTCCAACAATTATTTGAAAAATTTCAATGCTATCTGCAATGAACGAGGATAAAGCATTACTAGCAAATTGTGTACCAGGAAACCTGTGTAGCTTATCACTGAAACAAAATCAATAAATGAGTGAAAATTGTGGAAAATGTTTAAAAACAAAGTAAGAATGCAGTCAGCTATGGAGGCTAAGGGCCTGAGAAGGGATGATCTACATGATGGCATGACAGGGTTCTCACTAGAGAAAGACTCAGTACAGGGTGCAGTAGGTCTGTACCTAAAGAATGTATTTTTTTATTACCAGAAAATATTTTGCTTACCATGAAGTTCCTTTTACTACGCTATACTGGAAAGTCATATTTGTGTAACTACATCCAAATTAGTCTTACTGCAACACACTGGCAAAAGAAACCAATGACTACTGATATACTTTCACATGCTTTGGCTAGAAAAGCAAGTTTCATTCTTCCCAACCCTACCCCACAAACAAATATTCACTTAAGAGTGTTTTAAGTGTTAAAAACAGCCTTCACTACTGCTTTTATCTGCCCCACTTCAGCTTTTTAGTAATAATTTTCTTTTTACATTTTAAGAAATTTAGGCACATCAAATAAAATGATTTTCTATTACATGAAAAATTAAAGGAGAATGAAAAAGAAAATTGAGTTTTAATTAGAAAACAGTTTACAAATGAATAATTTAAAAAATGGTTAAATTACTTCAGTTTTTCTAATTACAATTATTTCTGTTCTTTCAAATCAGTTATTAATTAAAATATTTATGTAACCATTTCCTTCTAAATTAAGTGTCTTTTCTTCTTTTTCCCAATTAAGTCTGATAATTTCTCATTCTGCTAATAGAAATACAATTTTCATTAAACTCTTTCACCCCACTCCCCTCAAGAAGGGGGAGGGTGGATGGGGGAGCTGGGAGGGACAGTAATGAATGTGGTGTTCTTCCAAGGCACAATAAACATTTTCATATTGCTACAGGCAAGACAGAAAGGGCCCAAGTATTAGAATTGTCAAGGTCAGACATAAGAAAACCTGGGAAAGGTTTACTATTCTACAGCATTTTTAAACTTTTTTAGTACAGTGAGACTCTTTCTATAAAGAGGTATTTTAATACATGAAGCAATCCTCTACTCTGGGTCAATTTCCAGTCAGGAGAGCTACTGAATTTGGTTAAAAGCAAATATGAAACAGATATGCTGCAGAGGAAATAACTGATAGGAAATCAGAGCATGCAACCCTCAGGTCAGAGAACAATTACGTATTTTCCCCTCCACTACTGTGAGCACAGTAGAGCATCACCTGACAAAAACCAGGGTGTGTTTTAGGGGAAGAAAAAAGGAAAGTAGCTACATGACATCTTGCTATACCTTCCCCCCCACCAGGCCTTTGTGACTAATGTTTGTAGTTTCATGTGCTTAGAAACAATGTCACTGCCTACCATGTCTTTCTGGAACATCCTTACATTTTCTTTTACATTTTAAATGATACAATATCTTTTCCTTTCTGTATTTTCCTATGAAGACAGGCTGAGAGACTTGGGATTGCTCAACCAGGAGAAGAGAAGGCTCTGGGGAGACCCTACAGCATCACACAGTACCTAAAATGAGCCTGCATGAGAGCTGGAGGACTCTTTACAAGGGCATGTAGTGACAGGACAAGAGGGAATGGCTTTAAACTAAAATAGAGTTGCTTTAGATTAGATATTGGGAAGAAACTCTTTACTGTCATAGTCGTGAGACACAGTTTGTCCAGAGAAGCTGTGTCTGCCTTATCCCTGAAAGTGTTCAAGGCCAGGTTGGATGGGGCTTTGAGCAAACTGGTCTAATGGAAAGTGACTCACCAAAGTGAGTCCATAGCAAGGGAGTTGGAACTAGATGGTCTTTGAAGCTCCTTCCAACCCAAATGATTCTGTGATTCAATTTCAACTTCTCCATTTAGAATAGTGTTTGTTACTGCACTGAAACATAGCATGGATTATATGCACAAGTTTATTTAACACGCTCTTCAGGGTTGAAACTGTGGCACAGAACAAATCAGGAAGCTCTCAAGCACATTCTACCATGTGAAGATCCATGCTACACAAATCAGTTAGCACAAAGAACAGAAAAAAAGCCAGAGTAAGAACAATTCTCAAAAGCTCTGTCCTAAACAATAGAATAGGATTACTTTGTTTTTATACAAAGGCAGTAAAAATATCATTTGTTCATACCTGTTACAGCGAGAAGGGCACCAAAGATTTTAATCAAAGCTAGAACAAAGGATATGCCAAAATACCCAGTCAGGGAGAAAAGGAATGCATAACCATAAGTCTGAACTGGATGCTGCAACAATAAAAAAAGCCGGTTAGGAAAATGTAAAACAAACCCTGAGGTATTGCAAAATGACATAAAACTACAGACTTTAATCAACTGCTTGAGCAATAATAAGTTGTTCAACAATGCATTCATGCAAAAATCCTTATTTAATTTTAGTTAAGTAATGGAAAAATAATAATGAAATTATAAGCTCATAAGTCTGGTCCTGTGATTTTGTTGCTTTTTAAAACATTACCCTGTCTTATACATCAAAGACTGGAAAAACTTGCTTACTGTATGAATTATACAAGTTAACCTGTTTACATTATGAAAATAGAACTTTAGAGAGAGAATTGATGAGATTTTCTAAATCATACACAGCAAAGTTTTCCAATGAGGTTCTTCATAGAAAAAGGGAAATCTTTACACCTACCTTCGAGCAAAATGTTACTGCAGGGCTTAATCCACTAGTGCATGTTAATCCAAATAAAATATACACAAAACCTATTGAATAGGAATACAAAACCTAGAATAGTGTAAGAGAAAATAATTACTAGGTGATACTATACAAAAAGACAAAATTAAATTTTTTCAGATGTTTGGCCCTGTTAATATTCTCAGCTTCTCAGAATTGAATTTACAGGGTTTGATATTTTTATTATGATTTATATGTTGACAGTGAAAAGTCAACATTAAATGTTAGACACATTCTTCCTACCCACAACAACATAAAAGAAGTTTGGAAAGTTAGTCAGTTAATAATATCCTGAGGTCAGTGTCAACTGCGGGAAATCCTTCAAGTTCAGGATTCCACAGCCTAAATAAAACTTCCCACAACTATGCAATTTAATAGTTTGAAGAACACATTACACATATTTCATTTTCTGCTACTTATCCAGCACAGTTAAGATCTGCTTTACGTTAAATGTGCAAAAGGTAGCACAGAATCACCAGAAGCATCAGGTATATTTCATCAGTTCACATGCATGGCACACATGGACAATGGTTATGGCATACAGGATTTTCAAATATGACCAGTTCAGTGCTCAAAACACTCAGGAAACAGGTAAGCTCTTTATTCTGTCTGCAGCCTTACTCAATCCACAGCTGCACTGAGCAACAAAACAATCTTCATCCATTCTTTCCCACACAGAGCCAACAGAAAGTAGAAGCTGGAGCTGTCCATCCATCCATCCATCCATCCATCCATCCATCCATCCATCCATCCATCCATCCTCCCATGCAGCAGGAGGCACTCAGCTGTTTGGGCAACATTTAGTAGCCTTTTCTTGTCAACAGAACTATTCTACACAATACTGGCTAGAACATGCTGATCTACTATGATTTCAAAACTCAGTGTCTTGTTGTATCTCAGTTATTGAGAAAAAAATGTTAGTAATTCCATGACACAACAGACCATTTATCACTGCTCCATAATAAAGGATGCATTTATGTTTAACGAGCAGACCTGCTTTCAAACACTTAAAAACCAATGACCAGACCCTCAGAGCTTTTACTTGACTCTGTACACACAGAAGTCAGTCCCTAGCTCTTCACTTGCCTATGCATCCAACTTGTCTCCCTAAGTACCCAAATGCTTCAGTTTTCACAGCCAGGAAGTTCCACATTCCTATTTCCTTATTAGGCAGAGTGAGATATGTGTCATTCTATGGAAGTGATGTAAGGCAAAACCTTCCAGAACAGTGGTTACTATTTCCTTTTCTCTTTTCACAATTGCTTAAATCCAGGGCACTTTCCAAATTTGACAGACTAAGAGACGTTCTGGATGATAGGTTCCTTTATTGTTCAATTTTATTTCCACATCACTGTCCATTAAACCTGATCTCCAATTCAGATTAAATTTTTATCTGCAGTCTCAAGTGTAGAAAATTATTTCCAAAATTCTGCTTGTACTTCTGCACTGAATTGAACAAAATTCTGGAGTGGATTGTCTAAACCACAGACAAAATCTTTATATCCCTAAATCATTACACTTGTCCTTTACAAGTAGTATGACTAAACAGCATGAGGACCAACATTTGTCAGACTAATGCAGAATAAAAAGCAAAGTCCTGGAGACAACAGGAGTTTTGTAGGTAAGGCAGCGACAACAGTCAAATGCAAAGTGGACAAGAAAACAGTGACAGATTGCACTTTGGTTTCAGATTTTGGACATGACAGCTAAAGAAGGCTGAACCAGGTCATGTGGCTAAATCTCTGCACCCAGCAGCAGTCAACAGTGAACACTAAGAAAAAGTTAAAGAATAAAAACAAGAATACAGTGACACTTTTCGCTATATATTCTGCTTTTCAGAAACTTGTAGTTTAAACTTCTCGAGCCATCCTAGATCACTTCCAGCCTTAAATCAAGATTCCTTCTAATTTTTCTCCATTTATGATACTATTCTCAGAAGAAATTAGATTTTCCTAATATCAAATACATGCCAAATATAGAAAATAAATTTCAGTACCTTTTTACCTGTGACATATTCATATTGTGCCTTTTGTAGTAAAATATTTACTTATATTTACTCAACTTCAGAGAAAAATACACCAAATTCAAACAAGTTTTGTCTAAAAAGAAAAATAACCTCAGACCATATGAACAGATAATATGAATTCCAAGTAAGTATATAAAAAATACTGAGCAAGACATTTTTAAAACTGTATTTCACTGAATCAGGAACAAAAATATTCACCTAGTTTTACAGATTTCAAAAAACAAAAAATCCTGCCTCCCAAGTGCTAGCACACTCTAGAATATGAAGTATAGCAAGTAAGAAAAACAACATGTTCCATGTAACACATGCTCAACTATATCAGAAGAACAGTGTGTATTTTTCAGAGATTAAGCACATGATCCTACAAAAAACACTACATTGATCTCAGGCCTGCAGGGTAGACAAATGCATGGTTGATAGAAATGAGTGTTTCTGTAGCTGCAACTTACATTTGAAGTTGCACACAGAAAGCAGCACCCTTGAAAGGTTAAAAATGCAACAGAAAAATCAGCAGAAGTTCTCAGACAAACAGAAAACCCTAAGAACAGTACACTCAGAGCTTTTCCTTCCGTAAGCAAGAGAAAAGTACATTAAGTCCCATGCTTTGTCAATGTATGCCTTGCCTATGATAAAACATGTTCCTTTAGAATTGCAAATGTGGTATTTACCATTTCTGAATTAGAACCATTGTGCAACTTCATAGCTTTTTCCTGTACATTTCCTATAACCGCATCTGCGCAGAGGGCAAGGGATATTAGGATCACACCTATTAAAACAAACAAACAAAAACCTCTTCAGAATATTTGCCAGCAAAATGGTGGCAAAAAGTTCAAGAAACAGAAAAATAATAACCACCCCTCCCCTATAACATATTCTAAAAGTCATAACATCAAAAATATTTTGTGACATCAGTACAAAGCAGTGCCTACTACCTCCACCCTCCCCCCACCAATCAACCCCTGAGCACTGTGTGTCTCTAAGCTTGCTGGGAACATCTGAACATTGCTATGAAAAAGTCAGCTGTAGTTTTTGTAGTAACAAGAGCAACAGAGTATCAGTTGCAGTTAGTTAATGAAGTTAAATAACCAGAGAAAATACTCTTTTTGAGTAGTTAATCCCGCATTATTTTTTTTCCTGACAAAGGCAAATAGAAATGTTAGTTGTAATGGTAAAACAAATGCAAGAGTAATGAGTAATCTCTCATTACTGAAACATTAATTTAAAAAAACCTACTGTTCAGGTGCAAACCCCATGGTTTTAGGTTACCACTCATGCTCACAATGAAGTTGCTATACAGTCACTACTGTAACCACCTTTCCAATAAGAAAACACTGATGACTCTAGTCATGTCAGTCATCATTCATTTCCCAACCTGCGAATTTTCATGACTGTTGTATTTAATGATGATCACATGTTGAAATACTTTTCCTAAGTATACAACATTACAGAAGATACTAATCATCAAAATGCAAATCAAAACCTGCTCTAGTCTTGGTTCCTTAAAAGATCGTGTCATGGAAGAAACTAGAAGACTAGAAACAAGCAGTGTATTATTTTCTTAATCCTACGTTCTTTCAGTTGGAGGTGGAAGATTTAATATTTTTAAGGCCCATGAAGTTTAATGTGGGATTTTCTAGGCAAGAACTTTGAAACCAGTGTTTTTAGTTTGGGAACCATTTCCTTTCCATGGCTAGAACTTCCAGGTCTCTTCATCATTCAAAATTATCGGCACTGGAAAAGGTATAATTCAATAGAAAAGATGTGATAACATGAAAAATACTGGTAATGCAAAAATACAGATATCTCATTGGCATGGATTCAGCTCTGGTCCAAAGATATAATAACAGCTCCAGCTCAGCAATTTCACTATGTAAACTGATGGATGACTGTCTCTATGGGCATTCTCCATCACAGTTCATGTTCCAGCTATGCTTAATGACCCAGGCACACCACTGCCAGATGCATGGTTCAGCACTGGACTGAGATGAAAAGGTTACCTGGAACCTGAAGCACCAGTGCATATGGAGAGGAGAAATGTGGAGACAAGAAAAATTTACACCCATTACACAGTTTGGAGTGTGAGGATAATTGTTCCACTCATTGTGACAGTGCTGAGCAGAAGCAGCAGCAGCGAAGCCATGGATGAGACCAGCAATGTTGCATTGTATGTAAAGCATGAGTTAGAACAATTGGAAAAACTGGGCTCAAATTAGTTCTGAAAGAAATCTGCATGGAAACATTCTACACAAATCATTGGAATGAACTCAGGAATTCAATTATCCTTTATCATTTGAGAAAGAAATTCAACTAAGATTTAAAATCCAAGCAGGTTAAAATCCTTGCTTCATGTCTGATTTCAGAAAGCACTAAAAGCTTAAATGTGAGAACACCTAAAAACTACAGCAAATCTGCCTGAGATCATCAGCTAATATAAAGTATATAATTCTGAAATGGAAAAACACTTAAAAATTAACTAGAAAAGACATCTTTTTAAGTTTTAAAATATTCCAACTGAATTTTATCATATTTATTTAAATATACATATACCGGTATGTCTTTTCTGAGAATAAATGAGACATTTCAATCAAAAGGGCGCATTTCCAGAAATTTTAGGAACGTAAGAACATATGCTTTGAACAAAGGTCTCTTCTGCCACAGAGTTAGTTCTGCTAGTGCAAAGCTACAATGAAACTTGTGTTTTCAGTAGGATACCCAAAGCCACTCCAACAAGTGCTCAGAACTTCTATGGAATGCTTATTGCAGGAAAAACCAAGCACTTCCTTAAACTCTAAAGTATAATATATCTTTACCTGTCAAGTTGAAGTTTGGTGCAACTGTGCTGTCAGCTAAAGTAAACCATATTAATCCAAGGCTCATACATAGGGCAGCAGACACGTCTACAATATTGTAACGCTTTCCTACAAAATACAAACAGCAAGAATGGACCGTTAGCACTCTCACAATGTCATATTTATCCCGTTTAACAGACCAGAAAACAAAGGAAACACTGTTAAGTCATTATTCTACTTAAACAGAAGACTCAATGCTCTGGTCTTTCACAACTGGACTTAGTTTCTTCTACAACAAAAAATTCCTACCACAGGGGAGGACGCTAATGGAAAATATCCGATTCTTGTGATCAGCTTTAGTTTGAGTCCACAGTTACAGCACTGACACAAAGCACATCCTCCCTGACAAAGCATTCTCTTAGCAACTTCAGGACAGCTTAGATGTTTCTTAAAATTTTTCCCTCATGCAAGAAGACATTTTGTCTGCCTTTACTGATGCAAAAGAAGTCAATTCCAAACATTAACAGACAACTTTGGTACTCTGAGAACCTGACACTGTCCTATAGTTTGGGGAGACAGGAAGTGGAGGGAAATAGAAAAAGAAAGTAAGGACATGAAAAAGCAAGAATTAGTATATCTTGTTTGAAATTGACACAGACAACATGAAATACCATATTGTTTGCTCAGAAGCTGAACTTTGAACATAAGCTTCTGAGGGAACTTTGCTGAACTGCATTTTTTTAACAATAGTATAAAAAATAGCTTCTGAGACTACACTACTACAACACAATAAAAGGTTTCACAAAGCTTTAGGGAAATACCAATCACTTTGCATTAAAATGATAAAAAATTACACCTAATAAAAGGTAAATACTGTGTGGGCATGTACATATATAAAATTGAAATCTCCTCTGAAAATTCAGAGTTGTTTTTCAACCAGAAGGCCAGAATTACCTAGAGAAACAGATTTTTTTGTTACATAATACTTGTCCATGTGGAGCTTTACTGACTAAATTTTTGTGTATTGAACACAAATTTTTATAATATACTTTAGTCTTCTAAATCCAGAAACACTCAAGTATATTTATTCACATAACTATAACCTTTATCTGGTTTTCTCCATATTCCATTTTCTCTTCTTGGAATATGCACTATGACTTTAGGACTAGCCATAGGCGTGCAAAATCAGGTGTATTTCTGATTAAACATTTATTCAGAATTTAGGAATTAATATTTTCAAACAAGAGTAGGGATTTTCTCCGCAACTCATGGTTGGATTTTTTTCCCAAGTTTTCCTTTTCAATATTGAAATGGCTTCATTTATGAATTTAGTTTAGAAAACAAACTTACACTTCTTAAAAATTAAGAAAGCTTGTGTACAAATGAAGTTTTGCAAGTGACCTGAAGAATGCTTTTCCCTATATTTTCTGTTGATCTAATTATATTTGTACATTTTCTCAGAAGATGCTCCAGAAAGTCTTAATTTTTTCTCCTATAGGAAAAATTCTACCAGCGGAATAAAAAAAAAACGTACAGGATTCTATCAATGACTGCCTCCCAAAGAAGCAATTAAAAACCACATGTCATAGCAAGACTAACACTTACCTTGTATAAAAACCCCACCTATCATAACTGGAATCAGCTTACAGCACTTGAAGATGACTTGAGTAGGGTAATTCAGATATCCTAAAGAGGTATTTGACAAACCCATAGTTCCCACTGTCAAAAATGCTATTATCATGTAGGTTTTGCCAGGAATTCTACAAAACACAAAAATACAAATCTTGGCATTACAAAGTCATCTAGAGATTTAGCTTGGAAAATTCAGGTAAAGAAATACTTTTGTAATACAACCTTCAACATCTTTCTTACTGAATTTCACTTCATATAAATTTAAATATTCACATAAACATCTGATTTCATATTTAATTTCTCTCCCTTATTACGAATAAAAAGCACAAATACAAGACAATAAAAACTTTATGGCTCATGAAGTATTCAAGCAGTAATTCTATAACCTCCTGGAAAGGTATGTTATTTACACAAGAATCAAGACAAAGGTTTTAGGTTGTCAAAGGAAACATGGAAGATTGATATACCAAGATAACCTGGATCTTAGTTCTGTCACAGGTCACTGTGACAAGTTCTTTGGTGAAGTTTTCACGTAAACCTTGACATTTTTAAAATGAAGAAAGTTGAAAAAAGTACCACTGTTTTATGAAACTCAAAGAAACTAAGACAGCAGTGATTCAGATACCATGAACAGAGGGGCTCGTTGAACATTTTCAATGTTTTATTCACAATTTGATGAACTTATCACCTCACAACAGATGATCCAAGTTACTTTTGTGCTCACTTTGTGATTTTTTTACAGTTATTGCTGTGCATATGTTCAGCTATTTTTCATGCCTACTCAGAATCACGCTAAGAACATAAGGAGCTGTCTTTCTGCAATCCTGCCTTATCTGTAACTCATTATGTGATGTGCACGTACTGTGAGGCATGCAAGAAAAATTTAAAATACAAGAAATATAGATTTCTGCATGTCTACAAGAAGATGTCTAGGTTATATAAAATAAAATTTAAAACATATTTCAGATCTATATTTCCAAACAGCTTACTTGAAGGGTCATGCTCTGTAAGCATTACCAACTGGTAATAATACCCCATAAATATTAGTAACCCAAAAGGTAACTGTGCAATATTATCTGACACATCTCGAAAAGTCAGATAACTTGAAATATAAGCTGGCAGTGTTTAAAGTAAAAGGAATAATTTATCAACAACAAATGTTGTTATGTTGTTTGGTAAAAAAATAATTTTATAATCAAAAACCAGTATATGCAAAACCATCAGGCTGACTGTAGATAAGAAAAACTAGTTAGAATATAAGGCAACTTTAAAATCCATGTACAACATGACAGCCTATATTCAAGTTTCCAGAGTGCCTCAGTAAACACTTTGCAGAGGCTATCGATGGGTAGGAGGCTGCAGAATGCCTACAGAGAGTCAGAAAATATCCCATTTCCAAGGGATTCAAGACATCAAAAATCTCCTGGGTCAATTGCAGTGAAAACACAGAATAGTTCCGTGGCAGAGTGTTATGAGCGCTGTTAAATGAAAACCACAACACTTCAGCACATCCTTTGAAGCAAACCCACTCAGCCACAGGGCAAGCAGAGAGCAGACCTCTGACACTCTCCAAGATACACAGCATGTTAGAGAAACCTCTTGGTGAGGAGGTGCCAATATTTGAGAAAAACATATTCACTGACAGATGGCTTCAAGTGCTGGGAAGTGCACTGGCTCTATTCTAGATGTGATAATCCCAAGCAACACATACATGAGTCAGTCTCTATCAGCCACCTTGAGGATACAATATGTTCTGTAAGTGGGACAGTGACAGCAGAGTCAACAAAACTACTTACAGGTCTGAAATCCAAGTGGGAGCTTCTAAAATATTCTCTAATATCATCCACCAAATTAACTTTCTTTTATCTACAGAACTGCTAGCAATGCCTCACAGTACTCACATTTAAAAAACAGAATTTACCATAAGTATCAAATGCTTCTAATTTCATGGACAGTGGGTAAAATGCTTGGAAAAACACATACCTTCTTCTTTTGTCCTGAATCAACTGCAATTCTATTAGTCCAAAAATGGAATAAAATCCAAATTGCACTAAAGTGAGGTACCAACCAAAAGGTTTAAAACCTTCCACTGAAAATATCAATTCCTATAAAAACAAAAACCCACCAAAGTCATGTACATACACCAAAATATTAAATGGACAAAAAATTCAACAGACCTTTTTCCTTCATGTACATGCAAATCTAGGCTTTGCAGATGCTGGTTATCAACTACATTTATCTGCCTTATGTAACGTGCAAAGTATTGAAAAAGACAATTTAAGTTCTTTAAAATGAAAGAAGAAATTTTACTGTTGTTGCAAATACACTAAAATTAATGGATCAATTCATTAGGGGAATACATTTGATCCATTAGTAATTATCTTATATTATAGATGGCTTCCTGTCTGCTTTTTTGCTGCTTTTCAGTTCATTTACTTCAGCAGATCATTTTTATTTAGATTTTATAAATATCTCAGGATAAATTTAATACAAATTTTCTCTAACAAATATCCTTACTGACAATTTTCAGCACTTAGGAATGCATACCTAATATTTTGAGTGGCTGCAATGAATAGCACTTGTGAGTTCATAAATTTGCATGCTGTAGGAATATTTTAAACCAGAGCATTTTTTAATGGAAAAATACATACACTGCATTAAGACTTACGTAGGTGTATCAGTTATAGAAACAAAAGGCTGCCTAATATTTGCCTTTTTGAGATTCTGCTTTTAATTACTGATCATGTTCTCTTAACTCTTTTGAAGTAACTTGAGGTTAACAAACTTCTCAGCTGCTTTTGAAAACTGCATTAGGAACATGATTTTTAATTATCATGGTTTTTAATCACTGCTTTATTGAGAATACTCAGTGAATTTAAAAATAATTTTAAAAAGGGAACAGAAACGTAGCTGCTCAAAATAAGAAGAAAAGATTAGCAGAATGGTAAATGTTTAACTAAAATGGCATAAACATTATGCTTCTATTTAACAAACTACCACAGTACATGTTTCAGCTCTGTCCTGAGAGCAGAGAGAAAAATAAGACGACAGTAACTGTACAGTACTCATGGAACTTGGGGAGATCTAAAGGTTTCAGCATCAATGAAGACTTTGGTGTATCTTGCATACAGAAATAAAAGATCAAGTTATGATAGTCCAAGTGATCGAAACTTTACAGACACATGAGCCATAATGGAAACTTAGATTATATATCACTTGCTGTTCTTGAATACTGAAAGGCTGACCTTGCAACAACTACCTAGCTTAAACATCTATACGTATTAAAATACACACTATATTATTATGCTATTAAAAAAGAAAAGGGATAGAAGGAATTGGCCTAAGACACAAATTCATAATATTTACCTGTAAATATCCATAGATTAGATAAAACATAAAAACTCCAGAAACACAGATGAAAAATTGAGTAGGTTTGCTAAATTTGCTGAGATTCATGCCAAGAACTACAACATCATCTACTGATTTGATATGGGGAGACATAGCTTGAGATTTGGAAGGTACACTGATGGAAATGTATTTTCTTGATGAAGTGAATTTCAGATCCATGGTTCCTGATTCGCTGCATTCGGGGCTATTGTTGTCTTCTGCTTGCTTTTCTCCTGTGTGTTTTCTGTCTGAAAGCTGAAAGAAATGCTGCAGTCAGATGGGACATAACATACATCCTTCCAACAACAATAGTAAATGAATGTGACATTTATAGGGAAAATATAAAGGTTTTGGAATTTTGTTGAATTGTTCACAAATTTTACTTATCTTTTCTGATGTCCAAAGTTAACACCAGTTAACTTTGTTAACACCAAAGTTAACAACAGAGGCCATCAACACTTTATGAAAGCAGTTTTGTTTCATTCCTACACTCGACATAGCAAACAAACTAACCAACCAACCCCTAAACATCAGCAACAGAAAACCAGATGGAGTTTCTCAACAGCTCTAACTGGTCCTATCATGTGCTCACAGGAGTGACTGCTTGAGAGAGAAGTGATCTCCACGACCAACTCACAGAAAAAGAACTGGCACCATGGTTCTGCCTACTTTCCTTCATCTTCTGAGCAAAACACACCAGACTAGTCCACAACATGGGAAGCCTTACTAAAAACCATAGATTTGAGCCTATGACCAGTTACAAGCATGGAAGTGGAAGTTGTAATGCCCTCATCCTCACATTTATTCACTATTTCTTGCACAGTTTTTCAGAAAAGAACATGGTGATTGAAACAAGCAGATTGAGAAGCCAGTCTCAAAATCAGATTGTTTTACTGCATGCAGCTATTTCCACATGTAACAGAAAACAAAACAGGATGGCTGAAGCCCAGAGAAGGAATGTATCAGCTTAGTAGATGAGATGCAAGTAATTCTGTTCTCCAGCTCAGCAGACAGTAAGTATGATATTTGATGGTTTTTTTTAAAGATAAAACATAATTGTCCCAAGATATTTAAGTGTAGGTCAGCATCAATTTCAGTGAGCAGTCAGTAATTAAACTATGTTTGTCCCAACTGTTCAGTGATTTGTTTTTCCCAGCTGAAGAGTAATTCTCCTCATCACACATTTATAAAAAAATGCTTTCCCCATTGTTTTAAAATTGAAAATGTCCTAGTACATTAATACTATAGTGACCATGCAATAAATGTAACCTGCAAGAACACTGGTAAATAAATATATTATACAATACTAGAAATTTTAAGCTTTTTAACTTTCAGCTTCAGCTGCAAAATTAAGTATTATTACAAAGCTTGCAATGTGCTTATGTTTCCTTTTTTCATATGATCTACTGTCAGGTTGGAACAAGACTCCCACTAGAATTCTGAAAGAACATATTGGGGAGCATAACAGAAATTTAGGGACCATAATAATTATTTGTGCTTAAATTCATAGCTCTTCAGCTGAAGATCAAAAGTGAGAGGTAGAAAGTTTACCCCTGTGGATTTTTAGCTAATCCCAAAATGAAGTGACCAAAAAACAAAAGAAAAAAAAAGTTTTAGACTACTTTTAGTAAAACAAGAAAAGCACTAATGTCAGACACTGAGGCATGAGTGAGCCTTCCCATACAATATAATAAAGTTCTGAACACCCTCAGAGAAAGATTGAAAGAACAGTGGCAAACAAGGGTTTTCAGGATAGAGGAACAGGTCACCCATCTTAGGAACTGACATAAGATGAAAGCATAACTTGTCTAGCCTAACAAAACCCAAATGAAAAGAAAATAGACCTGCTTTCAATACAAGTATGAAGAACCACTAAGGAAAAAAAAATAGTTTTAAGGACAGAAGAATGAGAGCAAGTGGATATAAAGTGATCATGAACATATTTACCCTTTCCATCTCTAGACTATCTGTATTCTAGAACAGATGAAAAAGGAACAACTTAATTGTTTTTTGGTTTCTTTAAGATGAAGCTTATAAAAGCAATTGTGTACAGCTGTTGAGATTGGGCATGATAAAGAGAAGTCCTTTTTAATCCCATGTTTATAGCATCCCACTCCAGAGCTGCCTGCCGAAGATGCTTGGTGATCCTACCTGATTTAGGATACGACTTACTACTCTCCCCAAAAGAATTGCATGCAAAGTCAGGACTTCCAAGTTTAAGCTCAAAGATCAAATCCCCATGAAGAAAAACCAGCGTAGTTCAGAATGTATCCCTTGCTGGCATCTCAGCTGAACTTGAATTTTGGTTGATGCCTGTTCAGACCTTTCAAGTCCAGGGAACACTTCCCCTTGATAGCCATTTGTTAGTGCCATTTTCTCAGTGGAACAAGTGCTGCAGAAGCAAACTGAGACTCATTTTTCAGCTGAGTGGAAACAGAGAAGGACATATGCTCAGAAGGAGACACAGACATGTACTGTCATTGGTGCCTCAAGAGTCCAAAAACTTAAGAGTTTTAGTAACTGTTGAGAGAGCTTGCACAGCTTCAAGGACTTTTCTCTTTGTCTCTCTGCCCACCCCTGCAGTGAACAGCCTGGGGTGTGGACAGCAGCCTGGGAGGGGGCACAACCTGGCAGATGACCTGAACTAAGCAGAGATATTCCATAAAGTGTCATGGACAGCAACAAAAAGTGAAAGCAGGGGGTTCAGGGAGGTCAGCCAGCTTTTGCTCAGGAACTGGCTGGATATTGATCTACCTGTGGGAGGGGTGATCATCTTTTCATCACCTTTTTTGGTTTGCTTCTCTTTTTCCATTTTCTTCTCCACTTCTTAAAAAATATTTATCTCAATCCATATTTTGTTTTTTTACTCTTCCTCTCCTCTCACCCCATCCTGCTGGGGGTAGTGAGGAAATTGAGCAAGTGACTGCATTGTGCTGAGCTGCCTACCAGCATTAAACCACACAATTAACATAATCTTCGATTTTCAACTATTCCTATTAAAAATATTTCCTCAGGAACACTATTAGATTTTACAGTCTTTCCACTTAATTTTTTGCAGATCACTGAGTCTGTCAGGAAAGTGGCAAGAAACACTCATAGCTCCAGACACACCTCGAACATCCCTAAACCTATGATACATGGTAACTGCTTTTCTCTACATCCTGCAAGGAAACCTATGTAACAGCTGAAGAAACTGTAAATGTATGCATGCATTTGAAACAGTCTCCACAAGTAATTTCATTAGCAACAGTGACAGAACTCTTCTGAAATTCACTGTGACTTCTCGAACTGCTATTTTTCTAAGTATGAAAACTGTTATTCCTACTCCTCCCATCAAAATCCCTCGAGCAACTAATTCATGTCTTGAACAAACAGACAACAAAAATCTGTTTAAGAGTTAATCAGCTGTCCTGATTTGTGTAAAATACCAATTTACCTCTTTTCTTTCTCCTCCTGTGTGTAAAAGTTTAAACAACACATTTTTTAGATCAAAGACTTCCTGTTTCTTCCCCTTTAAAAAAAAAAAAAAAAGTCCCTTGCAGATCAGTACTTTAACCTAACACACAAAATAATGATTATTACATAAAGGAGAAACAAATGAACAAGTGAGTTGAAAAGCAAAATTTCTTTGGCCTCCAAAAAGTTGACGACTTGTACTAAGCATGGAAAAAACAGCATGAAGAAGCTCGAGCCTTGGTTGGCCAAGGTTTTTTAACACTGAAGAGCATTTGTTAAACCCGTAATTTTGGCAGAAACCAGCGTCTCAGAGAAACTGTTCGCCTGAGACGCACAAGGCAAGCTCCACGTTGGCCTTGGCCGTGATCCCCCGGAGACGATGCCAGAAACGCTGGGCGGCAGGACAGCAGCTGGCACCACAACAGGGATGCGCCAGGTGACTGGGACGCCAAAGTCCATCTGTGGGACACCTGAGCAGATACTCTGCTTGACGCTACCTGCGTCCTGCTCCGGAGGCAAAGGAGGGAAGGGGACAGGGTCCAGCAAGATCCCTGAAGCTTCCCTCCTGCCCGCTCGCCTGCGCCAGGTGTCCCTTCCGAGCGCCTGGCAGCTGTCCTGGGCAGGGCTGGCACAGGCTCTCCAGCCGCCACAGGCCGCCATTCCCCGCCCTTCCCCCGGGAAAGGGAACGCCTCGCTGCCCACGGGCCCCGCGGGACGCCGCCTCCTCGGGCCGGCCGGAACCCTCCCGGCGCTCAGTGTCAGCCTCCTCCCGCTCCACATCCCGCCCCGCCGCCCCTCGGCGTGGCGCCCATGGCCCCCCGATGCCGGGCGACGCTTCGCAGGAAGCGACCCGCTTCCTTCCCGCTCGCCCCCGTCCCCGAGGGAGTGAGGGAGGAAAGGAGTGCGGAGCGGCCCCGCCCCGTACCTGTCCGGCGGGCGAGGAGAGGCACGGCGACTCCGGCCGGCCGCCCCCGCCAGCGCGTCCCGCCCGCCCGCCGGGATCGCTGCCTGCCGCGGCCCGCGCCGGCGGAAGTGGCGGCCAGGGGTGGGCGCGAGCAGTGAGCGCATCGGCACCGGCACAGCGCCGCTCGCTCGCTCGGCGTTCCGCTACCCGGCCTGGGGCGGGCGGGCACGGCGCCCCGCAGCCCGCGCGCCTTGTGGGCGGGGCCTCGGTGCCAGGGAGCGCCTGAGGGGCGCGGCGGGGCCGGGCGATCGCTCATCGCCCCAGGATCCAGGATCCAGGATGCCGGCTGCCAGAGGCGGCTGCCGAGGGGCTTCCCCGCATGGGAGATTTCCTCGGGGAGACCGGGGAGCTCACAGAATGGTTAGGATTGGGAGGGACCTCTGGAGATCCAGTCCAACCCTCTTGACAAGGCAGGGTGACCTAGAGCAGGTGACACAGGAACAAGTCCAGGTGGGCTTCTCCTCTCCAGAGAGGGAGACTCCACACCCTCCCTGGGCAGCCTGTTATAGTGCTCTGCCACCCTCAGTGTAAAGAATTCCTTCCTCATTTTGAGGTGGAACTTCTTGTGTTTCGGTTTATGGCCATTGCTCCTCGTCCTTTCTCCGTGCACCACTGAAAAGAGTCGGGCACTATCCTCTTGGCACTGCCTTTGAGATAATTACATGTACTGATGAGATCGCCCCTCAGTCTTCTCCAAACTAAACACCCCAGCTCCCTCAGTCTCTCCTCATAAGAGACCCCAAATCATCTTTGCATCCCTCCACTGATTCCTCTCCAGGAGCTCCGTGTCTCTCTTGTCCCGAGGAGCCCAGAGCAGGACACACACTCCAGATGTGGCCTCCCCGGGGCCGAGCAGAGCGGGAGGATTAGGCACCTCCATCCACCTGCTGCTCTTCCCCCTGCGCTCAGGCTACCACCCTGCTGCTGGCAGGGCCGTGACTCCGCTGTGCCCTGCCCCGCCAGAGAGCAGCCGGGACGGGGGGAAGGAGCCCAGCGTGGCAGGAGCAGCGGGAAGGGCAGAGGAGCAACTTGGGCTCCCTGCGGCTGCCAGGAGGAGTGACAGGGACACGTCTGGGAGTCTCACCTCGCCTCCCAGGTGTGCTTCGCTCAGGCGCTGCTGCAGGTCCGCAGCGACTGGGGCTGCCTTAATACTCTGCAAAAGCCTCCCGAAGTAGGCGATCGTATTTCACACCACGGTGACATCAAGATTCTTTGGAGTCCTGAAGAAGTTTTTTTTCCGGGGTTGATGTTCTGCTGTTCTGATGTGAGCGATGAATCACCCACCCAAAGCTGCTGCTTTCATTAAAAAAAAAGGAAAAAAAAGACAAAAGTGCGTTTGGAGAGAGGTATTCTGATCATTCCACGTGAGGCTGCAGGAAGGAAATAATAAAAGTATTTAATAATGACAAGCGAAAAGGTAAATGTGAGCAATAACAGCAGAATGCATAGAGCATAATGGCCAAAGGAATCAGGTAAAGAATTTAGAAGAAAGGTAGCTAAAGGCATTTTGGGCAAAATGTGCAAATTAGATGTAGCTTGAAAATACATAAAATCCAGTTATTATTCATATCAGTCTATAAAATGGCAGTGCTATGTTTTCTGTAATTATGTACAGAGGTATTTAACATACATAATCACTACAAGACAATAGATATATATTTAGAAAATTCAAGCTTTTAGATTTACAGCGTTCTAAATTTTTACTTTATCCAATGTTATTGTGTTATAGATAGCAACAACAAGTGCTCCAAAATTTAACATCATATTTTTAAGGGTATCTATTAAGTGACGAACACCAAAAAGAAAATGTACGCTACATGGTTACACAAAAACAAATAAATAAACAAAAATCTGAACCCCCTGAAACCCTCCAGCAGCTAGCTATTTCTGAAATATGGGATTAATGATTGCAGCCACTCTGGGAGGTTCCAGTGCTTCTTAGTTTGAATTTTCTTTACCTGATTGAGGGATTTCACATTTAGCAAACAATTGTGGTTTTTTCAGCAATATGGACGGTGCTTTTCACCATCTTAATGATGGAAGTAACTACCTCAGTAACTCAATTAAATATATTCAAGCTTGCATGTGATCAGCTGGCGTTTTCAAGTTTCCTGGAAATAAATTATTTAGATCAGTCAGCTGTAATAAACTTTACTGTTACAGATGTAAGTGGAGTGATTACACAGGAAGTTCCACCTGAATATGAGGAAGAAGTTAATTTCTGTGTGCATGGCTGAGCACTGGAACAGATTGCCCAAAGAGGCTGTGGATTCTCCCTGACTGGAGATATTCAGGATTCTCCTTCACTGGAGATATTCAAAAGCCATCTAGACACAATCCTGAGTACTGTTCTCGAGGGAACCCTGCTTGAATAAAATGGTTGGACTAGATGACCTCCAGTGGTCCCTTCTATCCTTACCTGTTCTATGCTTCTCTGAGTGTGCCTTACTGACTCAGTGGAAGCAGGCAGATAGCAGGAAAAATCCAACTGCATCACTAAATTAGGATGTATAAATAACCTGTAACTGGGTGGAAGGAACCTGGGTATGTGAGCCTCTTGATTAGGAAGAGGGTTGATATCCTGTTGTATTCTTTTTTTAAATTCAGAAATGCAGAAATTAGGCTGCTTGATTTTGGGTGGTCTCTTGCCTGTTGTTAAAGAGCATATATTTTGCTGCTTGCAATGTGTTTTTCTATTTCTATTATCCATATTCCATCATTCCAACTGGAGAGTGGCATGTATGCTGGAGAATGTTCTCTTTAAATAAAGCAGAAGAGTAAACGACGAGTAGAATGTTTATTATTGATCTCACAGATGCTTTTGCAGTCTGCAATATGAACACGTATGGATTACTGGTAAAGCTGGAAAGCAAATTACATTTTCTTCTATCGTTTGTAAAAATGAAGTTAGGGCTTATGAAAGGTACTGGATTCAGGCTCTGGGGACCTAACTTCTCTGTTTATCTGGGAAATAGATGTTGTACATCACAAGCAGAGGCAGTGGAAGTATTAAAGATCTCAAAGTTCTCACACTCTCCTTCTTGACCTACTCAAGGTACCAATATGAAATCTTAGTCTGTGCACAAACTTAATCCTAATTTTTTTTCTTCTGGAAGGTACTCGTAATGCTGTTGGCTGTAGTTTTATTAACAAGAGCTTTTGTTCACTACAGTCTAATTTAAAAATGCCAGCTCCATAATAGACTTTGTTGCCTTTGTTATCTAGCCTAGATTGTTTCCACGCTGGTTCAATATGAGCAGTTCTAATTTTTCTGCAGTGAAATGGTACCCCTGTACCCACTTCCCATACACCAGGTTGGGAATTAATCAGAGCAAAGGTGTTAGGCACTTCTTATTTGTGAAGGGAACACAAATATGGGATGTTTATAATAGGTGCACATCTTGCATTTTTGTCATTTGGACAGTAATACCTTCATGGCATAATGTGTGTTGCTATTAAGAATCTAAAAGAGTAAAAAATATTTCCTCTGCATGGCAAAATTACCCAATTACCCAATATGGGTATGTTTCCCCATGAAACATCCCCATGAGTGACACATTTTCACCAGGGTTATAAATAAAATGAAGCTAATGAAGCAGAGCAATGAGGGTGGTTTGCTATATTTCAGCATGAAAGGCAAATTAATACAATTTTCAAATGTTTGAACCCACCTCTTAGAGATGTGTGTTATTTGGATAAATATTTTTAGAATCTTCTATGTTGGCTAAATCAGGGCCAATGAGGATGCATTTTGTGAGTCTTGATACAGCTAAAGCTGATATCATTTGCTGGTTTATCATTTTTATAAAAAAATGGTGGGGAATTGCATGCAAAGTGACCATTTTTTCAGTAAATTTTGTTTTAGGGTTTACATTTGAGGCGATTAACTATTACACAAAAGTAAGTATTTTGGTTAGATGAAAATGTGTTTTGACTGTTGTAACTGGTCATCTGCTGAGTTAGTGGGAGTTAAGTAAACCTAGAAGCTTGACTGACAGAAAAAAGAGCAGCTGTTTGGCATGGGGAAAAGGGGGAAAACAATAGTTCTTTTCTCCTGCTGGCAGATATAATGGTCTTTCTGATAATTTAATGCAGTAAAATTTTTCTTCTGGCTTTGTACAGGGTTTTGATTGCTGTTCTGAGATGCAATAGAATGTGAACAAAATAAATATGACACATACAGAAGAAAGACGTGATGGGATTTTTGATAGTAATATTTTTTAAATTAGAAATAAGTGCCCGTCCAACTGAGGATGGCTAGTTAAGTGTCACTATATCAATGCAATTAAAAATCCATATGTGTTAATATATATGTTATTAAAATATGTATATTGTTTAGGCTTCTGTAATAAATGTTTTCTGAATACTTTCCTATAATTCTCTCTACTTAAATTCCTGCTGCAATGATTTTTCTTAGCCTAATTTTAAAAATGATTTCTAATGTATTCCTTGTACTACTGCATTTTACTGCCTTGGAACCTAAATTGCAGCTTTAACAGTAACAAAAAGCTCTATGATTATAGAATACAGAGTTTGAAATGTGTGATACATCACTTCATATTCAAGGGAAAGCTATTGTGTCTAGAATTATAAAGTTAAATTAAGGTTCTGCCTTCTGACATTACAAAGTACTGTAATACTGATTTTTAAATTTTTAAATTGCACTTAAAACATGGAACGTAGAGCCAGACAGATAATCTATCAAGTGTTGATAACAGTCTAGATACAGCTTCATTATTTCTGTCTCGTCACTGGTGCATATAAATGCTAGTACTTAGAAATGCAAACACTAAGTAATTTGCTCAGAGAGAGTGGATGTCCAGATGTTTATTCTACAACTTATTTGGAATAACAATGTAGGGAATTTTGCAGTCATAACTGGTTGGTATCGGAAAAATTGTTCTTAAGCCGGGAGGCATTCAAATAGTTTTGTACTTTGTGACTGGAGGTGATTAAAGTAACTTTAGCTGGTCAGTTTAGGTCACAAGCAGCCTTCTTTGGAATAACTTCTTTTTAGTCATACACAGTTGTGAAGGGGCTTATGACCTGGTATTGACAGCATTACACTGATGATGCTCCAGAGCATGGGAGTAAAACTGGTCTCACTTGTGCCTGCAGGTCTTGTTTTGTGCTGGGGACAACGGCACAATAAGTACTAGTGAGGCAGGTTGATTGATAGAATGTTTTCTATAAAAAAATTTCTCACCATCCTATTGCATTATTTTTGAAATAATTTAGGGCCTTCTAGACTGTAAATAATAGAGTATATTGTTGCAGTGCAAGTTTGAGTTCAGGAACAGCTTCTGAGAAGTGAAAGTGTGATGGATGTTTTTTCTAGAAGTGTAAGATTTGGAAGGTTTGCTGAGTAAGGATGAAGCTGTTTATATGTCCTGGAGATATGCGATGTCTGTTTTGATAAGTATTGAGGGATATCTGAGCATGAGAAGTAACCTAAGAACAAATATCAGGTCAGATCAAAGGTCTGTTTAGTCATTCTCTGTGGTGGAGTCTAGGGAGCTGAAGATAGTTCCTCTCTTAGCATAGGCCCTGGCCTGTGCTAGTAACTTTTGTGGAGGCTGTGTTTAGGTTATTTAATGGCTTCTAGCAGACATTTCCTCCTACACTTTGTCTATTGCTTTAAATTAATTTAAGCTTTTGGCCACTGTAATGTTCAATTAGGGAGCTTTAATGGATTTTCAGTCTGGATGAATCCAGCACTGAGCGGTACTGTGAAGGTCATGGAACTCCTAAGTGAAGTTGCCACAAAATGGCTTGGGTTGCAAGAGGCCTTAAAGATCATCTAATTCCAATCACCCTGCCGTATCAGGGACACACTTCCACTTGACCAGGTTGCTGAAAGCCCCTCCAGTTTGGCCTTGAATGCTTCCAGGGACAGGGCATCCACAACTTCTCTGGGCAATGAGTTCCAGTGCTTCATCATAATCACACTAAAGAATTTCTTCCTAATATCTGATGTAAACCTACCCTCCTTCAGTTTAAAGCCATTCCCTCTTATCCTGTCACTACATGTCCATGTTGTGGACCCCAGAGCCAGGACACACCACTCCAGTTGGGGTTATACAAGACTGGATTAGAGGGACTGAATCACCTCCCTTGGCCTGCTGGTCACACTTCTTTTGATGAAGCCCAGGTTATGATTTGCTTTCTGGCCAACTTGATCAGGGTCTGCTCAATCCCACTGTCCATGTCATGGATGAAAATGTTAAACAGTGGCAGTCTCAACAGCAGCTCTTGAGGAATGCCCCTTGTTACTTGTCTCCACTTGGAAGTTGAGCCATTGATTGCAACTGTTTGAGTGCAACCATTCCTCCAGTTCCTTATCCATTTAGCAGTCCACCCATCAAATCAATCTATCTCCATTTTAGAGACAATGGCCTAGTGTGAGACAACATCAAATGCTTTGCACAAACCCAGGCAGATGGCTTCAATTGCTTTTCCCTCATCCACCACCACTGTAACCCCATTACAGAAGGCCACCAGATTTGTCAGGCATGATTTGCCTGTATTGAAACCATGTTGGCTGTCACAAATCCCCTCCTTATTTTCCATGTGGCTTATCATGGTTTCCAAAACAATCTGCTCCATGATCTTGGGCACAGAGATGAGACTGACTGGCCTGTACATCCCCAGGTCTTCTCTTTCCTCCTCCCTTTTTAAAAAAGGGGGTGATATTCCCCCTCTTCCACTAAGTGGGAACATCATCACACTGCCATAGCTCCTTAAATATGATGCACAGGGGCTTAGCCACTTCTTCAATCATTATACATATTCATTATGCAATATTTCCAGGTACATAAATTTGGAAGTTGGTGTTTGGCAAACAGAGTATGTTCCTGAAAAACAAAGCAAACAGGTTTTTCTGGTTTCAAGTGAATACTTGGAAGGAAACATTGCTATTTCTCAGAAGAAGAAAAGAAGAATATAGGGGTCTATTTTATACTTCTGATTGGTAACTTTAGGGAGAGAGTAAGTTTGGACAGGCTTGGCTAGAGAATGACAATTTTAGATAGACAAAAAAAAATTATATTGAAATGAAATTAATTTGAAACAAAACTCCTGAGTTTCTGAAGTTCATTCTTCATTGCATCTTAATTCTTCTTAAAAGAGGACTGAAGTAATTTTTACACTACATTGGTTTCTTCTTCTGAATTAGTTTATATGTTAATAATTGGTGTCAAAGAAGTCTGTGTACTTTGCTGATGTGCTTGAAAATAAAATCAGCTGGGAATTAGTCACAATTGAAGTTAAAAGCAATATTCTGTATTTATTACTAAAGATGTGGTATAATAAATAATGGATTTTATACATATTCTCAAATTTTCTGAAGGCAAGATTGTGAAAAAGCTCTGTAGCATAATGTAATCTGAAGTAACTAACATGTTATGCATGGGAAGGTATTGAAATGAATTTTCACATCACTTGTTTTGTACTCATGGGTGTTTTAATGATATTTTATAGTGCCTTAGTAGTATCTTTCAAAGCTAAAGCAGTATTCCTCTGAAGCAGTTTTGTTACTGTTTTATTGGCATCAAAACTGGCATGCTACAAGATATGATGATATGCTCACATTTAAATGGACTCCAGGGTCTAAGGTAAGAAGGGAATGTAGATCTCCCTCTTGTGTTAACTCTTCCTGGTGTTTACAGCTTGTCCTTGCTGAATCATTTTAATGGTAAATTCTGTTAAGATGTCTCTACCCTGCTGTTATCTGAGAATGGATCTATATGACACACTACAGCAAAGAATGACCAACGAAACTGTTTTCAATTGAGCCTATTTCTCCCTGCACCAAATCAACATAAAATTATATCTTCCATGTGTGAAAAGACTACAAAGAAATTACCAGAGGAGTCACAGAGTTGATGACAAAGATGTCTTCTCGTCATTGGATATATTCTCTTTTGAACTGATATGTGCCAGGTAGTTTCCTCTGGTCCTTTTGGTGGGAAATGTAATTCAATTTCTGCAAAATTCAAGTGATCAAAGCTGTCAAAGATAGACATTTATTTAAGTGCCAACATTCACCCTTTGGCATATTCTTTGCTAAAAAGTTCCATTTTGGGTTGGTTTGTATCATTTAGTGTCATACGAAATGTTTTCCGTTACAGATATCCTAGAAGACCTCTAAATATTTTATTTACATCATATTTTACTTTAAGAGCAATTTAAAAAATTGTTACATAATAAGTATGTTGTTTGCCCATTAGTAGTAATGTCTCCTAATTATGCTTTAATATTTTTTATTACTATGAAAACATCTAGATTGTTTCAGCAAGATAGAGTTTGAGTTGTAGTCAAATTTGCATAAACTCATGGCAAATAAACCTCTCTAACTATAGGAGTTTATAATATGGAATAACTTTGGAAAAAGATAGAAATATATACTAATTCATACGATGTGCATTCTATTTGGTGTGGTGCACCCTTGCATAGTCAATTTTCTTTGGGCGTCTCCTGTGCATGGAGAGAATGAAAGGATAACTGAACTTCCATTGTCTTTTTGAAGCTTGAAGTTTATCTGCATTATTTTGTATTATATTGTTTTATTTTTATTAGGATTAAGTATACTGGTAAATTTTCTTTTTGCTTTTTAAAGCATTGCCTTTTCAAAACAGGGTGAGATATGATATATCCAAAGACTTTCTAAAATATTTGAACAGAGTAATATTTGGTGGCATAATAAAAGCAGGTGAAAAAGATAAACTGGTATCTAGAAAGTTAAGGCAATATCCTAAGCAATGCCGTAAGATTTGTCATGTGTGTCTTACATGACTTCATGACCTTCATAAAAAATCCTCATGGATGTATCCAGCATCTAACTACACAGGGATCATGCCCAAATCTGTGCTCAACTCATTATTCAAGCATTCAGGAGAGGACAGTGTAAAAAGTTCTTTAGGTTCTAGATAATAGCAAAAAATTGGAAAAAAACCCATAGTAGAGTCCAAAATATTTTGGGTATCATTTTTATTAAATTTTGAATTTTACTGAATTTTGAATTCTATTTTATAATTTTTTGCATAATTTTAGCAGCAACTGAGTTACTCCTGTAGACATCAACTTATTATAAAGAACTACATTTCTTTGAGTATTTATTGAGTTATCATAGTTACTTAATTTTTATTCACAATTCATGCACTAAATAGAAGGGAGAAGTTTACTGATTTTGCATGAAATTGTTAATTCCACAGTCTGTGACTACCCATTACACCATGAAGCAAAAAATATGATTATTTTTAATCTTCTACAAAAAGGAATACTTTTTTTTTTTTTTTTTTTTTTTTTTTGAAAAACACCACTATTTTTTCGCCTCTTTTTTTCCTAGAAATAGTAATTGCAATAAAATGGCATACCATCTCCAAATTTGCTGAAATGTCAGACTATTTACTGCCATAGTGGAGATGTAAAAATAAACTAGTTTTGCTTTACTGAGTAAACAAGCAAAAATATGTTGATTATGAATATGTAAGTGTCATTTATATGTGGAGTGGCTGACTTTTTCCCATCTGTCAAATCTACACAGATTAGGAATCTGATGTAAATGTCAATATGAATCCAAGTATGACAACTCTATTTATTTCTAAACACGATGTGCACTGTGATGCCTGTTTCTGTAACCAAGTGTGCCTGAAAATTAGTGTGTCATAAGCATTCATTTAAAGAAACAGCCTACAGTTTGCTAAAGACATCATATAAAGAAAAATATCCTTCTCAAGAAGGGAATTTGTTACTTGACTATTTTAATGTGAATTGTTTCTTCTTTGCAGCATGTCTACTATGTCTTTGGTAGCCAACCTGATTACCCCATATCATAAAAATTTAGTACCTTCCTACTGCAGTAGTTACTGGGTTATTGTTCATTTTGAAGGTATAATCAAGTCCATAAATTGCTAACTCTGCGGCTGAACTTAGGCCAATAATCTAAAGTCTTTTTTTCCCTGTGGTCCATCTTGCAAGCTTTTTTCCTTTGCTAAGCAGTTTAAACTGATATTTACAAATAAGTGAAGCAGCATTATAACATGCATATTATTCTCAGTTTAATACAGTTATATTCTGATTGCTTGGGTATGTTGAAGGTAGTGTATTTCTGCTTTTTTTTTTTTTTTTTCTTTTCCTTTTCCTGAACCTACACAGCATTATTATTTGGGGTTATCTGGCCAATTCATCCTAAGCCTTCAGCATATTCTTTATAGACCCAAATCACATTGCAACATGGCTAGGTTGCAGTGTTCCTGGGCTCCATTAATTATATTGTTTAGTGATACCTGGAGCAGTAGCATTGTTAATGGTGTGTGAGAAAGATGAAAATTACTTGGGGCAGAAAATCCTTCTACAAGCAAGAATCAGCAGGATTCACTGTAAAAGAGTAAAGGTAGTGTTAAATGATTTTTGTTTAGGTAGAAACTTGTGGCCTTTAGTTCCTGTGTACCCACTGCATTTAATTTTGAAGATTAATCAAGTCTTTTAAAGAAAGACAAAAATAAATTTTGTAGGTTCATTAACATAAAACAGTGTTATTTTAATAGTAATGGCTGTGGAAAATAGTTTGACTGGTAAAATAGGTTAGAATTATTCTATTTGTATGAGCAGTAATCTCAATCAGCCATTCTGAAGACATGTAATACTACAGTTGTATTAGAAGAGCACCTAGTTGTATAGAAAAATTCATTTCATGGTCCTTTGCTTGTAAGATGTTACACTTCAGCTATCTTAAAGGCCATTTCTTGTGGAGAAGTATCTAGAACTGTGCTAGTTTGCAACCTGATAGTTTGAAACCTCCCTATTAGGAACTCTTTGATAGTTCATTCATCAGAAAAATTTTCCAGGACATCCTAACCAGGATCATTGTTTTTGGCTAAGGTGTCTGGACATCTTTCAGTGGCTCTTCCAAAACAAAACTATTCATATTTTTTCAGATTGAAGCAAAGTTCCTTTGTGTAAGTTTCCATGGGATTCTTTAGTCTCTTTATGTTCAGTGTTGTACATGCTGGAGGGTCTTAAGTGGTGAACACTGATGTTTCATGACTCACACATTCATATTTTTAACATTTTCTATTATGAAAGAATGAAAAACATTTTGTTTGCTCGTATCCTAAAGTGAAAAGTCACCTGCATAGAAAAGTGGTCTTTTAGTCTAACCATTTACCTGTAATACTTTAATCTAGTACAGTGTTTGATAATTTCTGAAGCTGATGTAAGCTCTCACAATTAGTCTTTCAACACCATGCTGTTTTTATTCCAGCTTCTGTTTATAGGTGAGAAAAGTGAAGAAGTGAGTGAAGCATTTATAACACAGTGGGCAGTAGTACTTGTACTGTTAGAGCTCATTAATTCCTTTCACAGCCCAGTGATCATTGTCCCAGTATGCTTCAGCTTTAAGGACAGTTTGACTTTACTTTGCCATTTAAAATGTAGGCTGATTCTTATAATATCATTATTTAATTTGTATTTGAAGGCAGGCATATTTGTCTTTTTTGTCTTTGTTTTCAAAATTTTCTCAGTGTATCTGGCTCAGTGTATTTGTCACTTTTTTTTCATTATGTTTCTTTTATGTGATTTATTTATTTATTTATTTATTTTAGAAATATTTGTGCATGTAGCATAGTCATGGCAAAAGTTTAATTCAACCTGATTTTAGTTGGATGAAATTCAAGTGTTAGTCAGGATCAGTAAAGCTTCTCTGTGAATGTAAATAGTACTATTGTATAAGTAAATTTTCCTCCTAATAGTTTGTACCCATTTCATTACCAGGAAATGAAGCCTGTGGGTTAAGTAATGAATTTTAAGGTATTAAAATGCAACTGAGCTACTAAACAAGCTTTTCATGGAGATTTCAATTTCTATAATGTTTGTTGAGGAGTTAATGTCTGTTTCCCACCAATCTGGAAGAGTCTGAAACATTGATCTTAGGTCTTGCTACATTTGTGGCCATGTGCTCCAATGTTATTAAGCTCACCAAATGTTGCCTGAATTTAATATTCTTTGGCAAAATTATTTCTCATTTCAAGCAATTGGATTATCAGTGTGAGGCTACTAAAAATGATGAGGTGTTTTCACCTACTACTGAACTGAAAGTCTGGTAGAAGGATGCATAGTTTTCCCTGCCGCACACAATATTTTGCAGTCTCTGTCTGGACTTCTGCTAGATTTAACTTTGCTCTGCTTGAACCTTGTTTGATGCTTTCTGCTGCTCTGCAGACCTTCATTCATCTGCTTTGTTGCAAAAATGGTTTGTTTGTTTGTTTGTTTGTTTGTTTGTTTTTTTTATAAAATGAAAGTGCTTTTTAATCTGCTCAGTGAGACACAGCTTGATTCCATATTTTCTTGGATGATGGATTTGGGTGCATTATTTGTTGTACTTCAGAGTTGGAAGTGACTAACCTAATTTCAGCTATGAATGTATTCTGCAGTATTTTTTGCTCACTTAGTTGCTTTAGATATTCAGCTGCTTGAACAGAAGGGAAATGGAGATTAGGGATGTACTTTTCCATGCCCTGGAGAGATGTGCCTAGAGGCTGCTTTTGTATAGTTTCTGGTGATAAGTGGATATAATACTGACAGACAACAAGGTATTTTGCTGTATGTTTGTCATGAACATATAAGAATGTGGGTAATCTTGATGGAGCAGAGAAGAATAACTCAACAGTTATATTCATAATGTGATCTGTTATATAAGCATGCCCAAAGCTTTCCAAAGTCATTCAAGTCCTGTTATTGTTGACCTGCTGAATAGAATTTGAGGAAGAGAATGCATTCATAATGAGTGGAAAATACTTTGTTTATTATTATTATTTTTATTTTATGTCCCTTTCTAATGTTAATAAATCCTCTGCATAAATACAAAGACACTGTTTCACAAAAGCTTGTCTAAGAAATGATATTTGCAAAAATGTCAGTTGCCATCTTTGTTTTCTTCATGTCAGTTTGATAAAGAAAAGGATAGCCTGCACTAGTGTTTACTCTGGGCCTTCTGACATTTAAATACAACAGTAGTTCTTAATAAACTATCTTGGTTAAACTAAAACTGTGTTCAGATGCTGAAGGTCAGAAGTGCTAGGAGCTGGACTAGGGAGACTTGCCAGTGGAGAACAATCACCAGTACTACCAGTACCATCTCAGGATGGTGACTGAACATGAGCTATTGACGGAGGTGGCTTACAACACAAGTCCTGTGCTTTTCTCTCATGGCAATGGCTGATTAGAAAACATACTCTTTTTGGCAAATGCTGTTGGCAGCAACAAGGAAACTTTGCATTCTTGCATTTCTCGACCTGATTTTGATTGCTAGATGAACTACAGTATGAAGGAATGGATGATAACTGGAATTTTCTCACAAAGTAAGAATTCTTGGAAAACCATAGTACATTTTAAAATACGTGTTAAACATGCATATTGATTTTGTAATTCTGCCTACTTCTAATAGTCAGAATAAAAATTTGGGAGATCTTCCCCAGAGGATGCTTTTCTAGTGCTCGCATTATACAGTGATGCTGCAACTAGATGGTCTGAGGTCTCACTGCACAATTGCATGCTCTGCTTTGAGGTAGTGGTAAACAATTATTTTATGAGGAAGGCAACCTTAAGAATAGAAAGATACTTTTAAACATGCAAAACATCAGGTGTGAGCCCACTCTTCATGTCCTCTGTCTAGAGTTGTGGGTCACTACAGATTTGTGTGTCTATCCAAGATTTTTCTTATACTAGACTTCATTGGTGTCACATATCATTGTGGGTTTTGTATATGCAAAAGGGTTTTGCATACAGAGGTTTGAGCTGAGTAGACATCATCTACTTCCAGACTCTGTCCATCATTTCCGTAATGAATGGTTCAAGGAAAATTTTTGTCTTGTGTAAGAGGAAGAAAAATCTTTCCATGCTCCAACAGAGCTGAAGTGTACTGTATGATTTTCACCGCCTCTTGCTTGGCTAGGATGTTACTAAACACATTTAGGTCAAAGCAACCTTGTTAAACTTGGTATGGATTATTTCCTTCTTGGTGGAGTCCTCTCATATCCTCTCAATTCCAACAGTGCAAATTCCTGTAGCTTGTTATTTACTGGAAATGTCAGCATAGCTTCATAGGGAATTGACACCAAGGAAACCCGATTAAACTGTATGGTGTGATATAGACATATGTACACAGATAATATGGTATATAAGCCTTTCATGCCTTTTTGAGTATTAATTGCCCCAGAAGACTGTTCTACCCTGTTCTATCACAAGTGTAGAAGCAGAAAACATTTCAGAAATTAATGCTGTGTTGTTAGCCAGTACCAGGACCCAAAGAACTTTGAAAGTATGAATAAATGTATTCCAATTACTGACTAATGCAGGTAATGGGTTTATGGTACTTAGAGGGCTGGATCTGTTCCCTGACAGCCTGCAGACATTAGGGGCCCCTCATAACCAGCCTGCAATGTAGACATTATGGAGTGATTTTTACTTTACTGCCTTTTCCATCAGATCATCCCCTTTCTTTCACACACAAGGTTAATTCACTTCTTGATCACATTATTTCCTCGCTGCTCTTTGACAATATAAAAATTCTGAGTGGACAGCTCAATCCCTCTTCCATCTCAGATTTGATTGTTATGGTATTGCCTGGCGTCCCTCAGAGGCCTCCAGCAGCCTTTGCTGCACTTTATGACACTTAAATGGCTGGGCTACAATTTCTCCATCTATTCACGAAATGCTGTTAATAACTCATTTTCAAAGAGGCCCTCCTTTATGTCTTGGCATTAAAGGATTTTTTATTAGGTGCCAGGGTAGGTGACACACAGCCTCAGTAACCAAAGAGTTAATTAATCTGTTGAAATTTATTGCCTTTTATACTGCACTCAGTGTGACAGTCCCTAAGAGAAACAGATACTATATTTACAACCGAGCTGAAATATTCAGTAATATAGTCTGCATACTGACCCACTCCATCAGTGTATGCCTTTTGCTGGAGTAGCCATTAATCAACTAAGATGGATTTGTGTAATCTGTCTTCTTTCTTATTCTGAGATTCCAATAAATATTGAAATAATAATTTATTGATTACTCTGCAATATAAATGTGTAGTAAAGCCACCCAAGATATTTGCATACTAATGCATTTCAAAGCTCTCGGCATTCTGTAGATATGAGGAAGAAAGATATTATAACAGGGGTTAGGATGGAATTCCTCTGGAATGTAGAACACTAAATTCTGTGTTAGCAGGATGTGGTGGTCCTCTAAGGTTATTTTTGAGATTTTATGTTGAGGGAAAGCCTAACTTGTATTACTGGCCTTTCATTTAATTAACAATAAACACAAGTGTGTTTGTTCTGTTTTGCAAACAAAAATTTTTCAATTCCTTTCAAGTGAGGTGGTTATCAGAAGATTCTGGCTTTGTTCTTTCTAAAAGTAACAGTCTGGGCTGCCCACTCTATTGAAGTCCTGCTGTAAAGGATGTGTGTGCCTGTAATATGCATGACTCAGTGCGGTAGATTATTTGATGCAACTCTCCTGAGAGCTGAAATAAAAAAGGTTCTGTCAAGGGAGGGATTATGACAGCTTCTGGCATAAATTAGAGAATTTATGTGGAGAGCTGTAATTCATTGCAGCCTTTCTTTAGCAGTGGGATGCAATATACTATGTATCTGCTGTAGCACTGAGATCCAAGGTTTTCACACACCTAATCCTGCTCTGTACTAGGGCCTGGCATGGACTATAAGGTAGTTTTGTTTACTCTGTGCTGCCTTCCTGTGGTAATTTCTTCTACCTCCTTCTGATTTACTCATTTTTCTTGTTTATCACATTAGTAGCGGTTAATCCAAGCAGCTCAGCTTAACTACAGAAATGTTATGTCAGTAGAACAGTAGAACAGTTTGCATTCATTTGCAGATCCAATCTCTTTGTTTACAACTTTGTATGGTACATAGCACTAAAGAGGATTCAAACTATGACAAATTTTAGTTATGTTTTTGAAAATAAACCTACTGCATCAGAAAGTTAAGGCTGGTCAATCTACTTGGAAAAACACCTGAGGAATATTGAATGACTCTTGTGACGTAGTAGCAATGTACCTCTTTATGCTTTGTCTTCTCTTCCTCATTTCTTTATGATATGACAGCTGGAAGCCGCCTTACAGTAGACAGCAAGACTTTGATATTTTTGCCAGAGAAAACTGCAAGTGAAAAGCTGAGGAAAGTTTTTGGATCTCTTGGAGGTGTGTTCTTTTATCAACTTCAAATAGAATGTTTGCCTTTACTTCGTAAAGGCTTCTCCCTTTGCCAACAATGGAGAAATGATTAGGTAGCATTTTCCTCGTTGCCATTTAGAAAAAACAGATCATTGTGCTTTCTTTGAGAATGCTTACAAGTAAAAAAGTCTCCTCAGGCAAATCTTTTTCCCTAAGGAATTAGGAGGACCAGTCAATATGCCTGGTGACTTGCACTTCATCTTCTAGCATGGACTAAATTCATTCTAAAGTTTCAGTGGCCTGTTCAGGAGACTTTACTGTCTCAAACACTGAGAAACATAAATTTTCAAAAATTAGCACAGAAATACATCCTTCTAGAAAGTAGCTTTCTTATTAAGAGATTGCTTGTGAGCATCAGCATAACTGTTGTGTGGTATATGAGATATTTAGTTCTACTTAGCTCTTATGCTATAAATTTAAGAGTTTTCTCACTCGTGTGTATATGGATAACCACTGTGTGAGACTTTCAATGTAGCTGTTGATCTGTAGCATAAAGATGTTCATTTTGCCCTGAAAAATCAAGTGCAATATTTAATTGCTGCTTATCTTCTCTAAATTCCAAATAAGTTACTGAGACAGGAATGTTTGTAGATTTTTTACATTTGAAGAACTTTAACCTGCTTCTGGGTGCTTCTTTGCTTTCTCAGTACTTTGGTACCAATCAATATTTATCTATTTGTCTAGTATCGAACATAACATATTCTCACTCATGAAAACCATGATCATGAGTGGAGTTTTGAGAGATAATATTTTTCCTTGAATAGTTCAGGAGCCCTTAGTTCAATCCAATCACAAGTGGTTTATGCAGCACATTCCAAGTCTCCATAACAATTTTTCATAGTTTTGGATAACTGCTTCTGATCAGAACAACTGAAGTATAGATAAAATTGTACTGCACAGGATTTGTTTTCTAGTGTCTTGCTGATAAGGTTAACCAGATGGTGAAGTATAATCATCTAGGCAGTACCATAGATCATCACACATACACACAAATAGACAAAAACAGAGGATGACAAATTTTCTGTTAGTTTTGTTTGTACATGAATCAAAACAGACTCAAAACCTACAGAAAGCCAACCTTTTGAAATTAAAGAAAACCAATTAGTTTCTGTTTCTGTCTATAGTACAACATTCTAAGGAAGTCTAAACCTGTAGGTGGCGTTTTTTTTCTTTAATGAAATTTCACCTGTTTTGAATTTTAGATAAATTTTAAAGAATGCCAATTCTCTTTCATAATTCATTTCATAAAGTATCCTAATAGCAAAAACAAGGGGTTAAAAATAAACTACTTAGTATGGGATTTTTTAATGCTATATTGGTTTAAGTCATCTGAAGTCAGATATGTAGGAAGGTCACAGGCGTAAGCTGCTTTGCACCACAATTTGGCTGTTAACTCAAAATTGGGTTAACAATAATAGCAATAATGTTATAAATATACAAATTTGGTTTAGTTTTTGAGTTGTTTGGGTTTGGTTTTTTTTTTTTTTTTTCCTATTTGTTCCCTGTTCTCAGGAACAGCAACTTGTAGTGGTAGCAAAAATTCCAGCAATGGTCTTAGGGTATCTGGTGGGATTATGCTTTTTGCATATTAAGTTATCAGTTGTTTCTTTAGTCAACAGCATTCCCCAGGGTGGTCTGGTGATTACACGGGCTTGATATAAAAATGATTGCAGCACACAGCATTGCAAGATGCACATCACTCAGTAACTGTGCTTTTTCAGCCACAAATTAAGTTGTGTTGAGATTGACTGTACTGATTGGATATGAAAGACTTCGGGTGTCATGAGATATGTAGCTGCTTCTGCTCAGCGTAGTGGGAATTTTGGTTCACTGAAACCCTTTCCGGAATACAAGATCGGGTCTGGTATCACATATATGTAATTATGTTAAATATTGTGGGACTGGGCTTTGCAAGCTTTTCAGGGGTGCAGAAATTTGTTTTTTGTGGTGAGTTTGTGTATGAATTATAACATAGGGACCCCTGTTACAGTGCAAATGATGAACAAAATGAATGAGAACAAACTATAGCAGAGTATTGCTTGTGGGAGTTATGTGAGTTGGCTGTTAGGAATGTACTAGGATTTGGCTGGAAGAGGGGCATTGGAAAGAGGACTGCTGTATGGGTAGATGTGAAAATCATGCAGCAATTTATTGTCTTCCATTGGAAGTATTGATTGATACACTACTGTTTCATGATGGTTTGTAGGAGGAGACCAATTATTTCAATTTCATGGATGCTTGTATTTCTGGAAATACTTCTCTAGTTTTATGCAGAACTTTTTTCATCGTTGTTTGCACTCAGATCAAAAATATTATCCTTTATAAGTTCAGAAGTTTATACATCTTCTACTATTTTCAGCTGTCGCTTGGGTGTGAAGAACCATTTTCTAACCATCTATTTTTGCAGAAAATTTATTTTTTCTATTTCCAGATGTGTCTCTATATGGGACATTTTTATTTTTATTTACTTTTAGAGAAATTACAGTGTAGTAAGAATTGTTGTGAGTGAGTGAACCCATCATTTAGGCACTGAAACAGCATATATATTTTAAAGTGAGAATACTCAGGAAAAAGCCATTCAATGGCTTAAAGGTGATTTCTGCTTCACTCTGCTTCTAATGATTTCATAATAAACCTGAAAGAAATGAAGTTTATATATATGTCTGCCTTTACTGTTATGCCTGTGATTAACACAGATTGTGATATTTCTTTAATAGAAAATGATATTTCTTTAAATTGAAAGTCACTTGGGACCATGTACAGCTGTGGTGTAAGGAAGTGTTACACCATCCAAAGTCAATGGCAGTAGTGTCCTTATATGCCAGGCCTGCCTATGGCCTCTGTCTCCTTAGCCATACTGTATTAATATCATTTGGATATTCCCAGAGGTTATTTTTTCTTACAAACTACGTGTTATGGTTGGCAACTTGTGACAAGTGAGTTCTGGCTCTCATATGTCGTGTGCAAGACTGCAGGAAAATATATCCATGTTCTTCACATCAAACTGCCAAAATGTCAACAGTCACCTCTCAGCATAAAGACCCTCAGAAATACAAAATAAAAGTGCTTGGCATCATCCCTTGTAAATGCAGGCCTGTCTGAGAAGCTGTCTGTAGAGACAGATCTGTCACTCACTGTGGAGTCTTGTGTGTGAGGGAACACGACACAGTGCTGTCACAGCTTGAGCGCTGCACTTTCCTCCCATGGAGTGATGCATCAAGGCCAGCTGACCACAACACTGAATGACACTCAAGGTGACTCTGTCATTGGCTGCTGGCTTTTATTAAGCCACCTTCTAAAGGAGTAAAATTAAAGCTGGGCAAGTTGTAATGAATCCCAGAACTACTGAAAATTCTGATTTGGAAGGGACCCACAAAGATTGTTGAGTCTAACTCTTAAATTTCTCCACAGATCTTCACCTTCCTTTGGTTTGCCTTTTTAAATTTTTTTTTTAAGCTTTGATGTACACCTCTGAGCTGTTTTTTCTGGGTTTTATTTGAGACAAAAAACGTGTAAGTTTGTGTTAAGTAGAGTTATATTAGATCTCTTTTGAAAAAAACCCTAAGCTGTGTGGTAGTTGATCTCTTTATCTTACCCAACTCTGAGCTGCTTTTTTTTGTTGTTTCTCCATGGTTGCTACTAATTAAGAATACTTTATATAGCATTAAGTTTATAAAGCCAAACTGAAAAGTGATAAGCTAATATGTGTAATATTTAATTTAAATCCGATTTGAAAAAAAAAAAAATGGAATCAAGGTACAATCAATGTTCATACCATCAAGAATTAAAGATAAATTGTACCATAATCCAATTTCCATAAATTTGGCAGAAAGAAGAACTGTCATTTAAAAGCCAGAGTAAAAACTAATAGTATCTGGAGGTCTGATTTATAGGAGTTTGGTTTTTTGGGCTTTTTGTTTGGTTGATGGCTTGTTTTCTTTTTTAATATATTTTTTTTCTAGAAAATGATGAGAAACTGATATATGTATCATGCATTTTAAGCCTTCTACTGTTGAGATCAGCTTCAAACAATACTAAAATTGTCATATACTGAAAATGGGCAGTTACTTTGTTGAAAAACAAATAAAAAATTAGAAATACTGCTTGAGGGTGGCAGGTAAAAATTTCAGATTGCACACATATGAACCTTTATCTTTTAGACTTCAGTTATATTAATAAAATTCCATGTTTATTTGGGCAAACGACAGTATCAAATTTAATACATTCTTGTTGACTGTTTTTCCTCCACTGAGAAAAATCCTAGAAATAAGGTACAGAAGGGTATAAAACACCTGATACTTTATATAGTGTTCCTTATAGATTTAGAGATTTAGAAATTTGGAATTTAGTTCGCCCATACATAGTCTTGTTATTTATCACTTTCTTGACTTTATTTTTCTGTCAAATAAATGCTTTATTTAATGCTTGTCATCACTGAAGCTGGCAAAAGTTTCTTTAATTCATCTTTGTTCAGCTGGGCTTTGTGTGTGGGAAAAGATTGTATGTCATCTACCAATGTCAGCATTGCTAATGTGAGGGTTGTTGGGGAATTTAAGATTCTGTAAGCAAATCATCTGAGACAAAAGAAATTTACAAAAGCTTGTTTTAATATTCAAAACATTCTGTTTCTCTGTGCTTGTAAAAACTTTCTCTGTCATTCTCTTATAAAACAATAACAAGCCAGGAAGTCAAGCTTGGAGAAAAAGTAAACCAGCATTTTATTTGTGGAACTTTTCTAAAATGTCGTATTTTGAAGATCCTGCCATTATAAGAAAATTTTGGTCCTATGTGAAAGCATATGTTGAAGGAAAACCTTTTAGTATCAGGTCACTGTACCATTAACATTCATTGTAATTCAATGCAATAAAAGTAAGGATCATTTAAGTCCCATTTTGGATCATAACATAAATTTCACCAGCAAAGTATTTTTTCTTTCTAATGTTTATGAATATTTCACAACTTTTTCAATAAAAATTCATTTTATTTTTATAAAATTAGTGATTGACTTGAACTTCCAGGATAATACTTTTAGAGGAAACCAAACAGTTTTCTTTTTTCCTCCTGACTTTATTTTCCTCTAAGGGAAAAAAATAGTGATGCATAAGTTATTGTTCAAATGGAGGGACACATATGGAGTACTTTAATATTCCAGAACCAATTCTAACTAAACTGACTTTTATATAATTTGCTGATGTAAAACTGTTTTTATTTGCCAATAAATTGGAAGAAATCCCTTTCTCTTGACCTTGAATGTATGACCATCCTCTTAGGCATTAACTTCCTCCAAGGTTCAGCATTGATAAGGTAGTGTAACAACTCCAGACAAAGTCTGAGTTGTAAGAAAGTACCTACAGCACCAGACAGGGAAGGTAAAATGGCAGATGGAGGTAAAGAGATGAACTGAGTTTAGATAAAAGTTGTCAGGAATTCAAGAGAAAAACTGGTAACATGGAAAAATAGAAAAAAATTATACTTGGGAGATCAACAACATCAAAGAGTAACAGACACCAACCATTCCCAACCAGGCTGATGCCTGCCTAGCTGGAAAATACTCTTTATTACTGAGGTGCATTATTAAGAATAATACAATATTAATGCTTAGTGTAGTAACTCATTTATCCCTGCTGTCTTTTTGTGCATGTTAGCCAATAAATGCATTTTACACCCCAGAGCTGCATATAAAATACGGCCAAGTAAAGTGATGCAGAGAAGGGAGAAATAAAAGGCAAATCCTTAAAGCTAAACTCATTCTTATCCCTTCCTTGCCTGCCTTCTCCCAGAATCCATGTTGTGCATTGAGAGCAAGCCCTGTGCTGTGTTGCACCACTGATGAAGTCTGGGAATGGTCTTGGAGATTGCTTCTTGGCATGGCATGAAGCCATAGTGGACAACACACAGCAACTATGTATTAATAGGTGGTTATAGGTTAGTATTCAATCCTGTGCCTTGGCTGTGCTCCATGTGCTGCTGTAGATGCAGCTCTTCATTCTCATTGAGGCTTGGGTTGGGTTTTTTAATCACAGGTCTTTATGGAACTCTTTCAGTGGCAACTTAATTTTTCATATTATGTCCACACAAGATTGCACCTTGTTCAAAATCTTCCTTTTATCTGTCCATGTCCTGTCTTCCTGGCTCTCTGTGCAATGCTGCAGAGCCAAAATTGTGTGTTTTGTTTGCTTTTACCTGTGTTGGTTTTGTTGCTGTTTTAACACTAAACTTTGATAAACTTGCTATGATTTTCCCTGAACAAAAAAAAGGTAGGATACAAACCAGAGGTAATAGTGTCAGAGTCTAAATAATGAAAGAAGCAAGGCAAGTTAAGGAAAAAAGAGTGTTATTAAAAAGATTCAGTTATGCGGCCACATTAACTTGGTGGAGGAAGAAAGGATCTTTTTATGAAGAAATTTAGTGCTATGAGTTCCTACCAATATCTAACAGAGCAGAACTCTTACAGTACAGGAGAAGAGAATAAATAATTTTTCATGTCCTCCCCTGTTTGTCATCATTAGCCAGGTAACTCCTCTGGCTTGGGTGACGTGCTGCACAGTGAAACTTCTTTGTTTATTTTTTAGCAGATAGGGCTGATAGGATTTACAGTGAATGAGAAGCTGAAAGTCTCCTAGAGAGGCAATATAATGTCATAGAAGAGCATCAGTTTGGAATGCACATTGTTTCAGCTCCAAAACTTAGTCGTGGCTTTTTTCAGGAATGTATTACAGTAATTGGGACTGTGAAAAACAGATTGGATTTCATGGAATTTCTCCAGGGTGCAATTCAAAAAGAGTGATGAACATGGGAGAAATGGTGCCCAGAACCCAGAAAATGGATGGTGATCAAAGTAGACAAAGGGCTGAACTTAGTCTGTTTTTAACAAACTAACATGGAGCAGCCATTTCAGTAGAAGAATCTCTCTGCATCATCCCCAAGTTCTGCATTATTAGAAGCTTAGAAAGTTAGAGGTTTGGAATCTGAGTAAAACTAGGCCCTATGGAAGTCCTGTCCTTTCTATCTTCCCTTCTTTCCACAGGAGCTATCTACAAAGTTTTTGTTGCTGCTTTTAGCCATTTCTTCCTTGTTTCTTTGTCTACTCTTTAGCTGGACTTTTGTAAATGCATTTTTGCCTTATGAATGAGGTAAAAAATAGCTTCTGAACATATGAGATGGGAAAATTATGCATTCAACTCTGAAATTATGTTATCAATGATAGTAATTTTTACTGACTGCTCAAGGAGTTGCTCTTTCACTTCAGTGGGGTATTGCCTGACTTCTTGGAGTCAGTTTTTTTTATTTTTTATTTACCTTGTAAAATAAGCCATAATATATGCTCTTGAATTGGCACTGGCACTGTTAGGGTTGTACTTTGGTTTTTGGGTGCAATATATAGAAAAGAGATATTCTGGTTTGAGGTCTTTCTTTAAAAAAAAATTATCTCTTTTAAGCTTGCATTGCCATATATACCAGCAGGTACTTGGATTGCAGCATTGTTGGAAATTAAAAGGTTAGCCAGGGCCAAATGAGGAATCATTATTTATTTATTTATTTTTAATATACTATTAAATTAGCTTTCAGTTTAGCTTTAACTGTTTGGTTTTTTTTACAGTTTCTTTCTTTTCAAGAATGCATAATTGTTATGCGATTAATGAGTTGGATGCATGATTCTGAGATCTGGCTAATATTGGGTTATCAGTAAGGTAATCCATACATGAAGTTCCAGACAGCAGATACAATATAACCTTTCCTAAAACATTTTCATAAAATTTATCTTATCTCAGGACTAATTTCTGAAAATATATTATAAAAATATTTAGATTAATTTCTTGTAAACTAAAATTAGACTGATTTTAAAATTTTAAATTCTACAAATTATGTGATTTCAATTAAAAACCACTAAAATCAGAGTTTATTTTCCTCCAGCTTTGGCCAGAAGAGGGAACCATCTCACTGTATCAGCCACTTCTGTGACAGCACTTAAAAACTTTATTTGCTCTTGTTTTTATTCCTGCATTGCAACTAAATGCAAATCCAAGACTGCTGAACCATCTCAGGACTCCTTCAGAATCATAAAGATATTTCTTTACCTTAGGATTTATTAACAGTTTAGAATCACAGTGAGCATACTGTGTTCTGCATTTACAACCAGGGGAAAAAGAAGAGGAAAAAAAGTTGCTTAATTCAGACTTAGCTTGATTGCTTTGCATGTGAAGAGCTTACATCTACATTGTTTATGTGCCATTGAAAAAATATATATTTCAATAGTAGTGTCTTTGAGAAGTACAGCAAATTGAAAAGAAAAAAAAAAGGTGAATATGAGAATTTGAGTAATCTGGGGTGTGTATTTGTGCAGCTTTTGTTAAACAGCTAGTCCATACATCCAGAGGATTTCTAGATTGCAGAGAATGTTAAGTACTTAGGAATGATAGAGTTAGGGGCTTTAAGCCTGGGAATGTTGCTGCCAGAAACAAGTAATTCCTCCTCACTGCATAGAAACCTCCCTGTAGATAATTGCAGACACTGGGTTTCATTGATTGGAAAGAATTGTGTTTTCCCTCAGCACACAAACATTATTTTAAAAATATATTGGAGTCTCATTTACTTTGCTTGGGTTTTGTCACTGGGGACCCCTGTCCACTTCCCACAGTTGTTATGAGATTGGCAGGCAGAAAAACACCAGTTATAATTCTCAGGCATCCTTTGGCTGCCTGACACTGTTACATCTCCTTTTCTGCAAGTAGATGAATGGAGGGAAAATGAATGCACAGGTCAGTTTTTCCTCAGCTGGGGGAGGATGTATCTTGCAGATAGGCAGAGGGATAAAATATTGTTTTCTTATTCTTTTGCTAAGACTCTGTATAAAGTGGTTTTGGCACTTGGGAAGAAAAACTTTGCCATGGTAGAGTATTTTGCAAGCTTTCTAGCTTTAATGTGCAACATAAGTAATGCTAGTGCCTAAATAACAAGGTAATTCTGTTAAAAAAAAATCAGTCAGCTTTGAACTGGTCTTTACTTGTTGAGTCTCACTGTGTTGCTGAGATTATTCACTTGTCAGGATGCCACTTTGGTCTGAGATGAGTTGCAGAGGCCCTTGTGCATAGTGCCCTCAGGACAGCAAGGCTTTGTGTATTGGATGACACTGGAATGCATTAGTGTGTTTTGTCGAAGTACCTTTTACTTTTAGTTTTGGTTTTGGGCTTCTGTTTACTAGTTTGGCTCAACTAATTTAAAATTGTTGGTAATGATAAGAGGTGATCAACACTCAAATACATAATTTGACTGATCTGTTTCTTAGGGTCAATGGCTCTGAACTGAAAGCAAATAGAGAGGATTGTTGGCTGATGAAATTTTACCATTGCATTCATTGCATCAAAAGGTCTCAAATTCGGTGAATAATTAGTCTTTGGCTGATGTTTTGTCATTCAACTTCAGATATTGTTCATAGTATGCCAAAATTATCAAACTTATTTTTAAAGAAATTTAATTTTCTGTTTGTAGTGACTAGATCTCCCACGCATATTGACTGAAATTGGCTGGAGCTGTAATACCTCACATTCAGGGGAATAAAATGACTCTGAGGTTTTTAAACATGAGTGTAGAAGTATTGCTTTAAGAATCTATTTGTAAAACTGTAAAACATACTGATAGATATAACATTAAAATGTGACATAGAAACACTCTAAGGAGGACCATCCACTTTAAGAAAATGGAGTCAAGAAAAGATTATGACCAATTGAAAATGCTGTGCTGAACATAAGCGGGAGAAAATTTAATTGTCCAAGATGTACATTTCCTAGGGCACACGATTAATTGTAGTGGAAATGTTCAATTGCTTGTAATTTTGCAGAAAATTCCCTCCTGGGCTCTGAAACTTTACATGCTTAGTCATAGCCTAACAGAGCATTTTCTTAGAAAGTTCAGCTAATTGTTTTTAGTTATACATGTGGGAATAAAAACAATTTTGGGGGACTTAGCTAAAAATGGTTTAAGCTGACAATAAAAACTTTAGATTTACAAGTAGAGATCAAAATTAAGTTTATTTTGTTTGGGTGATTTTTTGTTTTTTATTGATTTTAGTTGAAATAAACTGATGTCTTTTGGTGTAATTTTGGGTGGACAGAAACATAATGAGTACATTTGTATAAATAAACACATAATCTGTGCTGTAACATTTTGTAGCTCCAGTGACCTCTCACAGCATTAATATGGCATATGTTCAACTGTGCACTGGAATTTGCACTCCCTTAAGTTGCATAGAACAACTTAAAAGATTTAGAATATTCTTACTTAAGCAGTATAAGGATGTAGCATTCACAAGATGTTCTTTACTGTAAGATAATCTTAGGAAGTTTTTCTTGAAAAAAGTTACTGGGTGGACCAAAACACCTTATGTACAATAGGTAGTTTGTTGGAATGTTCAAACAATGGTATTTTTTTATGAGAATACCTTGATAGTGACCTTGCATTGAAGTATGGTCTCTGCCTGTCACTTCACTGATCTATGCTCCATTTTCAGTTTATACCACACTGGAATTAAAGTTGTAGTTATTTCATGATCAATCTTATTTTGTCATTATTTTCTTTAGGTGGAAATCTGCATATTTAAAAAACATTCCTTTCTAGAATTTCTTTGTCACAGAACTACTCAATCTTCTAAACAGTATTATTTGAGTGATTTTGAGAGAACTGATCAAGCTGAGATGTACCTTAGCATGTTATATTTAGATTTTGTAGGATATTTTCAGCATTTAAATTGAAATGTTTCTCATCTTTTAATGCTATGTTTAATTAATTTTCTTACTCTTCTGTTACTTTTGTAGCACTTTTGCAATGTTTTGTGTTGTGATATGAAGTAGAATTTTAACTTGAGTACTTTTCATGGTGAACCAATCTTTCCTAAGCAAGATATTATGAAACTAGAGAGTATGATAGTATGTAAAAGATCCATTGTTTGTGGTGTATTATATCAGAGTTTATTTTTCGGTATTAAATATTTCTTCCTCAGAGAGTATGCCCATATGGAATAATTTTTATTATCTCCTTTGGAAGTTTTCACAGTAATTTTGCTACATCTTAGTTAAAAATGACCTTGGATGAAGCTAGCTTTTTTTTTTTGGTCCTCCTGTGGTTACCTAAGGCAAGTTTCATCGTGTATCCTGCATCAAATCTTGGTGTCAAATCTCTAGTTAATGGAAGAGAGAATTTTGCTCTAAATGCCTGTAATTGTAGTTGTTAAATACACATACGATAATATACAGTTAGTTTTGTATTTCTTTTTCATATTTGTAGAACTCCAGTTGCAATACTTTTATTGGGCATTTTTGCAAGTTTAGGTAATGGAGGATTTAGAGTCAGTATTTACTGGCGGAGTTTAAAGTGGCTGGATTTGCACAGAGTTTAGGGGTGGGAGAGTAACTGTGTTCCTGGTGGGGGTTATTTTACCTCTCTTTTCAAGCTGTTTTTTTTCCCAAGTGGGGAGTTGTAGAATAAATTTTGAGACGATGAGATGTCATGATTCATGAAGCCTCTATAACCATCACCTCCCTTCATCATCTTGTTTGTGCCTCTGCAGCACATTTAGCCATAAATACTCAGTACCACACTGGCTTGGAATAATATTTGCTTAGGTTCTGAAAATGCAGGAAATATTCTACACCTATGGCTAGCATTTGTGGAAGTAAAATATTATATAGTTCAGATTAATTTTTTTTCCAAACTTTGCAAAAGTGGTTTTGCTGGTTAAAAAGAAGACTCAACACCTAGATGTATATAAAGCTGTCTACACTCTACATCATCTGGTTTTAAATGGCTATTAAAAGTGTCATTAGCAAAAAACAAACTTCTTCCCTCATAGACTGCTTGTTATATGCTAACCACTGCTGAGAACGGAGTAAATACAGAAGAAAAAAAGAGCTAGTAAACCAGAGTATTTATGGTTGTGTGAGTTTTCCTTTTCTGTTTAAAATAAGAAACAGTGACTAATAATGTAATTGGAAATTAACATGCATAATTAGTTGTGCAGTATGCACATGTATGATTTACATGCTCAAGCATAGAATTTGCTTCTTTTCTGTGCTGTTAATTAATGTTAGAGTGGCTAAATTTTTTTTTTATTATTTCAATCCAGTAATTCAGCAAACCATGTTGAGAAAGGCCCACTATTTTGTGTGCTCTGCTTCTTGTGTGCCTGCTTTGAAAGGTCTTCAGTGTGATTTTTCGCAGGAGGTGAATGATCTCAGCTGCTGTTGAGCTCTGAGCAGTGAGTACTGATTACCTTTAAAAGTTATGCTTTGGGAGTCCCAAAATGAGAATCCAGATACTGAATTACTCAAATTTAGCAAATGGTTTTAAATGCATAGCCTGTGATATCTGTCTTTCAGTTCCTTCATTTACAAGGAGGCAGAACAGCAATTCCCCTGTCTCATTAGGGTGTTAAAAGGTTTAGTTGAAAGTCTCTAGGATACTTTGAAAATGTAGAACATCATCAAAGACCAATTTAATATAAGCCAGAATCAATTGTAACCTGCTTGCTGGAGACAGAGAAATGAGGGTCTTCTTCCTCTTCTGTGTTCAGTTTTGTAAGCTCTGAGGAGAATGGGAATGTGTAATAATGTGCCTCAGTCTGGATGCCCAGTATAGCCACTGAATGAGGGAAAATCTCTGCAACGAGTTTTGGATTGCTTCCCCTCTTCCTTGAAGATGCCATTGCCTCCAGTTATTCTGTATAACAAACTCATCATATAGCTTCTTTATTGAGCTTCTTTATTATAAAATTCTTTATTAATTTACATTAAGTTTGAGTGAAAGAAAATACTGACCACAGTCTAAACTTCCATAAGACTTTGCGGAGAATTCATCTTGTCTTTAGGATTCAGAGTAGAATGCTGAACCTGATCCTGTAGTGTCTGCTCCTAGTCAAAATGAAGAAATTGGTGTCTGAAATATAATTCATTTTGACTATCTTAGATAAATGATAGATTAAAAGTAGAACTACCACTGCTGGGGTCATGAGCAGGCATCTACCTTCTGAATGTCTGAAAAGATGCATCCTGTCACTGCTTTCTGGGAATGTCTGAGGCTGACCACTGGAGAGCTGCCAGATTCAACCACTTAGGCTGGGATCAGGTACAACACAAATGCTGCCTTGCTCAGACTGACCTGTCCATCTGCAAGAGGAGAACAACACTTGTCCAGGGAGCTTAAAAGCCAAACCCAGGATGGTTTAATGGGATAGGTTAGTTAATTGGTTGACTGGGAGGTTAATTCAACTTAAGTTTTTATACTGGAGCACCATCGTTCTGTTTGGTTTTTGTGCTAGCTGCCTACGACTTGCACTGGCTTTAGACCACTTTGCTCTTCCTATTTATGAGCCAATAGCTGTATATCAAAATCTAGAGTCACTTGAAAATTTTCAGCGACTTTCAGCGTGAGCTCTCATCTCTCTCATGGCTTGAGACTATGAAAGAAGAACAGGATTCAGTCTATGGCAATATTGGTAAGCGATAGTCTAAGAAAAATGCATCATTTTTTTGTCTACTAAATAAAATTGCTACTAAGTATATTTGAACTCCATCTGATCCTTCTTTTTAATTTGTTGACTTAAGAAAACCCACTCACTTGAACAACTAAAAAACCAGCAGAAGAAAGTAAAAACGGAAAAGAGAAAACCACAGGAAGAATTGTTCACTTTCTAATGTGAGTTCTTTTCCAAGGGTAGGCTCCTAATCAGAATCTCTGTGAAAATATCCTTATAGTGGGAAAGTTGCCTGAAAGGGCCTTTTATTTCAAAGCCTTTTGTTTGTTACTGAATTAAAAAACAACAGTCAAACAAACTGTCAGCTCTTTCGAGAAAAATAATGTGAACACGTAGGCTCTATGGGTGCTGCTCCATCATGTATTTGAGAGGATGACTGTCATTGAACTAAAGGTACAAGTTCTCAAATATGTGATGCTAAGGTTTTGTTTCTCACATTGTTTTTTAGAAGTAGCCCAGCTAATGTCAGTCAATGTTGGGAGTTGCTATGGAATATTGTATCCTGCAGGTCTACTTAAGGGCTAGATCCTGCTGCCTTTGTATGCCCTGCCAGGAATGTGCAGCTGATGGAAGCTGCTACTCCTGACAAGGTGGCAGTGGTGCTTTCTACCTCAGCAGAAATCTGTTGCTATAAGAGGCACCACGTCCCACACAATGTTCCTTTTATTTTAATGTAAACATCTTTGAAAATGTTGTTATTTAGTGTCACAGAGAGAGAGAGAAACTGGTACCCTTGAAGGGTGAAATAAAAGTTATTTTGATAAATCAGATGAGAGTTGATGACAGTGAGCTGTGAAAGGTGAAGATAACAGTTAAATGTTTAAATTAAATCGAAAGAAAGGAGTAAAAAGTTTGAAATCATAAGGAATTTTTTTTACTCCTCTGATACCTTATGTTGTATAGCCAGATCATTTTATTATTGAAAATACTGTGTCAGTAATCTTTTATTGCTTGCAGTGTAGGCCTACAGCATTAAGTTAGTATAAAATTACATATAGTTTAATATATCTGTACAACACCTTTAAACAAGCTTCTCTAGGCAGGAAGGTTATCCGTCTTATAAATCTATTATTTCATTGTACATCTTGATAGCCTAGCATTGCTTCTAGCCATGTTTAAGCATTAAATAGTGCATTATTATTTCACATAAATCAACCAGAGATGTGTGAATTCATAAATTTTGCATTTGCACAGACAGTATTTTAAACGTTTTATGGCTTCGTGGGAACTTGGTATAAAAGCCTGTACACAAATCAGTGCCCAAGAAATTTAAGTACAATTTAATATTGCAATTAACGCTTTTCAAAGAAATTTCTTGCATATTTTGGAAATGTTTTAACAGGGTCTAAAAATTTGAAAAAAACCAAAACAAACCCTGGAAACAAGGTGTTTAGTCAGATTTTGCTGGATAGCTCCTTTGCTGCAGTAGAGTGGATGATTGTTTTTTCTGATGTTTGCTCTGGTATCATTTGTGGTGTTTTTTCTCCTTTATTTGTAATTTGTTTAGTGCTCTAACTTTTTGCTGCTTGTCTTTCATCCCAATTCTTCTAGGCTCCTAAACTGTAAAGAATCATGCACAAGTCTGATGTTTTAAAGAAACTTCACTGATGGCAACTAAATATATATGTGAAGTTTTTCAGATTTTCAAAATTTGACAATTGCTTTATTTATCCATAGTTTAATTTTATGAATTCGCTACTGCCATAAATTGCAAGGTAATTCCGTACCCCTTTCCTTTACAGCTGGGAATAAGAGTCAGGGAATTTAGAAGCTGTGTGTTCCTATGCTCATTCTGGCACAGGAATTACCTTTACTTCTTTTGGACAACCCAAAGAGCACCAGGGACTACTTTGAAGGGAATGAAATCCAGTTGTGTTGGATTTCCAAATGAATGGAGATGGGAGGAACTTGGGAAACTACTCACAGTTCTTTTGCACTTTGTGGAGAAACATGGATTTCTGTTTCTTCTGCCATTCAGCCTCTTTCTTCTCATCCTAGTATGTGCATGAAGAGACCTCAGTTCCAGATAGCACACCAGTAAGCTGAATCAGGCTCTGAGTATATTACTTGCAAGTTGCACAGGTAATTTGTTGCAGGGACAGCAACAGCATTTAGAAGGACTGATTTCTGTTTTTTCTTCCTTAGCATTATCCCATGTCAAGTGAATAGGAATTTTGTCATAAAATTTAATGGTGATAGAATACGATCCCATTATTATTTTTTGCATCTATGCAGAAATTATCTTTAATTATTTAACTAAAACCTAGAACAGCCTTGACCTTTTGTTGTGTTGTTTTGTTTGTTTTTCTTTTGAACTTTATTCTACCTTATGGCTTGGAATTCTTTGTGTTCTTTGCAAATTGTAATTGAGGTAGAAATGCCTATGCATATTTAAATCATACTCTCATGCACTTAGTTTAAACATCCTCAGCTTCAATCATTTTAGCTGCGGTGAAAGATGTGGGTAGATTTTCTCTTACCAATTTGGAATGCTTTTTATTTTACCTTCCCATAAATAAGTCTGAAGGGAATTTAAACAAATGTTAAAATATTTCAACATGAGATGAAGACATAGGATGGAAGATTTTACCCCAAAAAGTAGATTAGAGATTAGAGAGCATGTTTTTTTTTATTAGAGCAGCCATAACTGAATAGCTGGTAGAATATTGGCTTGTCTTGGAGCTACACATACAGTATAGAATTAGTTTTTTACAGGATGGAGATCATGGGGCAAATTTGGTACAGATTCTGTTCTTGCATAACTCTGGGCAACTCTTCTATGTTTTACTGATTAAATAGGCAATAAGAGTGACAAAGAGAAGACCTTGCTCCAAGATTTTACCTGGTCTGCATAATTTGGGAAGCAGTAATTTTCATTTGTGATCCTGACAAAAAAAATCAGTTGTGACTCCTATAAATACTTTCTCTTGAGCACACTGCTCTTTTCACTTTTTCCCAGGAGGTGTGGGGTTGCTGGTGAGGAGAGAAGGAAAAAAATAATCTGCATACATGTATTTGAATAGCATTGACTTTAGTCATAAGAAAAAGAATATAATACCTGTGTGGGTGGCATACTATGAGAATTTACATGGATGTGAAAGAGTGGATCTAACCAGGAAGTTATGTAGGGAAATTTACATTGGTTGGGAAGAGGGACTGTGAAAGGTATACTGAAACTGATGAGTCAAAATGGTAACACTCCCCACAAGCACAAGTTTTGAAAGTTTTTTTTTTTTGCTGCATCAATGTTTCATTATTTTTATAACCTTTTCTTCTTTTATTTTTTAAATTTTGTTTTATTGAATGTATTGAAGAGGATCCGTGCCTATCTGACATACATGTTATTAAATTCATTTCTCCATTGCTTGGAACTCTAAGGAGCCCAGATATACTGAATAGAAGAAGAACACAGTTAATAGTTTTGTCATGCACAAGCTTAAATATATTAACACTGTTTTTCCAGAAGTTCTGAGGAAGAGAACACTACACTAGCTCATAGGAAAGGCTTGGATTTGGAAGCCATATAGCTGGCTTTTATCTGAGTGAATAGTCCCCTGCTAGACATGGGTTGACTGGCGTGAAACAGTATTGCTGTCTGGAGAACCGGATTTTCCAGTGAATTTAGTGTTAATGGAAAATATTCTATATGAAAGAAAAAGAAAAAAAATTGAAAATTAGACTTTTCAATTTTTAGTGTGTTTAAATTTCTGATAAGAACAAGATTTTTTTTTTTTTTTTCATGAAAGATGCAGATGAAATTTAGTTGTCCATGTTTCTGGAGCAAGGATTATTTTTTTCTTATTTCTAACAAGGATTATTTTAAATCTGAGGAAATGAAAGTGTATAAGTGACAAGTTTCATGGAGAGGTGAGTTCTGGAGCTTTTATTGAGCAGGAAATATGTGAGAAGCTAAACATTTGAGTAGTGATTCTAGAAAAACTTATTACACCTTGCCACAGAAAGACTCTGTCTTTCTGTAATACCAAGAGAAATACATCTGTGGCACAATGCTGGACTGCAGAGCCATCTGTGTCATGGGAGTGCACGTGAAACCCTGGCACTGTTTTCTACTCTGGCAGCACCTATAATTATATTATCATAAACAGATTTGGCTTGGTACAAAAATGGGGCAGTGATGCAGAGAATAAGGATGTCTCACCTAGTGCCATCTTGCATTGATACTGTGCTGCAGTGAAAAATTACTCCAAGTGCAGAGTCCCAGCAAATCAGTCCCTGTTGTTTTTGAAGGAAATGCATTTTTTGTGTTACTGTTCATTACTGGGCAAGAACAACAAAGAAGTTCAAGACTGAGATTAATGATATCAGCAGATCATTGTCTAAAGATTAATCTTTTTAAAATGATGAGAAAGGGATAGACACAGTGAGCCCTCTGGCTGCCTACAGCTACAAAGAGTAATAATAAACATTACTATGGCAGGACTGGCTCTGGAATACTAACAGAAGCATATCTAGTTATCATCAGTAAACACTAATGATAGGTTCGTGTTGTTTTTTGGCTACTGATGACTGTTGAAAATGGTGTGGCTTTTCTCCCTCTCCTTCCTAAAGCAACAATTGTGCACTTTCCTTTGATGTCTAGCTATTTAATATTCATTTGTTTGGAATCAATTCTCTCCTTCATGATATTGTCAGTGTACTACTTTCTCTTACAAAAACTTCTACCTTATTGCCTGGGTCTAAAACTATCAGAAATTTAAAAAAAAAGGTTCATTATAGAAATTACATTTGCCCTTTAAACCCAGGAGGCATTGTCTTTCTGTTAGCTCCCTTGTAACTAATCCTTAGTGCATGTATACTTTTGTGCAAGCCTGCTGTTTTTATATTTAGCAGAGTATCTATTTATGCTACACAGGAGGTCTATGTAGCAATTGCATAAATATGTTTATTTTACAAAGGCTACATATCAGCAACTGATGGTATAGCAATGGTCTGTGTAAGCTAAAATATACTAATATCCTTTCTTTTTTGATCTCATCATTATTTATGCATCTCTTGCCAATATTACAAATTTTTTAGTTTGAAAAGGAGTTGCAGACTTGTGCTCAGAATGGTTTGAGCTGAGAAGTCTACAAATTTTGAAATTTGTTTATATCAAGCAGTTCTTTTTTCTCATAAGTTTAAAAAGACAAACACTGATGGAAGCAGCCTGTTTTCATATCTGACAATGACAACAGCAGTGATGATTTAAACATCCATGAGAATCAGGTTCTGTCAGTCTCACCATCAAACAGAGCAGGATTTAACTGCAGGAGCAGCTCCACTCACTTCAACCAAGTTATTGGGGGAGTAAAATGTAAGTATGACTTGGTGATGGGTGCTCTTGGAATCTTTGCAATGCTGTGACATGACCATAGAGTTTGTTTTGATGATTTGCTTCCATGAAAGAATGTTTTTGTTCTTGCGTTGAAACACAATTTTGGTTCAGGTTTAAAATGAGCTGTTTATGTATTATGAAGTTTGAGTTTTACCTACATTATGTCCCGAGGGCTGAATAGTGCTCACTACCCTCCAGATTTAGGTATAATGTAAGATTACATGAAGTTTTATCATGATGATCAACTTCAAGCTGAGTATGGTAGTAAGTGAATGGGTATGGTCAGGAGGAAGTAATTAGTATGGTACCTGTGAGTGTATAATCATAGAATTGTCTTTGAAAAGACCTCTAAGATCATGGAGCCCACCCATTAGCCCATGTGCACTGCTAAACCATGTTCTCAAGGGCCACATTCAAACATGTTTTGAATGCTTCTAGGGATGGTGAATCCACTAGTTCATTTAGCAGGTGTTGCAATGCCTGACAACATTTTCAGTGAAAAAGAAAAAATCTTAATATTCAGTCTAAACCTCCCCTGGCACAACTTGAGGCTATTTCCTCTCACCCTACCACTTGTTACCTGGAGGACTGACCTCCATCTCATTACAACCTCTTTTCAGGTAGTTGTAGGGTCTCCTCAGGACCCTTTTTCCAGGCTAAACAACCCCAGTTCCCTCAGCTGCTCCTCATCACACTTCTGTTCTCATCCTTTCACCAGCTTCACTGCCTTTTTATCCCCTCAATATCTGTCTTGTAGTAAGGGGCCTCTGTATCACTGTCATTTGTCAGAGCTTGCAGTGTTTCCCAAACATGGGAGTACTGATGATAAGCATGACAAAGTAGGAAAATTTAAATATTTGGTTTTACAACTCTTTCCCTCTGAACCATTTCCTTTCTTCAGGGCTGGATGAGGGCTGTTGCTCCCTTTGAAATAACCTGAAGGCTAATTGGTCTATCTTTGAACAAGGAAAGCTTGAATTTGAATTTTTACAGCATGGTGAATGCTTAGCAATCCATGACTAAGTCAAAGGAGTACCTACATGAAAGTCTATTTCATTTTAAAAGCCTGTAAACTTATTTATGATGGACTTTATGCAATGCATTCCTCTTGTGGCTAAAATTTGATTCAGCATTTCATTGTTGGTATGTGTGACTGTGAATTCAGTATAGGAAATTGCTTCAGTAAGGAACGAATGAATTTTACTTCAGGGTCTTATCTAGCTTTATTGCAGATAGTCTTAAAACCAAAATCCATGATGCATTTTGTTGTCATTGATGCAGAATTAGGCAAATTAGGTATGCAGCTTATGTTCTGAGATCTAGATTTGTTTTAAAAGTCATCATGGTGGAGATGCCAGCTGGAATAAAAGTAATATTGGGAAGGTATATCCAGATCGTTCCAAAGGTACTGTAGTGGTTCCCTTGATTAGTGGGTCTTTAAAAATTCAAATTAATGGTCTTTCAGTGATTTCAGTAGTTGCATAATATAAAAAATGGAATGATGCCGTGCTTGGACAGGTTTTTGCTTAAGAAATATTTTCTGTGTTGAAGAAAAAGCAAAAAAAAGTTCAGCAGAAGTATACAAAGGTGCTTGTAGAGCTTATATCAATTTTGCTTGCTGTCTGTCACACTTGGTTTATAACCTCTAACTTGTTCACCCTGGTTCAAATTCCTGTATGCCACTCAATGCTCAGTGTAGAGCTTTGTTAAATACATTGTTGGCTTCATGGCAACACTGTAACATTTCCGTAATTTTTGTTCTGTGATGAGAACTGGACAGATTGAGCTGGACCATCTTAAATTGTCAAAAAATATTGTTGTTGTAAAACTTTTTCAGAATTTGGGATTGAGTCTTTGGGTTAGAAGTTCTTTGGATAATCCCACCATCAACTGTGAAAGTCACTTCAGTGTGTGAAGTGTGCATTGCCTGAGACGTTGTGCATCACTTTTAAAATGTACTGAGCATTTATATTTGGAAAATATCTCCCTAATTGTATATATTGTTCTGGGTCATTATTTTCTCATTGTTTAAATTGCAGCTCATTTATTTAAAGAATACTTGTCAAAGGAAAGCTTTAAGTACTGATTTAAGAAAGCAGTGTTAAATAATTGAAATGACTGTGATAAAATTGCCTTAGTTTAAACAGACCAGTTTTATCAGTCTGTTTAATGAATTGTGCTTTTATAGGGTGAGATAAATCTAATGTGAATTCAAGTGGTTGCACTAGAAATACAGCTCTAGGTGTGATCTCTAGTGGATTTAGCTAGCAGAATTAAAGGAAAAAAATGGCAGCTCTACTCCTGAATTTCCTTTCAAATTTGCTTCATGTAAAATAAGTAATACTGATATCTTACAGAGCTTTTTAATAGCTATGTACCTGTGATGTCTGGGTATTTACATATGGATTGTGTATTGGTTACAAAGTGTCTTGGTCATTACTTGGAAAATATATATACCTCTTCATGTAGAAATACAGTTAGAGCTTCATCCAATCCTAGAATCAATTTTCACACAGTGAAATAGTGACACAATCAATTTCTTTGTAGATTGAGGGGGACTGGGCAGGCAGTTCTTGCTACTTACTCATAGTTTAGAAGGATGTTTCTTGCACAAAAACCATAATATCTACTTTGGAAGCAGGCTGAAGATAACTGTCACTGGCTGGCGCAGGAAAATTCTACTATATTTTGGATTCTATTGTTTATGCTTCTGTACATTGTGAGATCACATCTTGCTAACAAGAAGAGAAATAATCATTAAAAATATGTAGTAAGTCCTTTAGTACATCATCAGCTCTTCTTTCTGCTAATCCATTTAAATAACCTACATGGCAGGATTGGTGCCTAATTTGGGGGAATAAATAAGGACTTCCTGTAGAACATAATCACTTTGCACTTAAGGAGAATGTCTTCCCAGGCCTTGTGTGCCTTCCCATACTGGACTACTTCTAGGAAGGTAGCATACAATGTCTGAGACAATGTCATATTCTAGTCCCAAAATGATGGTGAAATTCTTGTCTAGTAGAACAAGGAACATGCAGGTGTTGCATAACTCAAAGGAGATAACTGAACTAGTTACTAGCAGTTTTTATAGTTGGATTTTCTCACATTAAATGTTTCTGAAATGCTATTAAGCTGATTTGGGGCACAATTTGCCATATGAGCAATCATTGTGGATCTAAGGGTGTCTCAGGATACAAGGCAATGCCTGAGTGGGGAATATACACATCCCTTCAACAGCTTCCAGTCCTTGGTCATCTGTCCAATGAAAGAAATACAAGCTTGCAGTGTGAGCAGAGAGAGAGTAGGTGACTGACTTCCCAGGAAATTTTACACCAGCAGCAGTGGAATCCATTCAGATATTTCTTATTCTCAACAAGGCCTTCATGGTTAGTCTTCTGTAACCACCAGTCTATACTGTTAACTCTGCAACTTCACTTGGAGTGCAGGAAATTATAATGATTACTTTGGGGAAAAAAAAAACAAAACCAAAAAGAGGTTGGAGTATCACTGCTTTAGACCAAATACTTTCCAGGGGAAGGCCTGGAAAGTGTTACGAGACACTTGTATATCATGTAATTTTGCTCCAATCAAACAGGCATGTATATTTCAAAATTATGCATATCTTCATGTCTTATCTTTTTACTTTATTATCCTTAGGTCAACCATTTTCACTCAGATTGTTTTCTGCAACATTGCTGTGTCTACTGACTGATTTCAGGGTGTTGACAAAAGCCCAGTTCACCTGAAGGAAGTTTATTGAGATTTCAATAGTTTTGCTGTCCTGAAAGGTTAAGGAAAATGCTCTTTGTTGCAGAAGTTGTGAAACAGTGTATTTCATAAATTGAGCTGGCTATTACTCCTCTTCTTCTTCCTCCCCAAAACAACCATCTCCAAGCTGTGTGCTTTCCTGTTCTGTGTCTGATACTGGCAGAAAATGGTCTTGCAGTTTTTATTACAGACTATCAGCTTGTCCATCTCTAGAAAAACAGACAGGATTCACTTAGCAGCTGTCTAGGGAATTCAGCCTAAGTTTTAAGGTTGTTGAAATCAAGCTGCTTTGAAGAATAGCTTGTTTCTGATGGATTCTAATAAAGTAAAAAACAGGTCTACATAGCTGCTTTTCATACTGGTTTTATGATATGAGAATGAATCAGAAAACAAGAAAAAGTGAGTGTATAAAATGAGAGAGGCATTTGAAGTAAAAGAGGCTAACATTTCTACTGTTCAGAAAGTACTTACATTTTTATTAGGGGGTAGACTTTTCTGTCTTTGTTTTCTAGCCATTTCATATTTCTACTACAAAATTTTAAATAGTGGAAGGATATATTAAATACCAAGGAAAATTATTTTTAAAAGCTATTTAAAAAATTAATTTAAATGTAGATAGACATAGTATTATGGCATTAAAAGACCCCAGGGTCTTTTTTATTGGTCCATTAATACTTGCCTCGAGTGCTAGAACACACCTGAGGCAAGATTTAATGAACCAATAAAACATGCCCTAGAGTGCCCTAATGCTATATTGCTAACCATTCTTATTACATAAATGCACTGTTTGCATACTTACTTCATATATTTCAGAAAAATCTTCAATTAAGTGAAGACCATATGACAATTCCTATCCAGAGTTTTCTTCAGCATATGTTGAAGTGATTAAAATGATTATTTGAGATATTCTCAATCAACCAATGCAATATATTGTGCCTAGAACTTCACAGATTATCCAGTTTCCAAATCCTTTAACTGTGGTTATGTGTTAAGTCAGTGTGTTTCCTTTCAGTTATTGAGAATTTTCTAAAGTCTTCCTAAAGAATTTGAAAGGAATGCTATTCTATTTCTGTTTTTATCTTGAAACTACCCCACTCGTTTGTCTAGAACCCACCCCAAAGCAGAAAT
>JAREIS010000004.1:1592500-1610000 GCA_030060385.1 Muscicapa striata striata | reverse complement strand
TATTTTGTTTCAAAATGCATTGCCACATGAAGACTTTACGTAGGGTATTTGCTTGATGTCTGCAGATGCTATTGCACTGTGGGTTGTATTGGGTCGTATTGTGGTTGTGTTGAACTGGGATAGAGTTAATTTTCTTTATAGTAGCTGGTATGGGACTGTAATTTTGATTTGTACTGGAAATAGTTTTGGCAATACAGGGATATCCTAGTAAATGTTGAGCAGGGCTCACACAATTTAAAGCCTTTTCTGTTCCTCTTGCTACCCCTTCAGTGGGGAGGCTGGGGTGCACAAGGAGCTGTGAGAGGACACAGCTGGGACAGCTGACCCCAGCTGACCTCAGGGATATCCCATATTTTATGGTTAATCTTTCTCAGTGAATAAAGCTGGGGAAATGGGGATGTTTGGGGTGATGGCATTTGTCTTCCCAGTCACTGTTCTGCATGATGGAGCCCTGCTGCCCTGGGGATGGCTGGACACCTGCCTGTCAAAGCAGTGAGTTAATGCCTTGGTTTGCTTTCCTTAGATTCATAGAATCTGCTGGGTTGGAAGGGACACATCAGGATTATGGATGTGTCTGGCCCAAGAGTCACACCATGTACCTGGGAGTGTTGTTCAAACCCTCCTTCACCTCTGTCAGGCTTGGTGCTGTGACCACTTCTCTGAGGAGCCTCTTCCAGTGCTCTGCTCTCCTCTGGGGAGAAAACTTTTTCCTGATATCCAACCTTAACCTCTTCTGACTCAGCTTCATTCCATTTCCTCAAGTCTTGTCTCTGGTCAAAAGAGTGAAAAGACCCATACAGATCTTTCTGCTTCCCCTCATGAGGAAGTTTCTACAGTTTTCTATTTTAGTTTCAAACACTTGACGACAAATGGACCAAGTTCTGGTGTCACACCACTGACTTTATTGGCATGCCCATATTTATATTCTAGTTTAAAAGAGGGGAAAATAGTTATTTCCAACATAACTATAATATTTGAAAGCTTGGCTTTTAAAAGCAACCAAATTTACTTTTTCATGTAGGAATTAGATTTTAAATCCGATTTTTGGCATTATGTCAATAAATGATCTAGAGTTTAAAAGATTAAAGGGAATTAAGGGTCTTGCCCAGTGACCAGCAACGAAAGTCATACACTAATCAACACTTTATATCAATAATCTTCCTATTTAACCCTTGTCAGACACAGGAAGGGAGGGGGAATTTTCCTTAAATTTATAGCTAAATATGTGGTCAAATTAAGACTTTGAGGGTAAAACTTCTGCCTCCAAAAATTAGAAAAACATCTTGCTTTTTTAATGCTTATTTTTATCATAAGTTGTTCAGTAATTAAAAAAAAAGTTTTATTTTACACATTGCTTTCTATCACAATATGTTCCATCAGCAACTATGTGCAAAAGTCCTAACTTTCTCAATTTTCTAGTGTTCTGCAGGGATTCCTATTTTAGGCCACAATGTTGAGGGAAAAAAAAAAGTTCTGGAGCAGATTTAAACATCTATAAGTAATAGTCTATTAAAAACACAGGGTTTTGAGCAACTGTTACTGTTGTGCTTTGATAAAACTCCACTATATGAAATTCACAGTGGTTTTACAGGCTTCACAATCTAATTTCCAACATCCAGAACTTTTTCTTTGACAGACCTAATAGCAGGTTATCTCCACGCTGTTCTCACACACTCTTTTAATTCCTTTTTATTCCTGTCTTCACTATGTTGATTGTCCTCATCTTCTGGTGGTTTTTAGCCTCACTCTAGCCCTGGCACCAGTGCTCATGGTGCTTAGAAAGAACCAGCAGCTCAAAGAAAGTCAGTTATGGGATAACTGGACAGTGAGCTGCCTGGGACAGGAGCAGAAACCCCCATGTTTTGAACTCTTTCTTGGATGACGAGTCTGCTTCTGCTCTCAACAAGAAAGATTCATTTATCCCAGGCATTCACATCTCTCCTTCCCCTGCCATTTGTGGCAAGGTGGAAGCAAATGTCTAGCATACACATTCTTTCCCCAGCTGGATTCAGGTATAAAACTTTCTGACAAGAAATAGTAGTGAAGGGACCAAACCTAGCTCTGAAGATGAACTTAAGGCCCTTGAAATCTGTAGCATGCCAAGATAGCTTTATAATTTTTTTTTTTGTTTTAATTTAAACTAAAAAAAAAAACATAGAAGGATGGGCTGCTGAGATCATCTGTCACACCATCTGTGGTTGCCTAGCAGAATTACTCCAGCCTTGAGCTGGAGGAGCTCCCATTTGCAGCTGAACTGCAGTTGGGGATTTTATTAATACATCTCTCATTTATATAGCACCTTTCACTCTCAAGGATCCCAAAGTACTTGTTAAAGGATAAAGTTGAGGACTGAAGTCTGCTAAAGGAGGAGAAGTTAGAAAATTCCCTCCCTCCTGACCAGGAGGCTTCAAAACTTTTTACTAAAGAAAGCATTTATTGCTGAATTTGTTATTCTCTTTCATTCCTCTGAGTGTGACTCAATGGGAGGTTGTGACCTTTTGGACATTGTGCAGCCTTGAGCTGATTTGTCCCTGCAGAGACAATTGCAGATATGCTTGGGTTTTTCTATTGAGCATATGACCTACATGATTTGTAAGCATTGGCTATAAAGTTTTTTATACATATATATATATGTATATATATATATATTTATGTATGTATAAACACTTGTATTCATATATATTTACAGTACAGAAAATAAAAATTGGAAGGAGCAACTGTGATCAGCTGGCATTCAGGAAAATTAAAAATAAAACATGGGATGTGATCAGTAGTTTTCAGTCAAATGGCATTTAAATCCTGCCCTGATGCATAACCTGCCCTACTGCTCTGCGAGGTGGGAGGACAGGTGATATGTCAGCTGTGCTGTGCCATGTAGCTACAGTAGAAGGGCTGCATTAATGACAGACACAAGAGTTTGGATGAATGTTAACATGCTGCTATTTCCATGCTGAGATGAAGTAGCAGGGCCTGGATTTATCATTAAAAGAGACCCAAGAGGCTCTCACTGAGCCAGCTGCTAAGGCCCTAAAACATATGTCGCACCCTTCAGCTGTTCATCAGTACAAAAGGCTTCCATCTCAAAGCACTTGACCTTGTTAGCCTCGGCAGTGTCAGTGATATTTTCAACAGGGAGACAACAGATCAAGTATGAAGAAGAGATTCTCTTAAGGGAAGTCTGTGCAGTCCCTGGCAAAATGAATGCAGAATTGTAGCCTGTGATAATAGCTCCTATTTCTGGTCTTTGTGGTTTGTAAAGGAGGTAAACTGCTGCTCTTTTCCAAAACAGTTCTAGACAACTGAAAAAGAAATATCAATAAAATAAAAATATGGTGGCTTCAGACATATTAGCTCACCAGATTCCAAAATTTCCTAGGCTTCATCCACACCCCCCACACTGGTCTTTGTGCTCTTAGTAACTTCAAAGGAAATGCAGCTTGAATAAGGGCTGAATGGGGAGTTCTGAAACCAGAGAGAATGGCTGTAAGAATTACAGCAGCAGTATCACCCTGACATTTGCAGGTAACATTAAACGATGGTGCTAGTGTGAGAGTGCTTTGGCAGATGTGATACTGAAGCACAGCTCTTAGAAGGATACTGCATCCTCTCAGGTGCACATGGGTTAGTTCTAGTAGTCCCTTCACTCTCTGCATTTCCCAAAAGAACAGTAAAGCAGAGCTAATGAGATTTTTTCCACATTGGAAAGAGGCACCATTTTTCTCCGTCTATCCATTAAGGGCCTGCCCCCACTGTGATTTTGTGAGAGTAGTTTGTATGTATGGAATTTGTGTGTAAACATATATATTTCTATTTTTCTCTATACATAGGGAAACATAGAGAAAACATAGAGAAAACATAGAGAAAAGCTATATAACAGCTTTTATTACATATTCAAACACACAGCCACATAACACTAACCTTTAAAAATATCCCAAATGAACCATTCCATATTTTAAATATCTGCCTTGGAAGGAGGGAAGTAGACAAAGGATACAAAGCATGAGAAGAAAAACAAAAGCCATGACAGATGTTAGGTTGCTTAATGCTGTGCCAGAAGGCACTTGGATACTGTGATGCTGAGCACAGTCTGAGACTTCCACATGATGTAACTGAGCTGGACCTTCAAAATGATGTGTTTGTATTAAAAATTAAAAAATCGTAAGTTTTTTTTTTTGGGGGGTTTTTTTTTGGGGGGGGGGGTGTGGTGTTGGGGTGTTGTTTTAACTTGTCTTGTTGTTGTGGTCTTTTGGGATTGTGTCCAGTGAAATGATGGCAAGTGAGGTAGTTTTCCCAGTGCCTGAAAATTAAATGTGTGCCCATTAAGGATCATGGGGCACACACAGGTGCCCTCTTCAGCTCTGAAGTAGGGCCTGATTGTGGAAAATGTTTTTTCACCTGGTCATGGTCATGTAGCAAATCCATCCAGGAGAATGCTGGCTGAGGCTGATGCATGGAGCATCCCATCACTGTGACAGCTTCTGGGATGATGCTGTGGCTGGGAATTTGGAAGAGGTGGGGTGCTTTTCTCTCCCTGGATCCTGGAGTTTCAGTGTGGAGCTGCTGGGAAGAGGGAGGCTTAACCAGGACATCTCTGAGTCACAAGAAAACAAGTTGCAGTGCTGAGCTACATCTTCAAAGGTTGTGGGGAGCCCAGTGATGAATTTTCACCAGGACCAGCAGAGTGTCCAGGCTGGATTTTTAGGACTGGTAGGCTCTAGGATGGGACTCTCAAAAGAAGCATCACTAGTGCTCTTTGCTCTTGCCTGCTCTGGCATGTATGCTGCAAACACCCTTGGTCTGGATGCAGGCCAGAGCCAGGCAGAGCAGCACACCCCAAACAGCATCAGGAGAGGGATTGCTGCACTGATGTGTCACTGCCTGAGTGGCACGATGACACTGACTCAGCCTCCAAGTTTCCCTGGCTCTTGTACTGTGCATTTCTTCTGCACATCTCCCTTCTCGTGGACAAAAAGGGAAAGCTACAGGCCTACTCAGTTACACATGCATTCAATGTGAGAAAGCATTTCATCTGATTAGGAACCAAAGAATTGGAGATGCAGACACCTGTTTCTAACCAGGCACAGCAGATTAGGTATGTAATCCCTGGCTGCCGAAAACTTCTTTCAATTTCTTGAGCAGAACAGTAGCTCAGCAGCTTTGAGGCTGGGGGTGTAGTTATTCGAGAAGCAGTGTTGCAACTTTCATTGTTTCCTAATGCAAAATCATGCTATAATGACACTTGAAAAGAATGTGAACATTACTTTGATAGTTAATGCAGAAAGCAGATACAACAATTTTTGGTGGGATAATTTAATGTATCTTCTACTTTTTTTTTTCTTTCATAGAGAAGTGATTTAATGATGTGTGAAGTCTGACAAGTAAATCTCTTTAATGGTTCTCACCACAATGAACATTGAAAATAGCTCTTTTTCATACAATACGATTATGTATTAGATAACAGCTGGGAACTGATAACGTGGAAGAGATCAATTCTGCAAGCTGCAGAGCACCTGCATTTCTCATTGAAGTTGATAGAAGTTGGAAATACTCAGTGCTTCAGAAGATGTTTCCAGTACCCTCCAGGATTGATTTTACAAAAGAATTTGTTTCTTGAGCTGCAATTTAGTTATTGTTATGTTAACGCTTCAATCTTTTGATGCAAAGTAGCTGCAAAAGGAGGAAAAGTATATGAGTGAAGATCACACTGTCAGTGATTAAAATACTTTATGATATCAATGTAGGTAGTGTTCAAGAAAGAATATATTGCATAAAATATGGATTAATAAATAATAAATTAAAATAGTACATCAGGTGTACATGTTGAAGCAGTAGTGTTGTTAAATATGGCATGAAGTTTCTAAAAAAAAATTTATAGTATTAGAAAATTCAGGCCACTAAAGCCAAGTACAATTATTGCTTCTAATAGGTAAAGTTTATCCTATTTTGCTGATAGACTGTGAAATGAGAGTAATTATAATAAAAAATATATTTTAAGTAGTTGTAGAAATTTAAACATATGGTATGTGTATGAAAAAAAAGTCTCAAAGCTCAGATCCAATATGATTTTTTAATACTGGAAAGCAAATATTTAATTAGAGAAAAGGAAAGAGAAAGGAGAAAAAAATAAGAACATGTAACTGTACACAGAAACAAATGTCTGTCTTGAAACACAGCTAGACACACTTGAAGTAGAAAGTATTATTTACATAGCAGTGCTGCCTAGGAAAAGGAAAACTAATGTAAAAAAATTATGAGGTACTGACAACCTTCTTCCACTCCTGTCAATGCTTGAAGTCCAGAGTCATCACACTTCAGTGTACGCCTTCAGGGCTGTCCCAGCTCAGTGCCTGGGAATGAAATTAAAACTGCAATCTGTGTTTAGTGGCTTTGTAAGTGCTTCTTTTTTTTTATGATTTCAGGTCAGAATAAAATTATTCTTCCTGCCTGAACTTGACAATAGAGCTTGCAAACTTCTCTCATGCTGCCTTCCAGTTGAAATGAGAATAAACTGAGGAACAAAAAACTGGAGGACAGGAGTAGTGATGGCTTTGGGTGCTTGCTTTTGTTTTGTATGGCTGTGGACAGTGAGCAGGAAACACTGTCCCCTGGGGTCCTGTGCCTGCCTCCCCACGGGGATGCCACACTGGAAAAAGAAGAAGGAAGTCCAGGGCACACTACACCTTCACTGTGGATAGAGATCCAGCTTGGCAGTGTAAGCATACCCTCTATTAGATTTGGCTGTCCCCTTGCTTCAGAGCTGCTTTCTTTCAGCTTTACTGCAGCCCTGGTAACTGCAGCCAGCTGAGTTTTCAGGCCCTAGAAGTAGAGAAGAGATAGAATTTTGCTGTGACATGCCAAACCATGCCTTCACTAGCTCCTCTCCTAGCTTGGGTAAGAGCATCTATCCTTTTATGCCATGGCATGCTGTCAGTCCCTCAGATGGCTCAAAGAAAGATAAACTGCTCTTCTTCAAGAGGGATGAGAAGTGGATGCTTCAGTTTGGTGGGAAAATAGACAAAAATATCCTTCAGTGCATGTACTGTCCCAGGGAAAACTCTGCTGGGTATGCTGCACCCTTTGCTTTCTTTTGGGTGCTGCATTGAATGGGAAGGGGTAGAGGAAGACTTCTGAGATTTAGAAATCTTCCAGTGAGTGCTTTGAAAGGGAAAATATGGATGGATTCCTGTGTCCCTGTTTCTTGGGGTAGATGAAGAATAAAATGTTAACTTATCTGTGGAGACAAGTGTCAGTCTCAAGTTCCTCTAGGAGACTTTAAATATTAGCAATTGAACCTACATCCACTTCTTTTGTCCTATTAGGTCTTTAATAGAGGGATATAAGTGATGGAAAAAATAGAAATATTTGTCATTTGTTTGAATAAGCTCTCAGTCGATCTAATTTCTACTCGTTGCAGGATCTGGAAATCCTTACAGATAGTACAGACACAATTTTAACATGCTATTAATTTAAAAACCAAATGCCTAATTACATGGGTTTTTTCCTCTTTAGGAAATGTTCCACAGTAGGTAAACAGACTGAGGAATACTTTGCAGTGCTTGAAAGTGATAGACACTGTATATTTATTGCTACTTGCTACTGCAGATTCCTCTATGTCCTTACTCTCCATTGCAGGAATAATTTCCTTGCTCCTACCATCTGCCTGACATCATATGCACATTTGAGACGTTTTAATTTGGAATCAGTTTTACTACTTGCTTGTATTCCTTTTGGTCCTTACTTTTAGTAAGTGGGACAGCAGAGCTACTGCAATTCATTCCCAGTGGCAGACAACCTGCCAGAACAGTACTTATACTTACACTTGTGAGCCCTCTAGGACCACTGGCCTCCAGCTTTGGCCTCATTTCTAACACAAAAAGAGTTTTTCTGGCATGTTTTGCCAGCTCTGATGTGTCTGTGGGTTGAGGCAGCATCACTGCCTCTTTGTGATGGCAAATCTACTGCAGTATTTGTAGGTTCTGCTGAACTGAGACATTTATATCTATAAATTTGTACAAACACACTTACTATTTCTTCACCTGTATAGCATGTTATGGAAAGAATAAGTGAATTTATATATTTTGCAGTTATATTTAAATTACTTTCTGTCAGATACTTGCTTTGCTAATGGAACAAAACCTGAAGAGTTAAAACTTTCCTTAATTTTCTGACTTCTTCATTCTTGTGTGCATTTTGTCAAACACCCTATTTTTTTTCTTGGCTCCTACATGCTGACACAGCACCAGTTTTCTTGTCTAATTTTATAAACTGTTCAGCCGTGCCATTATTCGCTGTTTTCTTTTAATTATGTATTCTTGTTAACCTCTTTATCCTTTCAAAGTTGCAGATTGTGATTGACATGCAGTATTAATTAAGGCATATAATTTATGACATTGGAGCTTGAAATTAATAAGTGACAATACAATTACATGGTTTGCCTAATTGTCCTTCAGTAATATAAAGATTGACACTTACCACAGCATTCAAAGTTAAAAGCTCTCAAACAGATAGTACAGCTGAATGTAATCACCAGCAAATCTAAAGCAAAAAGATCCACTATAAGGGACAGACTGTTGGGAAAAATATTCAACTGTGGCCTTGTTTTTTTAAAATAAATGAATCTATGTGCAGGGGTCAATCTCAGAATTAAATTCAAAGTATATTTTTTTCCATGACTTTTAATTGCAAATAACTTTCTAATTAAAATTTTTATTTTTTTGTTAATTGCAAATGAAATTTTTATGTTTATTGAGATCCTTTTCAAATATCTACTCTGTCATGGCAAAGTCCCAATATGTCCAACAGTAACATTTGTGATGATATTCTCCTTATTCCTAAAATACTTTAATATTAATTTTAAGAACTTGATTTTCAGTAGTCCCTTTTATGCATTAATAGTTTGAAACAGCAATCAATGAGAGGTTTAGCCAATGGTCATTTGGAAAATCAGTATAAATTACCAGGTAAAATTGGTGTAGAGATAGCAGGATGTTTTGTTAAATTTACTGAAATCTCTCTTTTACAGTATATTTGTATCCATGCAGGTATCTGTTTTTCAAATCTTTCAAGAGCAGCCAAAGGTAAAACAGGAGGTAAAATTACCAAACAAATAATTTCAGAGCAACAATTCTAAAAACTTAGAAGTCCTAGGAATAAAAGCCAACATAGAGTTATAGATTATAGAATATTTTAAGCTGGGAGACATCCACAAGGAACACTGAAGTCCAACTCCAGGACCTGCATAGCAGTTCCCCTGGAGTCACAACATCTACCTGGGTACATTGTCCAAAGGCTTCTTGAACCCTGCCAAGCTTGATGCTTGATGCTCTGAGGAGCCTGCTCTGTGTCCTCTGGGTAAGCAACATTGTCTTAAAATCCAACCTAAACCTCACCTAATGCAGCTTTATGCCATAAAAACATATCTTGAACCAAACCTCTTAATGATTTTTGTTCTTTTCTTGGGAGTGGTATGTGGAATGTCAGAAAAGTGAGCCAAATTTAAGTTGCAGAATAATGTTTGAAGACTTCAGCATGCTGGTATCTTAACTCACTGTACCATTCTGCTCCAGACTGACAGCCCAGCAGAAGGTAATTGCAGGGCTTGGAGTTTGGACTGGAGACAAGGCACAGTTGAGCTGCCTGTGAATAAATAGCACTACACATCTCAATAAATAATTCTTGATTTCATTGTCATTTCATTGCAGTAGTTAAGGAAGGGTGACTTGGTTAAAACAAATGCAGATTGATTTGTCAAGCAACATGCTTCAACCTTGGGTGCCTATGCATTATGATCAATAATGTTCTGCTTTCTCTGTCCCCTCAAAGAGAGTGTGCCTCCAGTTGAAGGGAATACGATTTTCCTCTGCCAGTGACATTTTATAGCTGTGGAAGCCTGTTTCTGGGAAGCCTTTTTGTTTGATGTTGGCACAGAAATAAAATTCATCAGACATGCAAGATGTGAATGGTCATGTGCATAGACCCTTTCTTTTATAATAGAAAGAGCAGAGATCGATAAAGCTCAGAAGAAGGAAACAGCTGTAAGCAGCCTTGTACTGGGGGTGTAATCCTGATGAATAATGTTGCTGTCATAACAGCAGGGATAATTTAATGCTGACACTTAGCAGCATGATAAATAGCTTGTCAGACATAGGCAGTGACAGAGTCAAGTGAAACTGCCCATGACAAGTTCTGAAATATTAATCTTCTACTAGACTGTGACTGTGCTGAAGGGGCAGCAGCGTACAGAAGACTTGGAGGGGAGACACTTTGTAATATAAACAAATGTACTTTAGGACAAAATGCTTTTATCGTGCAGAGAAATTTTCCTTTACAAGGACTATTATTTATACTATTTTTGTACAGGACTCTGAACATTTATGCTTTACAACAGTATATTTAATTTTTCCAGCACATACTCTGATATAATTTCTCTGAAATATTTCACTTCTTATTGGTAAGAGGAATTTGTGTGTGGAGAATTTTTTGGGGAGCAACATTAAATGAAAATTTATTCTATTTTTCTATTTTTTTCCCACTAGCCCATACATCCTTCTTCCAAGGATTTTTCCAATTTACCTAGGATCTTTATTGTGAGTATCACATCAGCATGTTTCAGGGTTCCCTATACCAAACATCAATTGATTTATGAACTGCTTCTCCATTAGAGATGACCTAGAGTGATGGTGGATGTAACAGGCTCTTGATATTCAAACCACCCTATTTATTTAGGTGTAATTTGCTTAATAAATACTATGCTATTTTGATTTTCAGGGAGATGAGTTGTCAACACACTACTCTGAAAATTATGTATCAGAGACTCTTGTATCCCTTTTGAATACTATTTTGATTACCAAGACTCCTCATGACAGACAAATGTTCTGTCTTCATTCAAGATCAGGGCTGAAATCAATAAAATCTGAGAGGCTATGATGGACATGTACTTTGTGAATATAGTGGCAGGATACAGCATGCCAATAATGTTTGAGATATCCTGTGTCATATTAGAGAGGTGCAAGAGGTGCCACTTCAATGCTAGCAAAGGTGCAGTGGTAACAGTAGTGATAAATATTTTCTAAAGTCCACCACTTTGCCATAATGGTTATCATATGTCTATGGTTAAAATCTAAAAGGTGATTTACCCCATTTTAAATATACAGGGTTTAATTGTTGCAAATGTGTATTGTTGTCTTCAAGTTAACAGTACTCTAATTTCTGTCTTGAAGGGATTGTAAGTTGAGCTGCCAGTGGAACATTGGTCAAGGTCTTATTTATTCATTGGTACAGTGTGGATGGAGTGAGAATGCTGCACGTTTGGCTCCACGGCCAGCACAGTACCTAAAAGTCTCTTTATGTACCCTGACAACTTATTGCCTTATCAGCATTGAGGAAAGGTGTCTGAACAAGGTCTGAAGTGGCTGAAGAAATGCCAATGTTTTCTGTGGTTTCATTCTCCAACATGCACATTGGTCGAAGTGCCAAGTCGTGCTGCGCTGAAATCCCAGAGGGAACGAATACAGTTATGTGGAAAACCATGGGTAGTTGTTTGTTAAAGGCAAGGTGAAGTCTGCAAAGAGTTGAATTACAGCTCTTAGTGTAAGAACCATTTATTTCAGTTCCAGGAAGTATGATGAATACAGATTACAGCAGAGCAGATTTCAAAGCAAGTCCAATGAAATGGGATTCTGCCTTGGACCAGAGGGGCCCAGGCTACTTTGACAATCTTTGGGAAAAGAGGAGATTGTGTTCTGGTTCTGAAAGCACCACAGTATGTTTGAGAAACAGTTCTCCTGGTACCTATACTGTTTGAACTTGTTTTATATATTAGGTATGTATAATATCCTAATAAATCTATGCTTTAGGGTCTAACTCAGCCTGTTGGTATTGATAGGTAATTAACCTATCAATAGGTTAATATCAATTAATATATCAATATGTTTCCCTCAGGTGAAACATATTCTGAAACTACCATAGCAGGATAAATGTGCTTGTTTTTTATGGAGCTGCTTTTGTCTCCAGTGGTGGAGAGGTGATCTGTTTTGGGGTCAGCTCCAGCATTAAGAGGAAGTTATTTATACTCAGCAGTCACTGTTATAAGCACAGCATGATGTGACTTACTTCTTATTCTTGACTTTGAAACAATGTTTTTTCTGTAAACACACATAAACTTACAAAAGAAGTTCAGTAGAAAAATTAATCTAATGAATCCAAGAGAAGCTTAAAATTTTGCTAAAATTAATGATAAATATAGTTTTTTTTACTCTTCTGAGATATCAGGTTTTCTATATGCAATACAAATGTACCATATTAATTAAATTAACATTTTCTCTCATCATTTTATATAATACTTTAATCTAAATCTTGCTGTGTTGAGTTTAGGGATTCTTACTAATTTTCCAGGTATTTTGTTTTGGTTATAGTTTTGGTGCTAGTTTTGGTGTTAGTGTTTCATTAATACTTTTAATACTTTTTACTTTTTACTTTTTAAAAAAGAGATGCTTCTAAACGAGTTTTCAGCAGATTGATCCAGGAATCTTATTCTTTGTCAAAGAGTAGAAGCCAATACTAGCTGAATTTTCATGGAGTTTTTAGGGTTGTCTATTAGATGGTCGTGAAAAAAATATTTACTAAATCTTAGGGCTAATGAGAATTAATAGTGCTGCTCTGTAGTTTGATAGTTTGTACATCTGAATTAATCTTTTTGTGGTACTAAGGATTTAGTATAATTGGTGATAAGAATGATATTCAATTTACTTTCTTTTAGAATATTAAATCCACTTAAAGTAAAAAAAAAAATCAAATTAGTTAATTTTTTCTGAAGGAAGAATCCAGCTATTTTCAGGAACCCCTCTTTAGTTTCTTACAATGTAGTAATAACACTTTGAAATCCAGTATAACCAAAATAACTTGGCATTATCTTGGGTTTTTTTCCTGAAAGGAAAGGAGGGAAAAATTAGTGAGTAAGATTCTGAACCTGATAAACCTTCATATGCCAAACCCAGGACAATTTTTGTGTTGTGTTATCAGCTTGGGGGCATTTACTTGTCATCTCAGACTCAACCAACCCTTGAAGTTCACTCTGCTCTCCTCCTCCAAGTAGTAAGAGATACAAAATTGCAGAAAAACGAATGGAACTTTTTATATTTTGGGAAGCACATTTCCTGTTCACTTTAGATGGTAAACTAGGCAGAAGTAAAAAAATTGTTTTGCCAGAAACATAGAAATGTACATGTGGAGTTCAACAGGCCACATTAACATATTCATGTGGGATGTACATCAATGGAATCTGAATTTCTTCCTTGCTTTAATTAGCAGAATATAAGAAATAGTTGTCTCTTTCTGACAAATAATGAACTAATAACTTGTGTTTGCTTTTGATCAATAATTCCATCTTTTACACAAGAAACCTCTCAAATTGAAGTTTTTCAAAGCAAGTGCCTTTCTGTGAAGGGATGTGACTTTGAGGAAGAGTTCCTTGCCAGATCAGTTAAACAGGAAATAAGTAATTACATGTAATGCATATTTAATAAAGCAATTTTTCAGCTTCTTTTTGTCTACCAAGCTCTTCCTCTCATGAAGATAAAAACTGAGTTGTTGCAACTAAAAGGGAAGATAAATTTTTATAATAAAATTATAATTTTAATGATGCACGACATGCATAGCAGAGAGGATTTTTCAAAAGGTACAAAAAAGGACCTTTCTCAAAAAGTAGAGAATAAAAATAATTGGGTCCTTGTTAGGGGTGAATACTATTTCCTCTGAAGTCTGTTTAGCTTGATATTGCTGCCTGTAGGACAGAAATTGTGTGTAGACAAAAATCTCAGTGAGATTACATCTGCACAATATTTCTCTTTTGATTTTTTACAGTCTTCTTAAATTCACAAAAGAATTGATGTTGTCCAGTGCTAACTCTTACTGGGAAATCTGCCCGATCCTTGGGAGGTCCTAACATCCTAGGGTTCTTGGTAAAGGAATTCTCACTATCAGTATGGAACTATATTTTTGTGTTGTTTTACCAAACTCTAATTCACCTACTGTGTGATGGCTCCATAGTTTATCTAATAGTTGTCACATAAAGATTAGCAAAAGTAGCAATAGAATGGTTTTAAACAAAGCAAACAAATTGTTATTTTTAGATCCATTTATTTGATCAGAATATTAAAGCCCCCAAAAATTTTGAATTATAAAAACTACTTGAAGAAGTTATTTATTAATTCAGAAGAATTGTCATGTTTTACATTTGAATATTGTGAAAATCCTGTTCCATCAATGCTGGGATAAATGCCATCTGGTCTCTTGGATCATCCCAGCTGAAGATAATGTGTACTTCTTGCCATCAGTCAAAACTTCACATTCATTAACTAATTAAAAAAAAAAAAAAGAAACAAACTCCATTTTGCCAACATCGTGTTTTTTCCCCAGTGAATGAAAGACAGCAGTGTATCCCTTTTAGCATTTTTAGCATTAGTTTATGGCTATTCTAATGATAGTGGTAGTTTTGCTTAGTGGAGCTCATTTATCTTTGTGTTCTGTGCCACGTTATGGGGAAGAGATGTGTAATATTCTGGAACTATACAGCTGTCAACTTTCTGGTCTTTTCTTTGTAAACAACTTGATTAAATGAAATGTCATTAGGAACATTTTTGCTGGGCTTTTGCTTTCCTGTAAGACTTGATATGTTTGTTGGCAATTTCTCATCTGGGTCTCTCCCCCAAATGAAAGCTTCGGAAAAATATGTACTATGGCATTTTGTATAACAGGAAATAAATAATAAAGTTGAGCTGTTTAATTAGGGTGAGCCACACCTGTTACCTATCTGCATCTCCTCAGCTTTGCATTAAAATGTTAATTGAGCACAGCTGCAGGATGGGCCCTATCCTCCTGGTTTGGAGTGTCCTTGACACTAATGTCAATTAGTACAGTTCAGCTAGGAGGCAGAACTGATGCTCCCACACACATTCCCTTCTTTTTCCACCACTGATGGTAGAGCAGGACTTTTATCATAATGTCAATTGTGCAATTTTTAGGAATTTAATGTTTTAATTTGTGTGTAGATTTTTATTTTGTGCCATTACATGAGGAGGATAAAACTGTAAGCAGCAGATTTCAGAGTTTAAAAAATTAGCATAAGTGTACTAAGGTGCCTCCTACACATTCCATACCTATTGGTTCCCTGCTTTCCTTCCTTTTCTCCATACCACTCTTTGTAGGAGACTCCTGGGAATGAGTTAGAACAATTAGCCAGCCTCTGGGGAAAGGAAGGAGCCCCTCAGCAGTTGCTGCTCAGGTGGCCAGGCCATCTCACTCTGCCTGGACCCTCCTCTTCATCTCTGCCACAGTCACCTCCTTCCCCAACAAGAAGTCCCTTGTGTCCCTCACTGCTTGTCCCCCTCCAGCCCCTTGCCCCAAGTGCTGAACAATCTGCTCCCCCAGCAGGAGAGAGTCACACAGCAGCAGAATAGTCAATATTTATGTTGAGAGAACTGAACTTTTATAAAGCACCCTAGAAAAAAAGATGTTAAGACACAGCACATAAAGTACACAAATCTAAATTCATTCAGTTTTTGCAGGTATAGTTTTGCTGTTTAAATATAAGACTAACATTTGTGACAGACTAACTTGTAAAAGACTAACAATATATGCATCTGTTTCTCCCTCCCATCCCCCTTCTCTGAATAAAATTGCAGCTGGTGTGGACATCATCTCAATGTAGTCTTTAAGGAATGCTGGGAAAAGGCATAGATGATGTTTTTATGATAATAAATTTTCAGTTGGTTCACGTTGAAATGATTTGACAAGGACAGCATGTTTTGTCTCTGCTTAGAAAGGTTGGAACCTGACTACAGGAACCTGAATTGATTTGATTTTGAACTTCCTTATCTGAAATAGGAATTTTATTTTTATGATTTATTACTTGAAAGCTATCAACTCTCCTGCTGGCAAAAATGAAATACAGCAGTACATAGCTGTTAACCCCATGTTCTATCAACTTGTAAATACAATCATTATATAATTTTACATGTGAGAAATTTATTTTATCCATGTATACTGTGGCATTTATGCAAGAATAATAGATTCAAACAAAGGACCAATTTATTGTCTATTGTCCTTAGTGCATGGTTTTCTAGTGGCAGCAGATTTACAGGTTCATAAGGCCTTTCACAGAAAGTCCTCGCAGCAGGTTTTCAGAGATACTGACTTTCTCAGAGCTGCATTTCTAGAGTACCACGAAAGTTTATCCAATGTGCAGCAAGCCCTCTACAAGATGAGGAAAACCAATGAAAGGCTTGAAAGCCCCAGGTGAGATCCAAGGAAAACTAGCAGAGATGATGTTCATCGATTGGTGCAAGGCCTGTTTGAAAATGAGGGCTGGCCTGTGATCAGCCTCACTGGTTGGTGAGTCTGATGAGATCTCTGTGAAGATAGCAGTGCCTTGGCTTCTCTTTCTCAGCTCTTTACCACAGAAAATGAAGGTCTGCAATTCAAGAATAGTGCCTGTTCTTTGATGTCTTCTGTGCTTCTGTGTGTAATAGCACTGTATGGTGTTCACAACATCAGAAAAATGAGGAAGATCTATGCTACACTATAGCTGTCTTGGAAAAATGATTTCTTACAGGAGAGTGATTGCACCCTGTCCTGACCAGTAGGAGCCCACTAAGGCCAGAAAGCTGTCATCAGCAGGGCACAGTATAGAGATATTCTGTGACTGTTTTTACTTTGTCACAGTCACTTACAAATGTAGTGAGGGGAAGGTCTTTCTGCAGCAAGACATGTGGATGAACTTTTTTTCTGTAATGTGTTGTTAATGTGCACTTATCAAATGTGTGACCAGTTGCCTTCTTTGAAGCTGGTGAACAGAGGGAAGACATGTTAGGAGAGTTATTTAATATCCTGGGATAGAGTTTTAGAGTATTTGCAACCTGCTGCTACATAAATTCCGTTTTCTAATTCCTAGAGAGCAGGCCACAGTATACACTGGTCTGGTTTGTTGTGTTTGGAATTTTTTTCTTTTGGTGCGTGTTAGCTTGTTTTTTCCTTTTGTTTTTTATTTTTCCAAACTGCAAAAGCAGCATGCTGTTTTTAATACTGACTAGCCATATTGCAGCTATTTTAAGTGCAGTTGTATTACCTGCAAAGTTGAGAAATGGTCCAGGAGTGTGGAGATTGTGCTGCTGCTCCTGTTGAAAATGTTGCATGACACCTCCCCTATTCCAGTTCAGTATCCTCAGACAGGTATGTCTGTGTGCTGTCTGTCATTAGTCATGGAAAAAAAGACCTTGCTTGTTGATTTGGTGAGAGGGCAACTCTGCCTGTGGTCTGTGCATGTGCAGTAAAACCAGAGATGCGAGTTCCTGAGTCAATGCTTGTGGCAGACCCTAGTGGTCGGTACATCTGGTTGCTGGAAATCCCAAACATTCTCCCCAGGCACAGGATGTCTGTGCAGTGCATGTACAGCTAATTCCCCAAGCCTCAGGCATGCTGAGTTTACTGCACACATGCTGTGCAC
>JAREIS010000004.1:1560000-1587500 GCA_030060385.1 Muscicapa striata striata | reverse complement strand
TCTTTGAGAAGAAAGAAAAATGCATATAAATACAAAGCTTAGAGTCAAGTGTTCAGAATGATTTCATTTTTTAAGAGAAATGTTTTTTGTGATTACAATAATTCTGGAAAGGACTCTATGAGATACTGCTGCACTTATATCTGCTATTTTTCTCTGACCTATTTACCTTACTTAAAATCCTTTTGCATACCTTAGTAACATCATAACTGGAGAAAAGTCTGTTGAAAAGCTTTAGCTTTTGCAGCTTTTCTTGCCCCGTATCTCTGCTCTCATTGTGTGTCCTCTGTGATATTACGCACACATAAAAAATGTGGAAAAGCTGCAAGTCTTAACACTTATATTTTTCAGCTAAGCCATACTTTATTATGATCAAGATCACAAAAAAAAACAAACAAACAAACAAACAACAAAAAAAAAAAAACCAGAAGTATTTAGATTTGGAGTTTTTTTTTGTTCCGTTTGAAGGAGTCTTTTGTGTGTGTGCATTTGTTTGCCTGAGGTTTTTATTTTATTTTTTATCCATTGATTTTGTAATCTCTAGTGAGCTATTCTGTGTGCTGTAATGCTTATTGTTATTTTTTAATGTAAACTCTTTGGAAATATTCATGTCTCCTAGTTTTGGTTTGTAATAGCTAAATACAAATCTTTATTTTTACAGCTACATTCTTTGTGCATGTCTGGTAGAAAGACATCTTCTCTTGGGTTTATTTAAAGATCTTAATACTCTCAGGTTGATAACAGGATTTTTATTCTCAAATCTGTCCCTTGAATGGAGATTTGTGAAAATGTCTGAATGTCTAAAATGGCTGAAATGGCTTTATGGTGTAAGATTGTGATGTCTGTTTAACAAGGCTTTCTTCCTAAAAGCTACCTTCACCTCTAAACCAGGTAACCACAATTTAGCATAAGCTTCATATTCAAACCTGCAATATATTGGTCTAGGACCCTAAATGAACTGTTAATGTGGCTGGTGTAAAATATGCTAACGATTCTGAGAAGAAGGTAATATTTTTCATTCCATCCATCCATCCATCCATCCATCCATCCATCCATCCATCCATCCATCCATCCATCCATCCATCCATCCATCCAGCTTTTCACTCTTTGTACCCTGCAATTTGTCATGGATTTTCTTGGGCTGGCCCCTGGGAGTCTGTCTAGCTCAAGAAAAATTCTTCTGAAAACACAGCGTGGTTAGGATGATTGGATATGCTCTTGATGGGCTAGCTCTACCTTGCACTCATGCCAAACTCTTTTATCCAGTTCTTCCTGCACTTCCCATGCACACCTGATGAGAGGACTCTAAAGAGTCACAATGAGGAGTTTCTCTGAAGAGCCATGGGTTGCTGTGTGCAAGGGGAATGCTTTGTCTGGTACTGAAACAGGATTATATCATCTGAGTGTCTCTGGGAATACCTGCTTAATGGTAGTGATCTTGAAACCTTACCAGCCAGTACTGTGTCAGGTGAATATGCAGGCCTGTAGGAGGTAGGATTCTTCAAGATTTCAGGAAGGCCATCTGTCTGAGACTCTCTGATCTCTGATCTCTTATATCCCCTCTTTATAGGTCAGTCATTACTTTCTCAAAGCCACACACTGAGAAGATGACACTTCCACATGCTCCAGCTTCTAGATATAAGGAAGAGAATTTGCACTACTCTGAGCTACAGTCTGCCTGACTTTTCCTGGGGTTGCCATGGATTCCAGTGGTGATGTGATGGATAGTTGATTTCTGGAAAAAATACATAATAATTTCCCTTATAACATCTGTTGCAAGTGGCATGATATAGAATCAAGTTCTCCTGATTGTCAGTTATTTTGAACTATTTCTTCTGCAGTAAACCTCATGGATTTTCCTGGGGACTTCAGAATTGATGGCATGGTATAGTGTGTGCATGGAGACAGAAAGGTGCCAAATATATACAGGATATCCTTTCTTATTTCAAAGACTTGGACTTCACAAAAATTGATACTTTTCCCCCTGCCAGTTTATGCAGTTCCTCATGATCAAAGCCCAGTATAAAGAAAATGCATGTATGCTTTATGCTACCCATCCAATTACTCTGGGTGGAGTTCTCTCTCTGTGTATGTTCTGAAGAGTCCTAAAACAAATTACCCTGTGATATTGTTTCAGATGCAATAGTTTTGTACCATTGAAGCAAAGCAAACTGTAAATTGCAAAACAAAAAATAAAACCATAATTACTGCTTTCATTTATTCATACCATATTAATGCAATATAATTATCTGGCAGGCAGGATTTTATGAATACTCAACAGAAAACCACCAAATGGTTGTTCTAATGAACACATAAAAACTAACACTTTAAAGCAGTAAATCACATTCCGTTACTTTTACAGTGACAAATGCCTTTGAACTTTATAATTGGAAATAATGTATTTTGACACCCTGTAAAAGGCTCTTCAGAGTACTATTGTGTTTGGAATTATTTCAAAATGGACAGAAGTGCCAATGAGATACCTTAGGAATTGTTATGGAGATTTTTGCAATGCGCCTGTACAGGGCAATAAAGAGTTCTTAAGGAATTGGGATTCCTAAATAAGGCTTTAGGCCTGGATTATATACAAATCATAGTAAATGGAGCTGCTTGAAAGCACAGTGAAAGTTCAAAACCAAAATTTTTTGAAGGTTATGCAGGATTAAAACTTTTCATAAGGACTCAAAGAGCACAGTTAACCATCTCAAACATTGTTAAGGCCACAGAAGGACTTTGCCATGAAACAAGCACAGAATGGAGAGACAGGATGGTGCTAACTCCAGGCCTGGTGGAGGTGAGACCTGGGTAGCACATCCTGAGTAATGCATCTGGACCAAAATCCCCACTGTGGCAAACTGTGTGAAGCAAACTGTGCATACAAGTGACTGCTTGTACACACACCATGGGTCCAGCAAAGATCACTGCAGGTTTTAGGGCAGATGGCATCTATGACCACCAACAGCCACTGCCCAAAGAGTCTCTGTGGATACCTGGAGCCTGGACTGTAAGTCATGCCTCTGTGACAGGAACCTGTGATAACATCAGATGCTATTTTTGTATATTTGGGTGCTCTCTCTGACATAGAGAGGTGCTAACAAAGCTGGTGGATAAGAATGTACCTCTAAAAATGGGCACAAAGAATGCAGAAGACTGAAAGCCACCTCAGTAACTGTACTGAAATCAGTCTGGATTGGGCAAAACACAATTTTGACAGGGGGGATTGAGACTGTCAACTCATGGCCCACAGACCTGACACCCAGCAACTCAAAAGACTGAGCAGGGGACTAATCACAGAGGGACTCATTTAACCAATAGACTATGAGAACTGTATCCTCAATGAGCATTAATTCCTTTGTTTGCTAAAATGTATAAACAGTGAAAAGGTCTGAATGACCTCAGAAACCCCACCACTGAGAAGCCCCAGGATGAAGAAGGACCAATGGGACACACTGGTGATGATTATCTTCTGCTTGAATTCTGTCTCTCTGTCTCTCTCTCTGTCTCTGAGAAGTCTGACCACCCCCATGAAAAAAACGGGGGGAAAAAAGCTATCTTGACCTTCCTGACATAATGTGTTATTTAATATTATTTACAGAAACGCTTTATTAATTTTTGCCACTTTTACATAGTCCTAAAAGCTTTTTAAAATACACAATATGAAATGAAGCCACAATCCTAACAGGCAGAGTTGCTTTTAGAGAGCACACATAGTGAGGAAGAAATCAATCAAAACAAATTTGTGAAGATCAATGCATAAGTTATCTTACTTCTCTGGAATTCCTTTTTTTGGCCCAACAAAATGATGAGCAAATTGTTTGTACAGGGTATACTAGAGCAGTGGCCTGATCTGAGAGGGAAATGACATCATATTTAACCTATTTCTTCTCCAGAATTAATGGTGAGAAGACAATTTATTAACTTCAAGATTTTTGTATTTTGTTCTAAATGTCCTTTATCCTCCATCCTTAAGGGAAATTCTATATTCAAAACCACCTTGATTCTGATTTGTTTCTATGTTGCAGAGGGGCTTTCTGGGATAAAAAAAGGGCGTAAAAACACCCAATGCTTGTGCACTAAGTTGTTGGTGACCTGATTGTGACATCCTGTACTGTGGCTCTGTATGGATGCTGTATCAAAAATGAAGGGAAATCTCTTATACTAAAGAAATAATGTTCTAAAGCTGCCTTCAGGTTTTTAATCTAAACTACAAGTGGAAAAGATATTGACACTCAAAATTTTATTGGCAAAAACGATCTCGTTTTTTTCTGTAATCAAATATGCACACCAATGCTTATTTTTTAGCCCCTTAGGGGAAAAAAAAGACAAAAACAACCAAACCTCTGAGTGTATAGTGGAATCTATTATCTAAATAAGGATTATATGTCAAAAGTGCACAACTAGATGCAAAACAATGTGGTAAGGTATCTCTGTGAAAGAACAGAAATTATCTTCTCTAAAACAGCTTTAATATAAGCCAAAGCCATTTTCTGTTAGAGTGCTGCCATGCACTTGAAGGGTCAGGAAGCTCATTTCCCTCCAGTCTCAGCCTATAACACTGGTGCAGGTGTAACATACCTAAATAAACATCCACAATAATTTTTGCATAAATGTAGAGCGACACAAGAATTGAGATGCAATTATTTAGCATTTGTGGAGAACGGAGATGGTTTATTTGGTATGTCAAGTACTGACTCCCTTGGGAGAGAGAAACCACTCACTGAAATGTCTGAACTTTTACAATGTGTTGGTATGGTGGCAGCATTAAATAGGTAGCTTTTATATCCATCATCTGTGCAATTTTTGCAAAATCTTAAGCTATTTCTGACCAACAGTCTTGGGGTCTTTGGGTTAAGACAATGGCAAACTGATTCATAATAAGGAAAAAAAAAAAAACCAGAAAACAACAAACCCCAAATCATTTAATTAAGGAAATAGATTAGGCAGTGCTGTGCATTTACTATGCTTAGAGTTAAGGAATTATATGAGCATGAAAATGTAGTTTTAAAAGGTGTTACCCTTAGAAGTAGACACTTCATTTACTTTATAATTATATAGCATATACTTAGATAGTAAAAAAAAAAAAAGTTTGTTTTTTCTTAATATTAGCCTCTCTTGAGTCCTCCCTGTGTTATGTCAAATGGTGTCTTCAAATGCTAGAAACTGCTGAAAACCATTTAGCAATATGCAGTGGCTGTTTGAAGCATATCCTTCAAAAGTGCAAAGATTTGAGAGATGGTGTTCTTGATTCCCCAGTGGGGAAGACATTTCAATAAAGTTATTATGCTTCAGGCTGAGGTCAAAATAGATTTTTGCTTTATTACCAACAGATTTGTTTGAAAGTATGTTTATATCTGTATCCCAAATCTATCTATTTATCATTAATCAGAACCCCTGCAGCATCAGTCTGGTTGGAAGGAGGCAGAACCCCAAGTCTGGTTGTGAGGCTGTGGAAGGCAGGAGTGAGGATATTGAAACACTAGTTGGCATTTTTAACAGAGTACAAGGGACCTGTGTGTGCTCCAGTGGTGCTGTGATGCATGTGCCACACCCTGCCCTATTTCAACAGCAAGTGGGAAGGATCCTGCTCTTATTCCCTGGCACTTTGTTAACCTAAAAGGTGCACCTGGCTCACCACTGTGGTACTGTGGTCTTCACACCTGAGCCAGGGCCTTTCCTAAGCATCACAGAGTCCTGTTTTATTTAAAAACTGGGAGTTTGCAGCCTTGTGGCCAGCAGACAGGGGTTAGGATGGGGCATTCTGTGGCTGTGGTTTGTCTGCTCTGCTTTTCTTGCTACCTCTGGGCTGGAGACTTGATGTGACTTGTTAAATTATGTACATCAGTTTAAGAGAGTTCCTTCTTCCTGGAAACACTTGGCACTCTAATGCCTAAAAGAACATTAAAATGAGACCAAGCTCTTGTGACAGCTTTTGGCTGGAATAAAGAACCATAACTATTAAAACTCTCTAGCCCTTCTTAGGCTGGTCCTCTGACAGTGGAGTAAGGCTGCATGATTATGTTAACAGATACTTCAGGAGGATGAGGCCCCAAACCTGGACTCCTCATCTACCAACTAGGAAATATGTATTAAAATCTAGAATAGAATTTGTTATAAAGTAATAAATACAACTGGTTTCTCTGAACCAGTAACTGTGCTCTTAGTTATTTTTTTGTCTGTGTAAAAGCATCTTGCTGGAGAACACTAAGTATAGCAACAAGGTGAGCATGTTTATTTGCTTTGGTATCTCATTGCAGCTTCTTTTATTGCATCTTGAATTTGACCCCTTTTCTAGAAGTTCATATTTCTCTAAATGCAGTATTAATTAATAATTACACTCTACAAAATTTATGTATATTTTAAAGTTCTTGTGTACTTACGTGGAATTCCTACCCCATTTGAAATTTTGTGGAATTTTTTACTTGCTGGTGAGCCACTAAACCCTCTACTATAGCTGTGTGGTTGGAAAGTTTTGAGAAGAACGTGTCTTCTGAAAGGCATGAAGCATAAGATCACCTTAAAAAGCTTTTTAAGCTTAGCCCTGCTGCTTGCTTCCACTTGGGCCAATGTCTTTGCATTTTAAAACAGTTTCTCCTTGGGACAGCTGCTTTCATTCATAGTCAATTTAATTCATCTGGGCACAGTTTTTGATGCTATAACTACTTTGAACTCTGCTGCAGCATCTCTTTGATATTTTTCTGTTCCTGTGGTTTATGTCAAAAACTAATCTGCTTTACAATCTGGTAAATTTATTAAGTAACCTAAGAAGAGATATTTGTTTCACAGAATTTTTTTCATCTTCTATATTTCTTAACAATGTTTGCAATATAACTTCTGATTCTTTCACTTGTCAGTTGATAAAAGAAAATATATTTTCCTAGATTATATTTTCCAGTGCATTGCACTGTTCACTATTCAAAATGGCTTTGTTTAATAGTTTGAGATCTTTATTCTTTCTGTAATATAGGCCTAGGACATTTTTCCCTTGTTTCCAGGAGAAATTGCAATAATTTGAAATACATTATTTTTTTTTCTCCATTCATGCTATTTTTATTTCTTGAACTTTCTCTCCTCTGTGATTTTAAAGATTGCACAATACTGAAATGTTTCTGTGCTGTCTCAGTGTACTTCCTTCCTAACCTTTCTGCTTTATCCAGGATTTAAAAGTTTAGGTTTTCTTCCACCTTCATCTGAAGCCAGAAATTTCTGCATTAATGATAGCTAAGATACAACCCTCACTGCACTGACTGATGGTATAATAATTGCATCAGGCTTATTTTTTAATAGAAATGAAATAATTTGCTGTTTGGTTTTTAATACTGAATTTGTTGATGTTTCTCACAGGCTTTGCATTGTCACAAGCACTCACAGAACAATACTTGGTTTTAATTGGCTCAAGAGCTTCGGCATGGTTAGAAAGGAATAAAACTTTATTTCTAACACTAAAAAGTTAACGTACTTAAAAATCTCTTTACTACAAAATTTAAAGTTCTACTTTTGACAGATTATTGTATTGAGTGGGAAGTAAAAAGGATCAAATCATATCTGACATCTTTTAGAAAATAAAGTTGTACTAGCAGCTCCTTGGCTGTCTAATTTAAATACTGCCTGCACCACTCCCATTTTATTATCTTTTTAATTCTCTGTGGAACAACATCTGTAACCAAGATGAAGTGTGAAAACTAAACTTGTATTAATGCCTTTTTCTTCTTGGTTATTGGATTTCAGTAGCCTGTAAGCTATGATACTATACATATGGCATTCCTGGTCCTATAGGTATATTTCTTGTTCAGAGATTGGCACCAGCAGTAGATACATTACTCTGTACATAAATATGGTTCTGAATATTTTTCTGCAAGTTTAGGAATCCTGTTACTTGAGATATCATTGAAGCTGATTTTTAACCATCTGAATGAATCTGACCTAAACTCATCTTCTGCCCTCACCCTTCTTTTTCAACAGTTTTAGAAGTTGTATAACTTTTCCCTCAAAATTTTCTTCAAACTTTCTTGCAAGTTTATCACTGTGGAGATCAATTGAAGTCATATTGCAGAGGAACAAATATTATTATTAAAAACATAAACAGACACCAGGCTCTAATTTGCACCTGTTTCGAGACCACACACAAGTTCTTATAGTTTATTGACCTGTGAAAACTGCTTCAGCCATTTAGCTGAAGTACCTCCAATAGAATGTTATGTGTTTGCCTTGTCCAGTTATTCAAGTATGGAAACATCTTGTACTGTAATTCTGTATGTTATCATCTCCCTCCAGGAAAGGGGCAGTAGCAGCAATGACTACCCTGACTGTACTGAAGAGTGTTTCTGCCCTGATCTGTCATTCCCTTTCCCATGTTGCTTATGGTACAGGAAAACTGCCAACACAGGGAATATCAGGATCCTGATGCCTCCTGCTGTACAGGTGGGAGGAATTGGGATGATGTGCCATCATGTTTTAAAATATTTTCCTATGTACTAATTGTTTACACAAACACTTGTGCAATTTTTTCCTTGATTATTCCTGTGTTCTTAATTATGGGTCTCTTTTTTTTAATTTTTTTTTTATAGCTTTGATGGTTTTGTGGCCTGAAGAGTTGAAGCTGGAAGTAACTAGTGTCCTCTTTGCTGCACAGCACTGCGTATTCCAGTGTGTGCATGGGACTGGAAGACAGTAATCTGCATACTAAAGAAAGGCACCATTAATTATGCAGCTATTGCACTGTGAGGAGTGGATAATTCTAGGTTTCAATGGCCTTGAATCATTATAAGGGTTATGTTTTCCAATGTATTAACTTTTTTTCACTGATCTTGAGAGACACAAGCAAGCACCTGAAGCTGACAGAATTAACCACAAGGATCCTATTGCTTTGCCGACTTTCCTTTAATTCTTGTGCACATGCTTACCATTCTCTTTGATTGGAGCTTGCTGTTGCCTAAGCTTTTGTCTCTTCCTTCTTCCCATCGTGACTTAGCAAATAGTAGTATCAGGATCCTGTTTGGTGACAGGTTTCAGTGGTGAAAACGTCCCAGTGTTAGAAGTGGTAATGCTACAAAAAACAAAACAGACAGAGGCAGTTATGCAATGCAATATAGAAGAGTATACTTTCTAGTATTTTCTAGGAAAATGTCCTGTACTTTTTTTTTTTTTTTTTTCTGACAAAACCAAATTATTTCTTCAGTGAATTTTTTTTTTTTTTTCAATTATTACCAATCAAGAAGGGATATCCTTATTTGAAATCTGCTTCTGAAGCAGGCTGTAGGCAATAGCCCCACCTTTCTGCAGCGAGTCTGTAGCGGAGGCATCGCTCCCACCTCGGCCGAGAGCTGGATCGGGCTGGGAGCAGCTCCCGGCTCCGGCTGGGCGTGGATCCATGGATCCATCCCTGCAGGAGAGCATCCCTGCGGTCACTAGATGGCAGTCTGTCCTCCGGGATACACAGAGCCGCCCCGCTCCGAGATTGATACCGCTTGGACCGCTTCAGTCAGTATTAAATCACTTAGATTGTTGATGAAACAAAAATTTACATCGCAGATGAAGCGCGTTGTTCACTCTGAAGCGTGAGCTCTGCTGCCATGGAGCACTTGGATTCGAGCCGTGCTGCTGCTTCTCTCTTCTCCCCTGCCCCATCCTAAATTTTATGTGCTGTGATTTTCTTCATTATACATATGTGTGTGTGTGTGTGTGTGTATATATATATATATATATGCATGTGTATATGTATATTTATATGTATATATATGTAGATATCTTTTTTTTTTTTTTTTTTTTGGGGATTTAAGTAGAATAGGAAAGGAAGTTGGAGGAAAAGTTGTGAATAAGTCTCAAATTTTATTTGTGCCTTCACAGCTTGCTGAACCAAAAAGAGTAGGGAATATGCAGCTTGTTGGCAAAATTTTTGTATTTCTCTTGCTAAGATAATTTCCAGGGAAACTTTTAAGTGTTCCACTGAAATATTTAAGTATCGCTTAATGTGGTTTTTAATAGGAAAAAAAAATATTTAAAATTGCTAAATATCTTTGCAAAAAGATCACATTTGCAGTTTTGCTTTTACCATTCTATTAATAGCCTTCAAATTTCAGTGCCCATTCTATTTCTCTATTTAATAAAAATAATTTTTTAAAAAGTCAACATCTTAGTTTTGAATTTCTTTCTCTTCTGAAATAACTGGTTTCAAAAGCTATTAAAACACTAATTTAATACTGCTCTTTTAACATCATGCTACCAAAAAGAGCTTGAAATGTTTAATTATGTAAACAACACAAAAGTGTATATTTATAGAAGATTTATTAAACTATATAATATATATAATATATATATTATATACATATATATTATATGTATTTAGAATAGTCGTGTTGCATGCTTTGTTTTTATTATTTCTTTGAAAAATGGTAATGAGTAATTTTCAGAAATTTAACAATCAACAGATATCTGATGAATCCTACCTCATTTAACCATCCACTGCATTCTGAACTTTTTTTTCTCAACAGCCTGTCAATATTGCATCAATATCATCATTAGGAATTTTAACAATCAAATGGATTTACAGTGCATGCTTATCACGATTAGCAAGCACATGCTGCATATTTCTATTAACAGCACATCAATATCATCATTAGAAAATCAGCAATCAAATGGATCTGTAAAGCAAGCATATGCTGAGCATCATAATATTTAGAATCCAAGAAGGCTTTGCTTAGCTTAAGTCTATTTCTGCTAGTTTATTTTTTCTTCTTATAGAATGGCTATCTATATGCCATCTTTTAATATAAAACCTTTAAAATAGTGTTTCTGTAAATACAGTATGATGTAAGCCTCTGCCACAAACCCCAGTAATAGGGCATTAGGATTCACGGAGGTCTCATAAAAGCATTTATGAAAGACTTATGGCATAATATGCCTTTCACTTTGCAACAAAAGCTTTGATTTTTAAGGGTAACTTTAGTACTGCATACTTGCAGCTGTTTATCACTTTTCCCTTCTTGCCTTTAACTGTGTAAATGACTTTAAATTGCTTTCTCTGTACATATTATTAACTTGTGGTTTAAGGTCTACTATTTAGGAAAAAAACCAAAATAAAAAACAACCCAGAGTTTACCAAGACCCAAAATGTATTTCTCATGCATTTTATTAGATTTATATAAAGAGTGTGATCTAGTATTAGCATTCTAACATGATGAAAATGTAGTAGCAGTAGGCTCTGATTTTGTGACATATGCTGCAGAATTAATAGCATGCCCCTATCGCTGTAAGATAGGAAACAATTAACTGTTCTCCCACATGCATATATGCATTCCCTCTTTTGATGCTGATCAAGTGCAGTGATACATTGATAGAGAAGAAATATTGTGATTGGTAAATTCACTTTTGGATGTCCAAGGAATGTAGAAAATTTTTCTGAAGAACCAACTGAACCAGTTACCTCCAGAAAGTTTTTCTCTTAGTTTCTTAATATATTAATTGTAAACATAATGGAGAGATGTTATGCAAGTTGCTTTTGTGACTTTTATAAATAATAGTTATTGCTGAGCAGAATTTTGGCCTTCTATCTTTACTACCTTTGAAGCACCCATTTATTTTCAGGCTTGCTTTGAATACAGTAATGTAGTAAGGAATGGCAGAGTCCTACTTTAAAGAACCCTTTGTCTGGGCAGTAAAAATATTGCCTCTCAACATCCTTAACCAATTACCCATCTTTGTTTATGCTGTTTGTGGCTTGTAGGGTAATGGCTCCAGCAGAGCTAATAGCCAGCCCTGGTGTGGACATCATTGCAGGAGACAGATTCACTTCCCCTGGAGATGAGTACAGCAGTGTCCCCAGCCTGTGTGAGGTCTCTGCCAGGGTCAGGCTCCTGACATCCTGCAGTAGGTGAGGACAAGGACACAGCACACACAGCTCAGAGACGGATAGTTTAACCTCACCTAACATTTCACCTTAGCCACTGCTGTTTTTCATAGCTCCCTCTTCAGAGCTGATATAGTGGCTTTATGGGTGTGGAAGCATGATTTTTATCTTGGCACTGGTTTAAGGATAATCGGGTCATCTGTAGAAAAAAGCCTGAACTCTGACTCTCCTCATTTAGAACCAATGAACTCCCCAGCCCATCTTCCTTGGCTGTGTAGTTCAGCAATTTGATGATGCCAATTTATATGAAAATAAGTATTATACTTTTCTTTATTTCATATCCACTGTTTGCTGCATCAAACAAGTTAAGGTACTCTGCTGTAGTCATGGTAATTGTATGTTCTGGACTTGTTTCAGATACATCTGTTCCTCATAGGAGCCAGTGACACGGCAGCTTTACAGAGATTTTACATTTTTATATGTTTTATGTCATCAAATTGCTTCCCCTCTGCCTCTATCCCATGCAGGGGTCATGAACTTTAGGTTCACTAAGAGCATGAACCAGGGCTAGATAAGGAAAAGCTTTCTGTAAGCTTGCATGGATAGTACAACCACAAGCAGAAACTGCTGACAACTCAGCTTTCCTGTCAGGTAGTTATGCTCAGCTAATGCAGTAATAATTTGCACAGAACAATAAGCTGTATTGCTGTATATAATATTCCTTTTTCTAATGACTCATTATCCTAGGATGATGAGGAGATGAGTAGAATGTAAGTGTATTAAAACATAATTGCTTTTCTATTCAAACAAAAGCATGCAGCGTACACATTGTGACAAATGCCTAATGAATAGGAGTGGAGCTTTTTTGTTCTGTGTCAGTTTATGGCAGTGCCTGCCATAACTGCCTGTTTAAGATCTTAATTGCTTTTAATTTTAACAGATACCTGATAGTTACTTTTGGTTGAAGAATCATGCAAAAGACTATGCTGCTTCACTGCAGAAGTGGGGTTGTTTGCAAGCCAAGAGTGTCAACTTCTATGATTCAAGTTTAACAATTATAAGATTAATTTTGTATAGCTCCTGCTGCTGTACCATAAATATGGTGTAAGTATTGCCCCAAAGCAATTTCTTTCAATCCATGGTAGACAAAATGCACTTCAGAAAACTTTGAAAGTGTTTGAGAGAAAAAATGTCAAACATATAAATGTTAAACATATGAACAATTTGCCTCCCATAAATGCATTAGCACCAGTTTCTTCAGTAAGAAACTCCTAGTGTTAAAGTCAACCTTTTGCAGGCACTTATGTTCAGTTCCTACAATCATTGATAAAATCCTAAACTTATATTGCACTGGCTAATTTTTGTCTTCAGATGACACTGGTCCTGGGTAGTTACTTCTGTGAATATCTTTGAATTTGGAAGATGTCAATTACTAGAATTCTCTGATTCTATGACAATAAAGCTTTATCCTGCTACAATTTAGGTCTGATACACTGTGAAGAAACACACTACTATTGCTGGAATATGAACTACTTTTAATGAGTGACTTGGAACAGTGTTATGTCATTTGTGTTCTTCAAACATGAAGAAATTTCTTACTCTGTGTGAGATTGGGCAGAAATAGCTGTAGGTGTTTTTAAACAATGAGGTAAAATAAAATACATATTATGCTTTTATAGATGTCAAAATTTCAAGAGGTTTTTTTTTTTTTAGCTGTTTATTATATGTAGTAAAATATTTTTGATCCTGTATACATTGCCAAAGTTTTGGTAAAATTTGACCCAGATAATTTTTTTGACATTGTTTTGTAATGTTTGTTTTGCTGTATATCCTTGTATAGATCTCTGTTTTGCAATGAGATCTCATATGTCACAAAACACAGTATTAGTTAATTTTGGTTTTTTTTTTAATAACATCTACCTAAAATAAAAGAAATTAAAATGCATTCTAATGTATGTACATATTTATATGGAGTATTCAGAGATTAAATCCCCTAAAGCAGATGTATTTTACTTCCAACTGCTTCTATAAAAAATGTGCCAGTTTTCCTTTTAATTAATACATTTAAATAGTTACCTACTTTATTACCAAAGTGCTAGAAATGTATTGCAGTCTGAGACTAGGGACTACTCTATCTGAAGGAAACAGTTTTCTGAAAAATCTTATTGTAACTGCATTAAGTTTTCTCATTGCTATACTCTATGTCCATATTGGCAGGTCATTGGAGAAGTTTTCTTCAAGTGTAGAGAGCATGGAAAAAAGGAAAGCAAACAAATATTTTAAACTCATTCATAGCTTGTCGTCTTCTATTCACCTTTCTCCTTTTATAAAGGTTTTGCTTAGATCATTTGCTCACATACTGAAGAGGAATGGGGATGTGAAGAGATATTACCAAAAGATAATACCTGGCTGAACTGGCAGCAGAGAAAGGTTGTGATTAGGTAGAGAATCATTCCTATTTTTTTATGTATAGTTCTGTTTGTAACTTTTGTTTTCACATCTACACTCTGTACTCTATACTTGAAGAAGGTTTTGTTCTTTTAGTACTTCTATCTATTCTGTGAGCTTTTAAATTTTTTTTTCCCTTCTGTTCCATCATTGCAGACTTTTCTTTTTAAGCTATTGCTGTAGCTCAGTCAGTGGGAGGAGTGAATTTCATGTTATACAGTAGATCCTTGGATTTGTGTTTGGGACCTTTCAAACTCAGTATTTCAGGCTACAAGGCCCTCTTTTCAGTGCATTTAATGGGTGCATTTCATTTGAAGCTTACCTCTTAGGTTTCTGATCTGTTGAAGCATTCCCCTCTCACAGAGTTTTTTCCCACTTTGGAGATTAATTTTCTCACTTGAGTGTTATATTCCTCAAAGGCAAAGCAAGTTGTCTGCTTATTTTGTTTGTGGGTTTTCCACAGAACCAAAAATGTTGCATATTATAGGATTTTCATTTCACCTCTCCTCCATATAAATGGCTAAGCATTGCTTACATCTGGAAAGTGAATTCAGTGAGATCACAGTAAATAGCAGTCCAAAATCTGCAAAGTATATCCTGAATCTACAGCTGCTGACCTATTTGTGTCCTGTCTGTCTTCCCCATGGATGCTTGTTCAGTTGTGATTCACAAGCACTGGTTCTGCTCTCTTGCTGTGTGGCATCACTTCATAAATATTTCTGTGTCTTGCCTATGTCCCAGCACCCTGGATTTCCAATGTTTGGAAAGCACTTGCTGAGAAGTCATTTGGCATACTATCAAATGGCCACAGCCCAGCAATAAGGTATAGGTGGAATTTTTAATATGAAGTTGGCAGGTCTCATGTCTCAACCCAGGCATTTATTTCTTTTTCCCTAGTTAGTTTATTTCTTTAAAAGAAAAAAAAGAAAAACAAGAAAGTATCTGCAAAACTGAATAAGTAATTTAGTACAGAAGAGCAATAATTGTTCCTTATGAAATTTTGAAAGAGACAGTTCTCTACAGAGTTTTTTCCAGTTTAGTTTTCAGGTTAACCTTAGTGGGGAAAATTAGCTGTTGCTCTCTGCACGGTCAATTTAAATAAGATGCCATTGTCCTTTTAGCCTAGAAGTTAAAGTCCTGTGAGGCAGACTACACTGAAAACAAAGTCTTGGACCAATGAACTCTGCTTTTCCTGAAGTAGACTTCACCTCTCCTGGCCAAGAATTAATCTGGTTCTATTCATCCTGGTACTGTAAAGATGCCCCAAGATAATATTGTCTAAGTTCTTCTATCTGAAGCTCTTATTTTTTGCATAAATGCTCCTGTAGCCTTTGGCAATGGATTGGTAGAGTAACTGAGTGAAGGTGACTGTGAAGCCTGCTGGTGAGGCTGCTCACTTGCCAGGAAAGTCACCTTGTTTCCAGTCCTGTTTCTAGACAGGACTTAGTTTATTTAGACTAGCAACATGTTAGCACTGCCTAGTTGCATGGCTGTGTTATACTAGGCCAAAATGTCTTTTACTAGCCAAAACTCAAGTAGAATAAAAACAATTTCAAAATAGAAGGCTGCCTAAAATGTGAATACCTTCTGTATTGAGAGACTGGGTTAGCAGCAATTGTTTCTTGCATGTTTCTTGGAAGGCCATCTTCTATAAAAGCACAAATATGGTTTTGAGACATACAGAGCTAATTTACGACAGACATTGAGAACTTGCTAAAGCAAGACAGAAATTCAGAAGGAGGCAAAGTAGAATATGTAATAATCTTTGTCACTGAGCAGCATGCTATTAAGAAAGTAGTATTCTACATGTAAATAAATGTTTATCTTCAGGAGATATGAAGCATAGTCTCCTGTTGTATGCTTAACAGGCTTTGCACCCAAGTTGACTGTCGCTGATTCCCAGGTATATTCACATCAAATGGGTGTTTGTAAAGTGATTTATTCTTTTCTGAAGGTAAATATATAACCTCTGATCTATGGAAAATTGCACTGAGCTGTCATATCTGCACGAGGAGGTATTTTTTAGCTATTTGTGTTTATAAAAATGTTTATTATTTTATTTGTAAGAATAGTTAGGGGAAAAAGCGTGCAAACACCCCACACTCCCAAAAAATAAGATTAAAACCAAAACCAGTCTTCTAAAATTTTCTCATCTTTAGCACTTAAGAGCTTACTTACACAGATTAGTGACTCAAAACAAGTTTGAAATAAAATCTTCATATAATTATTTTGTTTTGGAATCAAAACAAAGCAATAAACTATCCTTTTCTTCTTTCTCTCTACCCACAAATAAGACACACAGTTCATGCAATACTGTTGAGTCCATTGTTCCAGAATAAGGCAATAAATACTCATGATTTAATGACAGTACTTAGGAAATACTGGCCTTCCATTTGGTCCTGCCTAGTGTTGGGATTACATTTGAATGCATTTTTTTTCTTTGTGTCAATTCACCTTCTCTCTGTTTATAACTGTAGAGAAGGAGAGTGATGAGTGTGTAAGTAGACCTTACACACTACTACCATGGCTTGTTTTTCCTGTACACATCAAAATTCATGTGACCATTTCAGTGAAGCAACCATGTGTTACTAAAATCAACATTTTTTCTTCATGGTATCTTGTTACCTTGACCACCTGTGCTTCTGCTTTTGAAGAATTTTTGATCTGAATTGGTTTTGCTGTGTGAAGATCATGAAGCTTCTTTTGGGAAGAGCAGCTAGAGCAGCTCTTTTGTAGTTTTTAGGCTTGGAAGTAAAAATTATCTTAGTAATTAGTTTGAAGGTAGGATGGAAAGGTCATTGGGTGAGGAAAGAAGTAATTTTGGCAAGCCACAGAATAGCCAAGATGGGAAGTGACCTCTGAAGACCATTTAATGCAACATTTCCTGCTGATAGTAGGCCAACTGCAGCAGATTATTCAAGGCTGAGTTCAACTGACTTTTGAATATATCAAGGATGGACAGTCCACAACTTCTCTGTTAGATGTGCTCTAGTGCTTGATAAATCTCAGTAAGGGTTTTTTCCCCTTGTCTGATCACTGGGTATCACTGGGGACAGTCTGTTTCTGTCTTTCTCTGACTAGGTATGAGGCTTAGTTGAGCCTAAGATATTTCATATGTATATCTACTGAGCAAATTGGTAGCCTGAAGATGCTTTGGACTGAGTTTACTAGGGAATCTAGCAAAACTTGGGTTTGGTCAGCTCAAGAGTGGTTATGAGGACTGAGATGTTTTCTGTCTCTTGGCTGCTCTGCTGATGGTGGTCTTCAAGGTGTAATGCTATTACATTAAAGCCATGATGAGGTTAATGAGATCTGATCATTACTGATTTTTTAATGCATTGGTGCTATTGTGAAGATTTGCCAAATAGTGAGATGGCAGCTTTTTGCTTAGTGAACATAGTTGAAGTGTAAAATTCCCAGCAGGGTTGGCAGTGAGGGATTTCTTTGAGAAATGGCCATAAGGAATTGTAAAAAATTCAAATTGTGATTACTTGTTATAGAAAGAAAAAATAGAATTACTTGCAATACTGCACATTCAGTTTTGTTCAGTATAAAAAAAAAAACAAACCTCACTGTCACCTTAAGTTCTACATAGTTTCTTAATAGTCTTAATTGTCTTAAACTTTCTGGTTTTTCCCCAGTAACAGCAGCTATTGGGTTTATAAAGAACAGACCACACTAAATCCTGTTCTCAGAAATACACTTTTTTTTCCTTTTTTATCCACTGCAGTGTCTGACAACAGAGTTCTCTTAGGATTAGACTGTTTAGCAATACATCTTGTTTTATGATATTCATGTGATTTATAAACTTTCAAGGCCTGATATGAAGAGAAATCTTAACCAGCTGAACAAGGGTTCTTTATATAGATAAAATTTTACTGTTTTGTTGGTGTACTAAATACCTGCTTCCATTAAGAAAAAGAAAATAGCTGAGTTTGATGTGAAAACTGCTGTTTGTGACACGTAAGGACTCCTACCCCTACGTGGATTACTAGTCATAAAAGGACTAAAACATTGCATTGAAAGTAAATAAATATGTTTCAAGGAAGTTGTCAAACAGATGGAATTGTCAAGCAGGATCCTCAACTGCTGTACATAATTTTGGATAATAACGTGTTATATAGATAAGACTGAAAACCAGATGAAGAATTTATTATTATTATTATTATTATTATTATTATTATTATTATTATTATTATTATCTATCTATCTATCTATCTATCTATCTATCTATCTATCTATCTATCTATCTATCTCTACCTACCTACCTACCTACCTGACAATACCATAAGTAAAAAAAATAAACTTCTGTAACTTAGACTGGTTTAAAATGCTTCCCATCTTGTGTTCTACATGGAGAAGATTGAAACCATCCTCCCTTATGCAAGGTTAGGATGGATTTTAGGTATGTTTAAGTGAGATTGCCTGTATTTTTTTTTTTCCAGTTTCCAAGTCTGTCAGAGTTTCCATTTTTCTTCTGTTGATATTTGGAGGCATGCTTGATCTCTTTTTTTGGAGTCTCTAAACATTTGTTTAATAAAATCGACATGCCAGCAAGCACTGGCATGTGGTATGGTCACTGTGGTAAAATGACAGAAATCAGTGGTGAACTCAACTTTCCTTGTCTTTCCTTCATGAAAGCATGATGACCAGAACTGAAGTAGGGTGCTTTGCACTATTTGTGTGCTGGTGTTACATGATGCAGACAGACATAGGAGTGTATAGATAGTATCAGACATTGTCACAAAAATCTCCAAAATGTTTACCATCTATACAAGATGCAACACTTTATATTTGCCACTTGTTAAGCCAAGAGTAGAGGTGAGAAATAGAGCTCAAAAAGTGGGAAGAAACAGGGAAGTGACAGAAATGGGGCAATAAGAGGATGAAAGAACATGCATGGGAAGGAATTTTCTTCTCCAATTAAGAGAAAACAGATACTTCCATAGAAGCTTCTGTTTTCCAGAGGATCCTTCATATGTGCCTGGAAGCAGAAGTTGCTGTTTTCATGCGTGCTTTCCTCTTCCCCCTGCTATTCCCTTTTCCCACCCTCTAACAAAGAGATGTAGAGAATGCAAATAAATTGCCTGTCTGAAATGGAGGGAGCTGTGGGCTTTAGTTGACATTAGTGTATTGTGTAGGGATCCAGATGCACGATACCCATCAAATTTCTATCAATACTAATTTACTAATATCAATAATAATCTGTTTCCCAGTGGATCAGCTTTCTCAAGCAGGGTCTGTGCACTACTTACAGCTCTCTGAGCCCTTCAACTAAGGTGTCAATAAAGCTGACCGCTGTTCTGGGGCTATTGACAGTTATTAAAAATGACCTTGATGTAATTTCATGCCTATCAAAACAAAGGCCATATGTTAAGGATTATGAAAAGCTACAGTGAATGAAAGCAATGACAGGCTTCTGCTGGGTGAGGGTAGAGCGAGGTCAGCACATGTGATGATTATTGGCTCCTCTCCTCTCCTCCTTTTCCTAAGGCACTGTGCAGTGGTGCCCCTTGGTAGGCAACTGTTATGCTAAAGGTATAATTGGAACAATTTAGAGCTCAGGGGTACACTTTTTTAAAGATCTGTCATAGCATATCATCTCAGCAGTTAATGTGGCGTAAAATATCATAAACACTGCTGAGGACCCTGGAGTCCCCACGGCAGGGACCAATCGATAAGACCCAGTGGATGATCTGCCTTCCCTCACAAATATAGGGCATGCAAGGAGCACTCTCACTTGCTTTCTTATTCTGCCACTTTATAGGCATAGTTGGCTGTTATCTGGGTCTCTCTCATGTGAAGGCAAGAAACAATCCTTTGGGTGCTCCTCAGGCACGGTGATCAATAAGATTTTGCAAACCTGTGTGGATGCTGAGTCTAAAACCCAAAAAATTGGTTCCCATTAACAACCTAAAATGTGCCACATTTACATGCACAAATGATGTTACAGGTAGAAATCCAGAAAAATTAGAAGCATCATAGCATATTAAGCCCTCCTCTTTTTGCTCCTTAAATCAGTTTGCAAGAATTCCCTTATCAACTGACTAAAAAAAAGTTTTTAAAATTTTTCTTCTCTTTGGGTTAAGAAAATGCCTTCCTAATTTGGTAAGTGAGCCTGCAGCCCTCAGGCTAGGCAGATCTGTGCATGAAGCTGGCTTTATAACCCTAACTTACCCCCAGAGATACCAAAGCCACTTAATTCAGTGACAAAACCAGGCAAGGTTTTGTCCTGCTGCTGTCACCAGTCCCACCCCCACTACCTCTAGACTGCTTTTAAAAGTAGTAAATGTTATCTCTAGCTTCCCTTCTGTGAAATCATCCCTCTTGTGACAGTAGAGGCCCAAGCAGGGAGTGACACTGGGTATCCTTGGTCACAGCCTGGGTCCTAGGGGCAGGAGCAGAGGGATTCTTCTCTCACTAAACCAATGGCAAGACCTTCATGGAAGCCTCCTCAGTGTGAGAGGATGGGCATTAAATTACAAATCTCTAGGCAGGGAAGAAATTGTAAATTTAATTGGCCTGAAATAAATCATTTTAGATCACATCAAACTAAAATAACTTCTTTCCTGTCAAGAAAATGAAATCAAAATAGCTTTAAAAAATCTACAATTTTATACAGGAAATTAGCACACAGGTTTTTCTTCAAAACCCAGAACCTTCTCTTAGCTACTTCAATCAGGAATTTATTCCCAGTTTCTTTTGTGTATGGTACAAGGCAAGCAGCTTAATGTCTCCATCACTGTGGATAGAGTGTGGGTCTTCAAAGATTGTTGTGAATGAAAACATTAATATTCATTCTTTTTTATTTATGAAGTCTGTAGGCCATATTGGGTTATATGTAAAAGTCTTTAAACATAATTTAAAAGAAAGCTAGTGAAAATACTAATGATTTGGCTTGAATGTAAAATATGGCCTGTTATGACTTTTTTTGGTTTTGGTTTCTTTCTTTATTTTTTTTTAAGGCTCCATGGTTTCAGGTATGATACTCTGAAAGCCACAATTTGAGGAGTTCTCTCTCTGTCTTCTGTGTTGCTCCAGATTCAGCAGGTTGGGCAGTAGACAGACACATTTGAAAAATTATTTTGGAGAAAAAAAGAGTGCAGAAAATGGAAATGTTTCTTAATCACGGTAGTGTCTCTATCCAGTTTGCCATGAGCTCACATGCCTTTTTTCCTGATTCAGTATGTGAGCAATGTGTAAAGGTAAAAGAAGCCACTAGATAAGTGAACAGGTCATGGTGGTTGTATTTTTAATTTACTTGAATACATCACATAGAGCCTGACACTGTTGGATTGAGTTATTGGCATAACGGGGTGATTTACGGCCATTACTCTCCTTCCAAAGGTTTTCCTTGATGTCTAAGGAAGATGCACATGGAAACAGGTGTGGAAACCTGTCCAGGGACAATCTTGTTTTCTTTCCAAGACCGTATTTTGTGTAAATAGAAAGCATGGCATATGGCTTAGTTTACTGAGAAAACAACTTCTTCTGCTCTGAATGACTGCTCAGAGCATGCACGTTAATGGGAACTAAAACTTGGAATCAAGCATTACCTAGGAATTGCTACAGATGTACAAACATGCCTTTTTAGTTGAAAGTTTGAACTTGAAAGCCTTGAAAATTTAATTAAAAGAATCTGAAGATGTTATGAATATGCTTATAGTTCCCATGGAATTCTGAATCTCTCAGTTTTTCTTTTTCATTTTTCTGATCACTTGAACCAGTATGCACGTTCTCTATACCATAACACTTGTATATCCTATCATCTGTAATGTGCCTATTTGTGCAACATCTCTATGAGGGAAGGGAGTGTTGTCATAATCAAATTTACAAATAAACTAGGAAGTATCAGGGTCATTAAAATGATTGTGCAAAGAAGGTAATTTATCCATCTTTGTCAGGGAGATAGATAGAACAGTCCTCTTTACTAAGAAATCTTTGAAAATGTTTAAAAAGAAGGAAAAAACAGTTACTTGAAGGGATGAACTATCACCAGCCAAGTCACTTCTCTGCACTAGTATTTATTTTTACTGTCTTTAGGAGGAGAAGTAACTTTTTTTAGTTCTTGATTTTTTTGATGTCTTTTGGCAAATTAATTTTCTTTTGTGCTTTTTTTTGGGGAGTATTCATCAGAATATATTTTAATGTACTTATTAAAAAAAAAAAATCTCTGAATGTTGCCAAAGTCTCAAGTTTCATGCTGTGAGTTACTTTTTCACTAACACCACTACCTACTATTATAATTGTGCATAAAAGAGAAATATACACATATAACTAAAATAAGTGCAAAGTTGCTTAGACAGGGCCTCAGTTATGTGTCTGATAATTATAAAGCAGTTGACTTCCACAAATAATGAAAATCATTAGATCAAAGCAAATTATAAAATGAGCAGAAATGCAAATAAGAGAAAAGCATGACAAAAAATAATCACATAGAAACATAATGTTTAGAAGATCAGGTTAATCAGGACTAATATGAGATGGCAAAGACTGTGAGACTTCTTTCACAATCTTTTTTTTCAACCTAACCTTTTTAAAATTAAAAGGATTTTATATTTCTGTAATATATTATGTGAAATTAGCATGGTAAGGTTTGCTCCCTTTTTCATAGAAAAAGGTAGTGACATTCAAGATTATATTCTGTCATTTTATTACATGTCAAATGTGTCATTGCTATATTACCAGATCAAAGAGTTCTAAGTGACACTTTCTAATCAACATTGTCAAGATGTTTCATTAGTAAACAGAAGCAGGAAACACTTGGGATAGTGGTTCAATACATATTTCACAGTTCTGAAGGAAGGATAAATTAGACTTTTTTCTTAAGTAGCAAGTCATTTAAAGCTGTGAAAATGAATATTTAGTGAGATCCTAAGACAATGCTTAAAACTAAAAATACAATAATTTATCTGAATGGTGTATTTTATCAGGCCTCTGTCCTGTTGCTAAATGTGTTAAGGCTGAATCTCTTCACAAAAATTACTTAAAAGTAATCATTTGCACCCAGCACTTCAGCTTATAGAAGAATCCTCCCATCCAGAGCTGGCTGCCAGAAAAGTAATTTTAACACAGCATTTAATCTTCATCAAAGTTTTAGCACTTGTGAGAGATCCCTTGCTGAGAGAACTGAAGCTATGAATGAGGAGGATTAAAACATGGGCCTGTGGCATACAGATGTCTCCTAACAGCCTGCAGAGTTTTTCCTGTGTTACTTTTGAGAAGTGTCTCAAGGGTCCAAAAGAAGTGTGCATGTCTCTGTGTTGTCACTTGTGCTGTTCTCTGACACTGCCATCTGGCTTTTGAGACGCTCTGCAAAGCCTTTTTCAACCTCCTCTTAGAGGCAGAGGGTGAGCCTTGGAAGAACTTGTGGAAACATACTACAATATGCGATCTTTATTATCTCGTTGGGGAAAAAAAATTGGATCTACTGTGTTAGGATTCTTCAAACAGGTGGTTTTGAGATGAGTTTAGGAGGGGTCTGTGCCAAGCAGGGATGTTGTGTAAAACTCTGACTTTGGCCATCTGTCCAGCATTTCTGGATGTTTGACAACCCAGTGAGAATGTGAGCTCCACATGGACTTCTAAATGTCTGGCTGAGCCATTATTAGGTTACTTTATGCAGTTCATGGAAGCTGTGAATGAGCAATAAGCATATCAAAACTGAAGACTGAATATGGCCCTCTTAGTCTTCCATTTTGAGGTTGAAACCTATTAGGTAAATTTTCCTTTAAAAAAAAAAAAAAGACATAGAGACCTTGAAAAAGACTTCCACCAAATGATCTTCAATATAAACTTCCCTTAATCTTTACATGCCCTCATGAAACTTTTACAACTAGATTAGTATTAGTACAAAAACTAAAAAAGATATTCTAAAAAAGAAGAGTGTAGTAAGTCATGCTGAGAACAATACTTACACGGAAAGGAAAATTATATTTTTGTATTAATGAGAAAAATTATCCAACAGTTACTAGAGGCGCTCCTCAAGGTTCAGTCATTGGACAAAGATTAGCTCATGTTTTTCCTAATACTCAGGATAAAAGGTAAGCATCCTCTGAAATGATATATTGGCTGCACAGATCTGGAAGGCATCGTAATGTAAGGGTTTGGAAAAATCTGTAGGACAAATTGGATTATTTCAAAACTCTGCAGGGAAGTCAAGTCCTCCTCAGGCTTAGCTTTGTCTCCTTATTCAGGCAGATCTATTATAGGATTAAATCAGATGTATTTTGCATTGGGTTCCTTGTATTCAAGTATTTCTGCAAATCAATTAGGATTCTGAACAAGGAATGGCCCAGTATGGATGTTGATAGGAGGCACATCTGGAATATGTTATAAATCTTTTTCTCTCTCAAAATCTTTCATTTTGTGCATATTAAGTGTTTGTACAGAAATCTATTAGGAATAAATGTGTTTGTTTCTTTGTTTTTTTTTTTTTTTAATTTTTCTCCTAAAAATATGTAGGGACTAGCTTCAGTGTTGTTAACCTCTGTTGTCCTCTTTTTCCAAAACTGAGTATTTAATTTAATTTTACTTTAATAGACAAGGAAAATAACAGACCTATTTCTTTAGAAACGTGCATGCTTTTCTTACTTTTAGATTTGTTGTTATCCAAATCAGTCTTTTAAATGATTAAAATACTTTATGATCCAGAGCTCAATTTCCCAAATGTTGGCTAACAATATTGGAAACATGGCAATCAGATTTTGGCCCTCTGTTATTATAAATATCTTACAAAGGAGCCTAAAGATGGGTGTGATGTCAGTAAATATGGTGATAATATGAAGAGATTCTTAGCTGTAAACAATCTTACTTATAATTTCCATACAATACACTGCCTTGTGTTCCAAGAAAGCCAGTTGTATGGTGTATATATAAAGGCAGGAAAAACAACTTGCTTTGAGAAACACTAAATCTGTCAATTTTGTATTAAGGAAAAATAAGCTTAAGACCATGATCTCTGACAGCAGGGAACAAGAATTACTCCTACATACCCCTGGCTACTGTGTTTACCAGCTTACTGCTTTCAGAAGAAATAATGCACCAGTTTTAACAGCACCAATTCAACCAAATCATCATAAACCAAACTCTTAACTTCTTAGCGTAGCCCCTAGGTGCCTGCTCTTAATATTACAATGATGAGATTACAATACAATGGTTTAGAAAGTACAACGGGTATCAAAGTGTAACATTTACCCAATTAGGCACAGTCAGATCTTGTCCACAACGTTACCTTTTTTTTCCACCATGCTTTGTTTTTGTGTGTACATTTGTGAAAGCCATGGAGTATCCCTACCAGTTTTTCACTTCTATGGAATGGAGTTCTTAGCACAGAGATGAGAGGTAGTTGATCTGCTAGCCATGAGACTGGACATTTGCACCTAATCTTGAAGAAATTTTCCAAATTTCAAAAATATTTGTCATGCATGACGTTGTCAATCTTGTTCTGTCCTAGTCCCAGCAGAACTTATGTTTCAGTGGTGCATGAAATGACAGCTTCAGCAATGGAGCTGCACTTATAACTTGGGAATCACAGTATCTGCTGGTATCTTATGGATGCCCTCTGAAAGATAAAAGGTGTTGTTTTGCCCTTTTACTTTTAGCTGTCAAAAACCTGAGTGACCCTGCAGCATATTTCTTGGCCATAGGGAAGACCTACAGAAAGATGTTTTAGATATGTTTCTATATCAATGGCCTTACTGACTTAAGTAAAGCTGGCAGCAAAATCTGACTTAATTCTGATGTTGGGGTGAGGGACTGTAGTGGTAAATGACCCCTTCCCATTCTGTTCAGGAATCTCTAAAACATGCACTATATCGATTCTTTTTCTTCTCCCACCCATACTACTGTTGAAGCTGCCATAAAACCTGCAACAGCCCCCTTGGATAAGCTGCCTGTGTTGGGAAATATCTCTTCATCATATGTGGTTACTGTACATGTACACATTGTACAAGTGCAGTTTTCCTGTATGGCTCCTCCTTCAGAGAACTCTCCAGGACAGTTCAAGGTTATTCACTATACTGTGAGGATTTTCTGTTGCGTGGTGTCTACATACAGTACAAGAAAAAGAATTTGTTATGTTAGATTTGGAAGATCTCTCACCATTTTCAATGCTTGTGAGTTTGAGATCAGTGATTTCTGTCTCTGATGTCTGCTGAGAGGAGGACTTCGCTGTTGGTCCTGGACTTGCATAATAGCATGGAAGCAAAAGATAAATAAATCAAAAAAATAATGTTAGAAGAGTCAAAAACTCATGCAAACTCTCTCCAAACCCTATAATCCCCAAACCAAATGAAGAATACTCCGCAAAAAACAAACTCCAAAAATCCAACTGATCACCACCACCCACCTAAAGAATGAATTCCTAGGAATGAGATTTCTAAAGTCTTGGCCTACATCCAGCTGGATGCTGGAGCACACGAGGTGGGGGGGTTCTATTCCCTTGTGCAAAGGCACACCAGTCCAATTCACCTGTGCGTTGTGCGTGAAGATGGGCGGCACGTGCCAGAATGTTCAGGTGCATTTTTTGACAGAAAGCAAATTGGAGTGTGAGGAAAATGGGTTTGCTACCATTTGACTCCTCATGTGGCCATTGGTGAATGTTTTATTGTTTCTGATAATAGTTTACCTGTGCATGCATACGAAGTGCCTGGAAACCTATGGGCACATGCACTAGATATCTTTCCTAGCTGTACATTCATCTGGGTATGCCTTCAGGATTTTTTTAAAACAGATGAAGTGCATTACACTCCAATTCTGTGGTAAAATAGCAGATAAATTCTGCCTAATGCTAGCATTAGTCATTTCTGTATTAATAGATCCTTCAATCTAATATTTGTGCTCTCCTAGATATTCAGGGTTTGGCATCACTTCAGCTTTCATGCTGAGGACCTTCCTGGACTACAGCCAAGCTACTGAGTATGAAGGATTAAATTTGCCCTTGTTTCATAGCAAGGTTGTGTGGGAGCATTCCAAGACTGATTTTCATAATTTGACAGTCAGGAAGAGAGTTGATGTATTTATTTCCTTTCTTTGTGCTCTCCTGGAAAGGACAGCCTGCCTCTGCTGCATCTTGAACACTAATCACCACAAAGCTTCTCTTCTGTCTTGCTGCAGGTGTGTGACAGTTTAGATTCGTTGTATATGGTTAGAATAGCATGGTGTAGTTGTCCTGTAGGGAGTTGAATATGGTTTCTTGGCATCTTACAATCCC
>JAREIS010000004.1:1502500-1555000 GCA_030060385.1 Muscicapa striata striata | reverse complement strand
GTGCAGATACACAGTTAAATACAGCTTTGTAATTGCTTTATGTTGGCATTATATGGGACTCAAAGATCTCACTGTTTCTACTGAAGATGTGTTACTGAGTTGTTATGAAGGGACCATGAACATTAAAAAAACCTTCTGTGAACATCTTTGAAGACTTTGAGCAAAGCTTGTTAGTCTAACATTGATTTGCCTGGGATTTACTGTGACTGAGTAAGAAAATGTTGAAGCATTCTCTCACGTCATCAACAATAGTCAAAATGAGATTTGTAGTATGATAAAGCTTGTAAGTCTCCCTGGCTCACTTAAAAATTATTAATCATTTCCAGACGCAGGCCTCTGGTCTAGGAGCCTTATTTTTGGAAAATACAATTCAAGACTGTTAATTTGCAGCCCTGTCTCTATTTCATGGAAGAAATAGAGAAGGGGAAGATGCCTGACTTGGTGACTGATACAACTGTCCTTGGGCAGGAGAGAAGACTTCTCCTACAATTAGAACATGTCTTGTTGATGGAGTGAGGTAGCATGTACCATTTCCATTTATATGTGCTTGCATGGACATTTTCCCTAAGGTAACATTTCCTATTATTTTTGGGGATCATAAAACTTCTTCACGTAAGTAAGTATATTTATTTCAATCTATAAATAAAGTTGAGATTGCTGGCCAAAACTCCAATTGCTGTTTAGAATATATAACCATCACAAAAATAAAATAATAATAAAATAAATTAAATGGTTTCATGATTTATATCCATCATATATAATTTCTATAAATCTACATTTATGACTATAAATTTGAACTGACAGATTCTTTGTAGATTAAATAAGGCTCAAGAGTTGCAGGAAAACACTCCTATTCATTTGTCACCTTTCATCCCCTGAAGTTGCATTGAGTCTTACCACCCTGTCTTCTTGAAAGTTTACTTTATTGCCCTGCCTTCTACATCCTCACCCAACGTTTTTCATTTAACTTTCCTTTCTGCTCTGTCTCCAGGCTTCAAACTTCCCATGCTCTTTTCAAACCAAATTCTGTCATTCTTTTAATGTATGCCTTTAATCTGAGGCTCTGGAAGTTTAGGGAAGCTCAGGATAGGAAGAGGTGAAAGAATTCAGTTCATTTATTTGGCAAGAAGATGACAAGAAGGAACCAGTTGGGTCTATAAAAGATTTGTCCTTTTAAGCCTGAAGATAACTACAAAAAGATGGGCATCCCAAGGCATCAGAGATCTACAATCTGGCTTTAAACAAGTGGGGTATTATGAATATTTTTCATATAGTATATAAAAGCAAGGTGCAGTTTAGGAGCATTTAAGTTCAGGAAGACTGCATTTTCTGTACACTGAAAGAGGTGGTGGCCTGGAGGAAAGGATAGAAGTATATGATTTCAAGGAAATTACTCTTCTAGATTTCTCAGTTTTCTATTCTTCCGAAGATGACATCTTCATAAATCCTAAAGATGTGTTACTGAATGAGTGTGTTATCTCATGGAAAGAGTAATGCAGGATACTTGGTAACTCTTGGAAGCTTTTTCTTCCTTGTCCTTTTTTTTTTTTTTTAGTATGAACAGTGATGTAAGAACCTGTCTCTCACCAATTTAATGTGCAAGAGATTCTAAGGTTGATACCAAAATAATTTTCTCCAATGAATGGTGTGATCTTTCAGTTATTAGTGTCATGTATTGTACTGCAACTAGACCCCTCCTATTCAATAAATCGAATTTGTCTAATCTAAACTGTCCAGCCCTGTAATTCTGATCAATTGTTATCATTTGGTAAGAGTGTGAGCATACATTTTCTTTAGCATTGTCTTACATTTGCACAAAGCTGAGCGACTATTAGGGCTATTAATAGTCCTTAAACATGCAGACATAGGAATGTTATGAGCCCTGAATTCTTGTTATTGCCACCTTAACTCTCTGTGGAGAATCTAAGTTTAGAACTTCCTGAATTTCTTGGTATAAAAGCTGGATATTTTTCCCACCAAATTAAACCTCTTCTGATAGACTGGATTATTTTGCCTTACAGTATAAGCCAAGTGCTCACATAGCTTTTGAGCATCCATCCAACAAACTTTTTTCAAATGAGAGATTTTTCAGGAACAATCATGTTCTCAATGTACACTGGATGTTCTGATCTTGGTCAACAGAAAGCAAAATTGCTGAATGGTCTGAGATGGATGGTACCCATAAGGATCATCGAGTCCAACTCTTAACTGAATGGCCCATACAAGGGTTGAACCTATGACCTTGGTGTAATAAGCACCATGCTCTGACCAACTTGAGCTATGCTGGGGGTCAATAGATCAATTTGAAACACTTCCAAGTAAAAGAGGACTCACTGTTGGAATCACACACCCACAACTCTGCAGTTTCCAGTCTTGAGGTACCCTTACACTTCAAACTGCCTAGATATGGTGTTTTTGCTGCTTTCTGCTTGCCATACTCATAACCCAAAGTATAAATCTCTTCATTAGTCACTCAAAAACTATCCATATATATATGTATATGTATATGTATATGTATATGTATATGTATATGTATATCTATATCTATATCTATATCTATATCTATATCTATATCTAATCTATATCTATATATCTATAATGTGCATATCCCCTATATACCTATCCATACACCATGTTGAAAGCTTCTCAAATTGAGTCTTGTATCTGCCTTAAGGAAAATTTGGTATTTGTGCTGTATCTCAGATAAGACAGTGTCCAGGACTTGAAAGGAAAACTGGACTCTGTTCCTCATGCCTGGGCTTTAGGTAGTGTTACAAAAGCTCTTTCTGTCAGTTGTAATGATGAAATTTGCAATGAAATAAAAATGTAGATGTATTTTTATTAGTTACAATCATGTAGAGCAAAGGCTAGCTGCTTCTTGTTTCTTTACTTCCTAGCCTCTCCCTCCCATGTCTTAACAACCTCTACAGTGCCTGCTTCCTTTACTTTCTTTCTCCTTATGTACACACATTTATTCCCTGGTTGAGTTTCTGTATGCCAGTGTGCAAACTAGAATGAACCTTCTCTGCCTAAATTTAACTAACCTGAAAACAAGAGTTCTTAATGGGAGTGCTGACACAACCTTAACTAAAGCAGTGTGAACACATTGCTATAATTTATAGTGTCAGTCTATATTCCAAACAGTTTCTCTATATACTGTGTGCTCCACTCAAACAGGAAAGGAAGGCACTGCAGTGAATTATTGTGTAATTAATCATTCGACCATGAGGGACTCATTTACTAATTAAAAACGTAAAAAGAGTAAATTGAAATAACCAGTGACCACTAAATCATGTCTTTTGACGTGTCAGCAGCATTGTAATATATCATAATGTATCAGTCAGAGACATCCAGATCCTACATATTCTGTTACCTTTTACTTCAGAGCTGCCAAAATCATTCATTATACTTCCAGAGCAGCTCCTTGTGTCATTCATACAAGCACCACAGCGTGGTAAATTGAGATACGAGATCCCACTCAGGCTGATGTATGTGCATAGTAATAGAAGCGTAGGATTCTCTGTTCTGCTGACTGAGCCGACTGTCTCTGAGCATGGCACAGCAGCACAACCCTTCCGTGATCTCTGGGAAATGAAACTGAGGTTTGGAAGTCTAGAATTTGGGTCTGTCTAGATATTCCTGTCTCTGGAGTATTTATGGCAGATGGAAGAGCCCTGTGCCTTAGCTACAGCTGTGTTCATGCCTTGGTGTGCTGGCACAGACTTGCCTTCATTGGTAGGTTAAGGAGCCTTAAGGTGTCTCTGGAACTGTGGATTGAAGGATTTGATGTATTGCAGTGCTGGTGCTGAGGACCATCCTCTGTGGGGTGGTGTAATAGAACTGGTAGGATACCTGAGCCAGAGAAATCTTAAACCATCACAAATTACTCTGCACTCCTGAGTATGGTTTTTGAGGCCCACATCTGCACAGACATTAGGTGTTGTGACCTTTTAATCCACCAAAACATTTGGCAAGAATTCAATTTATAGGTTTTCAAGTAGTGGTGGAAATTTCTGTGGTTTTTTTTTTTTTTTTTTTTTTTTACAATGGGGTGAGAGAGGGAAGAGATAACTTCCTATTATCAGTTTTAACTTGAAAACTTCTGCATTGTTAATTTTGCACTCCAAAGCTGTGTGGGTAAAAGATGGAGATGCAACTATGGCTCCAAAAAGGCTAGTAGAGATGTTAGAAGTGCAGTTCTCGTTTGGAAAACAGCTTAACAAAGTTGCAACTTTTATTTTCTCAGATTTGGTCTGTGTTCAGTGGAAACTAATCTATATCCCATGCTGGTGGAAAGATTTTTTAGTATGATTTTATGTAAAATCATCTGAGGGAATAGAGCTGGAGTCTCTTTTCTTTAAAATAATATTGAATTTATTTGCTTAGCTTTAGTTTGAGTGGATCAATTCCTGCATTTGCATACTGATCCATTGAAGAAAATAGATAGGGCTTATAAGTAGTGGGGTTTGCGAGTTCTCTATTGACACTGGAATACAAATGAAAAAGATAACATGCCAGTTTAGCTTTCATGTTCCAAGTTGAGCTTCCAGACTTGTAGCAGGGATTTTTATTTTCTTAACTAGAGAGACAGATTGAGTTCTGGAAGCGGTTGTGTGACAATAAATGTGTAGCCCTATGGTGAAGTTTCACTCAAAACAGTTTACTTCAGTGAACGCTCAGTTGTCTGGGCATTTCATGATATTAAAGATAGATTGCAGGTATTAAAGTTTTCATGCAAAACCTGCTGATTCATTCCCAAGGTGGGGTCTTTAGCATACTAGAATCATAAAAAATTATTTTGTTCTTGAGCCTTTAATTCATCAATTTATACCAATCTTGAAAGTAGAAGGCAAAGAAACTATATTTTTGCAGCTGGACATTATGAAACAAGTAATGGTTTTTCATTGAGTGGATAACTATATTAGACTTTGATCTGAAGAGAACCTGAAATGCAAAAAAAGCATCAGTTATTTGTTAGTCCTTAAAATTATGAGGGAGAAAAATATGCTGCAGGGAGAGAAGTTTAATCTGTTTCACCACTATAGCATGATAAATAGCTCTCTTTAGAAGAATCTATGAGTATACAAAAATACTGACTCATCATGCATATTTTTTTATCTATTTTGAAGAAAATCTTGACATTACTGTGGAAAATACTGTGATGCTTAACTTTTAATTCCCAAGGTTTCATGCCTAGAGTCTGGAATAGTAGTTTATGTTAGCAAACATGTTGTTTAATAGTTATCTGCTCTCTCCACTTGTCTTCAAATATTATGATTTAGATAGAACTGTAATGCACAAGAGCAACTTGTCCCCAGAGCATTATTCAGAATATAAATTAAGTGATATTATAACAGAGCCCTCACTTAGCTCAGCATAATGAATATGAAACATCATGTACTAGTGACCAAGGTCATGGTATGAGAATGAATTACTCTATTAACTTCTCTTTTAAGTAGCATTAGAGATAATAAATGAAGAGATTTAATGGGATTCTGATAATATTATTCATGTAAAAGTAGCATACTTTATCTTGCTAAAACAATTAAGATCTGTTTTGAAGATATTTTACACTTTGGAAATATGATGCTTAGAAGTGTTTACTGCATGTTACAGAATGCATCAGCATTAGCCAGTAATGCAGATAATCTGATAAAAATCAAAAAGCTGATTTGTATACCATGCTAATTCAGGATCATCTCCTTGGCCCTCGGTACTGTCCAAATGCTCCATAAGATTATGGCAGGCTTTAGTGATATTAGATTAAATTCAGTTCTTTTGCTTATAACTATTTTTTTTTTCCACAAAAGAAAATTACATCCATCATTCTTTATAAACCCTCTTTAGCTGCCTGCTAAGTAGTATAGAATATAGTATTTTAAGCCGGTTATATTACTTTTTTTTTTTTTTTTTTATCCAGACATATTTAAGCCTCCTCTGTCAGTTTTACAGTATATTATTTCAGGGATAGAAAGTTTTGTTATTATTGTGATACCTCTGTATCTGAATCATAAAGAGACTTAGTCATTTGCCATGTGTTCAACAGCATATTCACATGTGCTTGAGGAAGATGTAAGAGCAGCTGATAAGAGATTACTCTTCAGTTTGCAAATGATCCCAGTGCAGGGAAACTTAATGCTATACTTGCTTTTCCAGGGTTTGTTTTTCTTTTTTGTGGATTATTTTGTGGGTGTTGTTTTTGTTTGGGGGACTTGGGGGGGAGGGGTGTATTTTGAGTTTTTGTTTGTTTGGGATTTATTTTTTTCATTTCCCAAACATTTATTATTAGTTATTTATATTGCTATTTAAATAATAATTACATGAGAATAAAATAAAGATGGAAAAGTATGAATTTTTGAGGTGAAATCTGCTCCTAAAAAATATAGCAAGAATCATTAAGAAATCTTACCACAACATGAGTGTGGACAATAGTAGTATATCACGGACTGTTTGACTGTGCTCCCAATCCAAAGTACCCTCAGGATTTTTACAGGAAAATGTTTTTTTTGAGGAAAAGAATTGTGAAGTTTGGTGTACCATAGGCCTATTACTCTGCTTGTGAGCACACACTTCTGGGAAGTGTGGACACCAGTACCAAACCTGATCCTGCTTCCAGAGAAATTCAGAGCATTGAGACCACCCTTTCTTGTTTGTGGGAGAAATGTGGACATTGAAATTTTCTGCTCTACTTGTTCCTTTCAATAATATCTCCATCTGTACAGAATTCTCTCTGAACTTCCCATAAACTTCTTCTGAAGTCAGGAGAAATACCATAATTCAGCTTTTTTCAATAAGAGAACTGAGAACAAAATTCTTGCCCACTGTGATTTAGTGCATAGGCAATCCAAACTTAGAAAACTCTTTAGGGAATTCCATGCACTTGCTAACTTGCACTTTTGGAAAAATTTTAAGCTATATGCTCTCCTGAGAGCTCACAACAATAGTTAAATGCCCTGACCTTTTAAATTTACCAGCTATGCACCTTTTTATCTTGGGTGAGGACTTTTTGTGTGTCATTGCACTGAAGACCTAGTTCAGATTATATGACATGCTTGGGAATGTTTCCATTTTGCATTCTGGTGGGGTAATACAAGAACAGGTTCACCCATGTGTACTGTTCAACAGGAATACCTATTGTCCAGTCATCTGCTTCCCTACACACAACACATCCCCTGGTGAAGGGTAGCAGGATAGCTATTTCAGCTCAGTTAAGTTTCAAGAGATAGTTTGGTGCATTTATTGCATTTCAAGTTGCAGAAAAATTCTGTCCTCTCAGACTCTTGTCAAAAGCAGAGTGCCCTGGGGAAAATGAGCCATTGTAATTAAGACTGTAACATATCTCTTCAAAGCACAAGGTAGAGCCAGGTAAATGAGCATCCTTGTGCTATTTATACCAACTTCTTAATTATGCTTAACGTGTCCAAATCAACTTGATCCAGCATCACTTTTGCAAGTGTAAATAGACCTAAAGTTTCAAGGGTAAGATCCTGTTCCACCTCAACTTACAAAATGTCTATGCATGTGACTGAAGCAGACTGAAATATATTTAATAAGCCGAGGGACATGTGTCCATAGGATTGGTGGAAAGGGAATTAAAGTATTAGTTTCTCATATTTTATGATTAATGTTCTCCTTCACATAAGACCCACAAGTCTAGCTAAGATCATGAAAGGCACGTTGGGTTAAATCTTTCTTTGCTATAAAGTATTGTCATTATATCTCATCTAACTCTAACAAAATCCCTAATATCTATGCATGCCTGGAGCCAAAATAGGTCAGCTCATGGGCTATTGCATTATATTTTATTATTTAAACTTTAAGTGATTAGTTTAGCACTTAAAAGCTTTGGAAAGAATTAGGTTACTGTTCTTCTCTTTATCCATAAGCAAACTGACATGCAGATGGACACTGAGAAGACTTACTCCATGTTTTCTTTTAAGGCTTTTCCCAAAAGTTAAGGGCTGTCATTTTTCCCCATCTGTTAATTTCAGCACATTGTGAAAAATAAACCTGTGATGCAGTTTATCTTCTGATTTTGAAGAGAAGGCCATATTTTGCCTGAAGTCTCAGAAAAGATTTTAAAAACATGTACTAAGTAAGGGAGAGGGGTAAAAAGCTCCTAATTTTGCCCAGATCTGCATTTGAGTAACAGAAACCAAATGGCAAACAACCTGGATCCAGCAAAGTCAAAAGAATTTTATTCACCTGGGAAGATTTTTTTTGTTTTATATACAAGGAACACTTAAGAAACAAGTGGATATGATTTAATTAATTACAAGCTCTGTTACTTTCTGAGATCTTTTGCTCATGCTCATAAAACACAGAAAATGTTGAGATTGAATAATATGCTATGCTATATAGTTAGTTCATTATTAGGGAGGCCGATTCTGCGAGATAATTTTCTAGGGGTTCCACTGACATTCACAGCTCTTTAATTTGTTAGATTTTCTTTCAGGGCTTTATTTTAATTTATGCATCAAAATAGATGATGAGTCAGTTGTCTGATAGAGATGTACAGGATTTTAAAGACACATCTATTGGGTTAAGTTCATAGCTGAACTTTATGCCCACTACTGCACAGATGACAGAGTCGAACATGACCAGAACCCTTATTCAGGGCTTCTGACCCTAGAGGTCAGGAACCTGATGTGGGCTCACAGAACAAGTGAGGAAATGTAGAGGTACAGGGATTTTTCTTTTAGGAATTACTAAAATAGCTATAGTCTTTGGAAAACAACACATTGTTAATTTAATTCTCTTTTCCTCAAACTTAGTGCTTGGCATTTATTAATCAATGTATGTCTTATGTGTTATAGAAATAGGTTGTGAAAGGAGGTGGAAAATCTGCTGGAGTTTTGAAAACCATTTGGACTGAAACTAGTACAGAAAATAGCCACAAAATTAAATTCTCAGAAAGAATAGAGAGGGTGTGCATCACACCTGCCCCTTTAATATAATAGGAAGCAAGATCCTGTTTTGTCTTAGTCTCTGTTGGGAGTTGAGTCAGTGATTAAACCCATTTGAGGACCCTGACTTGGACAGAGATGTGCAGAAAAACAGTCATTTGGAACTTTCAGTTGCATAGGGGAACTAACCAAAGTCATCTCAAAAGCAGGATTTAATACTTGCTATCTTCATATCTTCACGCTGTTACAGCATTTAATTTTAATAGTGGAAATGTTCAACTTTTTAAAAACACCAACTCAGGTGTTGGAGAATAGGAGAATGTTGCCTTTATTTTTTGTTTGCTTATGCATAGAGAGTATGGAGAGCACATAAAAGTGGGGGTTTCTATTCCTGTTATTTTTTTATAAGTATATTAGGAAGACCAATATTTTCTTAAATTCTTAAATTTTCTCATTTCTTCTATTTTCATGCCCCTGGTTATCAATATCAGAGCAGTAATTTTTCCCTGGTCATGCATCTCAATATCTCCTTGCACCTTCCTTGGATGTAAACTAGATACTACTAAATAAATAATAAGATCCTATTTAGTTATGCATCATGGGGTAATAAACAAGGAGTTAATGACTTCTATCTTTACTGAAATATACATTTCTACAATCCATTTCCTATTTTCTATAAAAGTATCTCATCTGAACACTTATTTCTTGACAAACATGTAAAATGACTGTTTTAAAATACTTTTTTTAATCATGAGGGAATGTGGAAATACTTTCTTTTTATATCCTAGTTAGAAACAGTTTTGGTGGATAAGTAAACCCAGATAATGCTAGTAACTTCTAGCTACACTTGATCTATAGCTCTCATTGAGTCAAGTCTGAAGAAAAATGGTTCAATACCTTAAAAGTAATTAAGACCTTTATCTGAAAAACAGTTATATATGTGCTTAATTTAATGAATGTAAATAATCCAATTGACTCAAATGGGAATATTCATAAGCATTAAGTTAGGAACAATTTGCAGGATCAGGAAGTAAAATCATCCATTTTGTGCCAAGTGTTGTATAAATTTTCTGTGGGTTTCCCATATGTTTTGGGGGCATAGAATAGGTTTTCTGTATACACGGAAGATCTTAAAACCAGGCTATTCAATTTGGCATCTGCCATTTTCTCTGAACTGGCATTGTGAACTGAAGCATGTGAAATAAGTGTTAGAACATCAAGATTCTCTCATTTCTGGACCATTTTAAATCCTTTCTTTGATATGTGAAAATGTAAGCTCAGGCTGTGTCAAACCCTGACTGTATTCCAAGACGAGCTTTTGGACTCTGTCAAATCTATAGAAGTTTTGCTATTGATGGTATGGCCTAATTTTCTCTCCAGGCTTCCTGCTTCAATACACTGTCAGCTGTGGAGTTTTCCTTCCTTATTATGCAGAAAGAATGAGAAAAGATACCTAGGTCTGTAATCCTTATTTCTTACACATATATCATATTTGAATCCTTGTTTCAAACTCTTTAACTGTATGTTCATTTCATTTTTTCTTTTTCTGAAGCCTAAAATTTAATAGCTTGTATGTATTTATATAATAGAAAAAAATTTTTTAAAAAAAAAGCTTTCAATTCAATGATAGGAAAGATTCCTTACACCTTTTCTTAATTGCTATAAACTTGCAAATTGAATTAAATTGTTTTGTTTGTTTCATACATAATTGACAAGGTGACAATTAACTACATGGTACATTGTCCTTTGCCTCAGGTATATAACACTAAATTTGTGTGCTGAGAAAATAAAAGGAAAGAAATGGTGTTCCAGAATTCAAAGAATCAAACCCAACAAAAAATTGATTACTTTGAACAGCCTCAGCTGTTTCATTTGTATCTGCTCCTACCTGTTAGCTTAGGCATCTGCATTTAATACTAGTCATTCTACTTGTTTTCTTTGTAGTATTTTGTACAGGAGTCTTCATAGGGCACAATAAATAAATAACAAACCTATATAGGCATTAGAAATCAAATAATAGAAATATCTAAAACACCCAGGAAAATTACAAAGTTGAGTTGGAATGAGAGCTATTTCTTACCTTTTTTTTTTTTTTTTAAAGTCCTTCATTTGGATAATCATACAGGCAATCCATAGCAGCAATATACCTGTTTTTACACTTAAATTGCAAACTGTTTCTCTTTCTATAAATGAGTGAATTGACACAAATGGAATATTGGGGGAAAATTGTTGAAAATTAAATTTAAAATATCCTTATTAGAGTCTGCACCAAAGTTTTTATAAGTATGGTTGATAAAGAGGCAGATCTACATCATGTATTGCAGGGGACCGAAATATGAAGATGAAGAAATAGAAAAGTTAATAAGATTAATTTGTAATTAGATAATCAAAAATATTACATAAAATGTGTGAACCCAGGAGAATCCACATGACTCTGATGTCTATCATCATTGATTTGAGTGTTGAGATGTGTCAAGGAGAGACAAGGTCGTGAAGCCAAAGCAGTAAGGCAACATGCATAGTTATGGATTTAGAGCAGGCTTGACTGTTATGGTCTTGATATTTCTATTAAGAATGGCAAACACATCACAGCCATTGCTGTCAGAGTCATACATTCTTTGCATTCCATCCTTATTTATAATACATTTCATTTTCTTGCATGAAACAAAACCAGGGATGTTTTCTTTAGGAAAGCAAAATAATGCTCCTCAATGATTACTTCTTTATCCAATGGATTTTTTTAATCTCTAAATTTTGAGCTATGCACATTTGATCTGATGTGTTATCTTCTCTTTTAGTTTACATGGTCAAGCTCTGTTCCTTGCAGTAGAGTTGCCGGGAAAATTGAGGTATACACCTTTTTTCCCAAGGAAAGCTAAAGGGATTAGGATGTTTGGCTATAAAAATATACATCAGGAAATAAAAAAATTACTCCTCTCTCTTTAGAGGGTAGACAACATGTGTGTGAAAAATAAATTGGTTGTGTTGCTAATGCAAACATTTTGTCTCTCCCCCAGAAATTCCAGGTCTGGAGATGTAATTGAAATTTGTAGGGTGAAGGTTTTTTTCAGGCACTGTCCTGTGGCCTTATTTGTGGCACTGGCTGTCTGCAGAGTACAGATTTAAGCAAAACTCTTACCGTGATGTAGCTTCCTGTTGGCAAAGGCAGGCACCAAGGAGAAGGAAAGCACTTCTGCTGTTGCCTCCAGCTTCCTCAGAAGAACATGAACACAGCCATGGGCTCTGCATGTCATAGCTGCATGTCTGCAGGAGAATAAATTCTCTAAACTCTGTTTTTCAGCCCTTCCTGGATTAATAGAGTGGCAGCCATAATTTCATCCACGATACTTTATCTGGAAATAAATGAAGCAATTTTTGTTATCTTGACAGAACAAATGTAACTTTTTTTTTTTTTTTTTTTTAATACTACTCTTTCCTGCTTCACTTGTACCATTACAATTAGCCAAACTTGTAAATTATGATAATTCCAAGTCCTAGTATGTTGATGGAGACAGACAACTATATAAAAGGATGCACCTATTTCAGGTAGTGCATACATACTTGCACTTAAAACACATCCAAGGAATACTTCAAGCAAAACCTAGAACCTTTCCAAACACTATTATCATTTTTTAAATGAATAGTCAGTTACCCTCTTTTTTCTCTTTATATCAAAACTTGATTCCACAGTTATGAGAATAAAAGAGAATAAATTCTCCATGTCCTTCGCTAAGTAGAAAATTAATATATTTTAATTTAGATGAATAAAACTGGTTGTTCTCCATTCAGACAATAGAACATTCAGACAATAGAACATCAATGAAAGTGCTTGTGTTTGTGGGAGATCACTCACAACTCTCTCAAATTTAAAAGTCTAATAAACTGTGAAAGGAGACAAAATTTTTCTATTCTTTTGAAAAATAGTAATTTTCTTAAATACTTCTGTTCCACTGGTATTTTTCTGAGATAATACTGCAGAAAAATACACTGACTCAGTTGCAAATTGAAATTATGTTTACTTTGGTTGTGTTGAAATGTTTCATTTTGAGTTTTTTTAATGTTGAATTTGAATATAAAAACCTTCATGATACCTTTTGATTTCATTAACCTGAAAAATGTCAAAATTTTGAGTTCCTGTCACCATTTTAATTACAAATAGAATTTTGAAATATTTTTCTCCTTTTAAACTGTAGACTACATATTCAAATAAAGTTCATATTATTCTAATTCTTTTTCAAATGACACCAAAGTTAAGTCAAATAAAGAAGAAGGAAGGTTTAGTGAAAAATAAAATATAATTCTGAAGAGACATGAGTCATTTCCACATTATTCCAAAATCTACAGACTGGTATTTAAAATAAATTAAAAAAAACCAAAACATAAAAACCCAAAAAAAAACCCCAAAAGCCCCAAAACAAACAAACAAAAAAACAAACAAACAAACAAACAAAAAAAACCCAAAACCCCAAAAAACCAAAACCAAAACCAAAAAAAACAAAAACAAAACAAAACAAAACAAAACAAAGCCTTCATAATCTTTATCTAATAATCTTCATCTAATAATCTTCATCTAATAATCCTCTTCATCTTCCTAAAGACCAATAGAGAATTTAAGTAATTTGCAGCTTGTCAATAACAGCACTTCTTTTATGGATATTTTTTTAATACCTTTTATTTTCAGTTAATAACAACAAGATGAAATGACTGACCTCTTCTGACTCTTGATTATTTTTGCCTTTTCCTTTCTTGATGACATAAAGGTTCCATTTTCAGAATATAGAAAATAAACTTGCATTGTAGTCCTTCATTAGCTATTAGCTTACTGGGAATTGCAATTGGAAGTGCTTTGTTTACGTTTGCTTGATTTTGAAATTATCAGAAGAGTAATACAGACTGATAACTTAAAAATGCTTTTATGGGTTATCCTCTTTTGTTATGTATGCTCGTCCACATTTTCCTGATGTTTGTTTATTTTCAAATGAAACTGATACAATATTTTCATCACCAACCTTGTAAAAGATAAGATAGCATGTTCTGGAAAGCAGGGAACATAAAGACACTCTTGCCTGAAGTGGGAGAAAAAACAGTTAATTTCAATCCTGATGACAGTTTCTCGGTGAACAATAGTCTCCCAGAATTGACATGAAGAAGTAATGAATGAATGAAAGGAGAACTGAGTCACAGATGCACTTTGCAATCACTTTAGAACATCTACACTCTTCCAGCCAAAATACTATTAATACGTGTGTCAGCACAGTGAGTGAATCTCATAGTGTGAACGCATTGCAACAGTTCAGGAAAGAAAATGAAGAATATCCTCAGGGACAGACTTTTCTTTTTCTCTGAGAGACTCTTCATTATTCAGGCATTGTGATACTTTTCCTTTATTTGTGTAAAGATTAAATTGCACATGATTTCTAATGTTTCTGCTACTCCAACTGTCATAGGTCGATGACCTTCATGGAAGTGAGATAATAGATACATCGTCTGTTGCTCAGGCAAGTGCTGTTCTTCCACAGCCCAGTACTTTTCTATTGTTACAAGTCGAAAGCAATTAAATAAAAATACAAGAGAAAGTTTCCAGAGTATCTTTAGTATTTCATATATGTCCTTACGTGACTGTCATTTAACATTTATATGTGATATTATCTAATGTTATAATGACCTAGAAGCATACACTGAGCCTCTTCTACATGGCTGAGACAACAAATTAGTGAGGGAGGTCTGTGTGTACTCAGCAATGCAGTTTCTGGGAAGGAGCCCTCTATTGTTTGAAATCTGTAATCTGAAGTGTTTGTCCTCATGTGTGTTTCTGTACTATGACTGCTAAAATCCTGTCCAAATAATTTTTCTTCATATTGCTTTACATCCTAATTGGCAAAAAAAAAAGTCTTTATCTCTGCTTTGTAGTTATATTGCATAAAAACTCTGCATTGTACACACCATAAAAGCATTTTCATTTGGAATAGAGATTATTATTTCACTTAAGGAGGATAACCTTTACTTATTAGCAATTTTCAGTTTATATTTTCATCTCTTAGGAGTTTGATCAATGTTTATTTTTGGTTGGCATCTTTGAAGTGGTCTAAGTAGAGCAATCAAAATTGTAGGTGTATTTACATGAATGTGAAGCATGGCTGACATGACACTGGTGCTGGAGAGAATACTATTGAAGGTTGCAAAGGACAAAGGTCCTATACCAGAAAGTGTATTCTATATCTTGTGTAGCTCTATATTCACTTTTTTTTTTTTTTTTTTTTCCAATCTCACACGTTAGTCATGGATAAAGTTATGGATGCACCAACATACTGGATACAGTTTTAAGATTTTCCATAATCAGCTTATAAGATCACTTTCTGCAAGTAATTTATGGCTTTTGTTTTAGATATCGAAGAAAGGTCAGGGTAAAGCAGGATTAAAAATAATGTTGGGAAATGAATGTATTGATAACCTAGAAATGGCTTTTAAAAGGATGGATAGGGAAGAGAAAATATCACATTTTTGACCCTAGAAGAGCTTTCTACAGGCATTTTATACAGTCATTTCACTAGTACTTCATAGCCAAATGTCCTATCCACAAAGCCCTCATTTATTCAAAATATTTTTAACTTAAGCATGTTACATAAGGACAAGACATAACTGTTTTCCCTCTAATACTGGCTGTATGTAAACCACCCTTTGTGACAATTCCCCATCATTTACATAACGTTAAACAGAAGATATCGGTGTTACTAAGCTGCAGTGTTTAGTTTAACCCTTTTATGAAACCTACTTTTGCTTCAATTAGTCTTTAGCTGCAAAAAATAACAGCTATTCAGATGCTGAAGAGAATTAATTTCAGTTTGGATAACCATACTAAAGATAAGTTGTTATGTTATGAAGTGCTCAGAAATTTTATGTTATTTCTATTTTAGAAACCATATCATTTCAATAACAATTAGTGATTCTAAATAAGTATTCTTCTCATTCCACATTCTGTTCACAGATGGACATGGATACTAGATGTTGACAGAATCTGTCCTTTAGCAACAGATGGAATAACTTGAATATAATTTTGCTATATATGTGTTAAAAGTATTAGCTCAGCATTTTAGTATTTGATCTGGTGTAATATTTTTATTAGATTTGGGTGGTATTGCGTCTCTCTAAGCCAGACTTATTTTAAAGCAAGTCATTTGGAGCTCACTTAAAAATTTTGTTGATAGTAGATAATACATTCAGTATGCTTTTGACACTGCAAAACAGAGCAGTGTTTTTGTTTCTCAAATGCTTAATATAGACTTGTATATTGAATCAGATGTCAGAACGGTAATATTGGCAATAAAATGATTATGACTGATATTTATAAAGGAATTTCTTGAATAGCTGAGTAGCTGAGAATATAGTGCTGCAAAAACAGGCACCTGAGGAAAATTCTTTGTACTTGATTCAAATCCAGGAAACAGCATTGGTGATAATCAACTTTTACAAGCGGTCCCTGGGACAAAATTCTTCAGTGTTGCAGGGAGATTTTTTGGATGTGATCTTCAGGTGGTTACTACTTTTTAGGTTACTCTTCTAAAGGGTCTTTCAGTGACAAACACATATTTTAGACAAAGACCCTAATTAAATGGTAGATGTACATACTCAGTTTAACTAAACCATATTCACATCTGCAGCCTTTCCTGGAAGGCTTTTCAATTTCTTGCCTTGGAAGCTCAACAATCTGATTCTTGAAACCCTTCTGTACCCTTATATCTCATAAATAGAGCTGTCTGGTACCAACCCTTTTCTACTGAAAACACAGCTTTTGCAGAACATCTCTTTGGTAGGAATGCAATAAACTGGCTCAGCCAAACTTTGGTAACCTTTGACAGATCTTGATCACAATAGATAAAGATACTTGCAGTACTGTTGAGATTTATTTTATTTGAATAGAATTCAGCTTCTTTATACAAGAAGAAGCCAAAGAAGCCTAGTTGCTCTGACAATCACTTCTGCCTGCCTGACTTTTCCCAGCTCAAATATATAGGGAAGAGGTTATTATTTTTGTTAGTGAGACTTGCTTAACGTTGAATATTTTCTTTACCAACATAAACCAACATAATTTTCTGATGTGATATCAGCAGCTTACTCAGTGTCTACCTATGGTCTTGATCTTGGCCACCTGCCAGTTTCCCACCAGCTGCTCTCCCTCTGTCCCTGCTCAACAAGATGTGAGGAGAAAACAAAATGGAAAATCTCCTGGGTCAAGATAAAAACAGGAAGATCACTCACCAGTTACTTATCAGATCTGGAATGCTCATTTGCAAGAACTAACCTATATTCAGATAAACTTTTTTTCCCAAATTTTTCTGTGTATATATACATATATTTCATGAGTACTAGGTAAATAATACCCCTAAAGATTTAAAATCTGTACAATAGATGCCAGTTGGGAGTAAAGACTGTATTTTTCTTAATATGTATACCAAAAGATTTTGCCTAGTTGGGACCTTCTTTTGGTACATTTTTGCCTCTTATTACACATGCACAGAGTACAGAATTTAGTAATTGAATAGACGATAGTTATATGCAAGTGCAGCTCTGCACCCTTAAACAGGAGAAAAATGCATTCTGCTTCCTCCATCTGAATTTCTACTATTTTCCTCCTAAACCAAAATATCTAATTGATTAATCGTCCTTGGATTGTCTCTGAATGAAACATTTACAACATTTTTGCTGACCATATACCTCCCTCCTGGTCTTGTTAATATGGAAAGGTCAGTTTTCTCCTTACTGTCTCTTAACACAGTTGTACCACTTTGTAGTCACTCCTAGAGGATCCTGGATGAGCACTTTGTATGGTTTTAAGCAATCACAGAATGGAAGAAGATTGGAAGGGACCACAGAAATGTGGTCCAGCCTTCCTGCTTGGGCAGGATCTTCCTAGAGCACAGTAGACAGGATTGCATCCAGACAGGTCTGGAATATCTCCAGTGAGGGAGGCTCCATAACTTCTCTGGGCAATCTGTTCCAGTGCTTGGTCACTGCACTGTAGAGGAGTTCTTGCTTATGCTCTGGTGGAATTCCTGTGCACCAGTTTCTGCCCATTGTTTCTTGTCAAATTGTTTGGCACCACCAAAGAAAGGCTGGATCCATCTCCTTGACAACCTGCCTTCACATGGTTATAGACATTGATTAATTCCTCTCTCAGCCCTCTCTTCTCAAGGCTGAACAGGCCCAACTCTCTCAGCCTGTCCTTGTAAGAGAGATGCTCCAGTTCCCCAGTAGCCCCATGTCTCTCTTGTCCTGGGGAGCCCAGAACTAGACACAGCATTCCAGATGTGCCTGTCCAGCATTGAGTAGAGGGTCAGGATCACCTCCTTGACCTGCTGGCAATGCTCCTCCTCAGGCACCCCAGGATCCCACTGGCCTTCTTGGCCACCAGGGCACTGCTGGCTCATGAACAGCTTGTTGGCCACCAGGACCCCCAGGTCCTACTACATGGGTTAGCTTTTGTTCCCAGCACAGCATCCCTAAGACTGAGCAAGACAGAAACCCTCTGGAAAGCAGGGTGATCTCTTTGCCTGGTCAGCTCTGCAATGTCTTGTCACTGAGATCCATCTGTGATTCCTCAAAGGGAACAGTGGGAATACATGTACAGTAATGTAGTTTCAGTACAGGTTTCTGCAACCTATTTTATTTTTTTGTGCTTTGGTTCACTCTAAAATTACTATTTTGCTTGCAAATGTGATGATCTTAATTTTTTCCCCTTCCTTAAATCTCCATATTATTTATTGCTAATTCATAACTGTTGGCTTTTTTTTAACACCTGAACCTATCAGCCATCATTTCCCCTTTATTTCATTTTTCTGCCATCTCTTTCTCCCTTCATCATGAAATCAGTGGTACAAGCTTGAATTTATGTTTCCTTACCATGAGTGATTCTTATATTTTAATTTCTTGGTGGTCTGGTCTTGTCTTTCAATTATTCACCAAACTTCTTTTCTCAGCGCAACATTCTCCTCTTTTCTGATTGTTAATTAAAAGGAAAATGCAAGGCTAGTATTTGTTCAATTTAAAAATCATATTCCTGACCTCACCTGTTTCTTGCCCTTTTCTTAAGTATCTGCTTCTAATGATGGAACTTTTCCTTGACTTTCCATAAGTAAATTACACTCTGCTACTAACTCTACTAACTTTTTCTTAAACTCTTCTTGGAAACCATTAAAACATGGCTTTCACTTAACAAAAGGCAGAATATTGCCTTTGCAACAGCCACACCTGTTTATCTGCATTATGGAAGACCTAATTTATTTTACTTGATCATTCTTCTATCTCTGACAGAATAATTCTTTCTCCTGTGCACATCTTTACTTTTCTCTCTTGTTGCTTTAATGTCAGGGCTTTGACAGTTCCCTCTTCTTTACACTAAAAAATTGTCTCTAGACTATTCTGTTTTCCTTTGAACTTCCAGCATCCTCAGCATCCTCATCTATCTAATATGGTGGCTCTGTTAATGGTGAAATAATTTTCTGATTTTTTCTTTTTTTCTCTAAATATAAAATGCAATTATTCATTTTAGGAAATGATATGGTAACAGAAAGGATTCACAATTCTGTATGGCAATGTGATGTCTGGCTATTTAGAATCTGTAACTTGAAAGCATGTATTATGATTTTTTGATTTATCAGTGAATGCATCTTTTATCTCCATTAAGGATATATTAGAAAATAATTTCTGTATATGCATCTATTTTATAAATGGTACCACAAAGTATGAGCTGTTGTACTATTTATTAAGCCAAAGATAAATTTAATTTTTTTTATTACTGTTGTGTTTGTTCCTATAGAGCAATATTACTTGGAAAGTCTGTTAAGATATGCATTTATCTCCCATTTGTTACAAAACAAGTAGTCTAAGGACGCTGATGGGGTTAAACCACAGATGAGTTGGCTCCAGTATAGCTAGTCTGACTTATTTTTGTTTAGCTGACCCTTCTTTAAATGTCTCTTTCTTTCATATGAAACTTTACATTGTTTTACACCATATTGAAATATCATAGTTCAAAATGTCGATGTAGTGCCATCATGCTATAACCTCAAAGTGCCAAGATGCTTTGAGATTGTCAAATTTCATACAAAATCCTTCTGTCTGAACAAGGTTTAGCCAAAAGCCAAGTTTTACTCCAGTTTTAAACATTGCTGCTGTAGTTGATGTTTCCAGCATTTGTATTCATAAAGACCTATTTATATTAATCCTTTAAATGTATAAGAATACTTCAATTTTGTTTTGAGTGTCTGTTGCTAATATCAGATTCAAAAACCACTTTATGCATCTGTGTCAGTTCTACAGAGATTGCTTCATTATCATTACAATACTAGCTGTCGACAGTACACTGTATGAGACCGTCTTTATGTTGGCAAATTACTCCAGTCTTTTCACATAACTGGATGACAAATCCCAAATTATGGTGGGTTGATTTTATAATTTGTCCTTCTTTAGGCGTGTTATTGCCTACATGCACTGTGGGAAAGAATCCTGCATTGGTAGGGATTGCTTAATGTAGGTCTTTAACTCCTGCGTGCGTGTTGAGCTGCCAGAGAAATGGGAAGAGGTTGTTGATAGGGAGAAGAAGTCCAACCCCAGGACCAAAGCTGTGTATGACTTAGAATTAATTTATATTAGTGCAGTAGTAGTTTTCTGCATTTTCTTCTTATGTTGAATGTTGTTTTTATAAAATGTGTGGGGCTTCAGGAGGGGATGTTTTTGTGTAGTTATTGAGGGTTTATTTTACGGTTTACGGCCCATCTGCAAAGCCCATGCAATCAATAAGGGGCAATGGGAATTCTATAACTGTCATTAACTGGAGTGTTTATTAATTCTCAATTAGATTGCTAATCAGTCTTACCTGTGCAAACTCATTGGAAGGAATAGCGTGATCCGGGTGTCATCCGAGGTATATGACTAATGTGAGATCACAGACATTTCTTTGGAGGAATAATTTGGCAAGCACAGGCAATCCTGTACAAGATTTAACCCATTTTAACTTTAAGACCCAAGCGTTATTTGACTGTTAAGGCTACAGATATTGCTGTAGTCATTTGGGTACAATTATCTTAGTATTTTAGAGTCGTTATTCCATATGGGAACTACCTTTTTCTAAAGATACAAGATTTTTGTACTTTTAAGAACAAGCTGATGCACTCTCCAAGATCAGATAGTGAAATGCTATTTTCCTTTGCATGTCTAAAAGAACAGAGGAGAAAATAAGTAGCTATCAATAGCCCATCAAAGTCTGAGTAAATGAAAGCTGTTGGAGAATCAGGGCAACACACTCGACCTCACAAAGGCCACTGCACACTTTTTTACTGTGAAGAGATCTGCTTTTATTGCACAACATTACTTTGGTTACTGTTGCATGTTGATGGGCGGCAGCTGTTCCATCTTTTACTGCTATCAGTGGAGAAAGACTTTTTGTACAATTTAAACACACACATATATTTGTCTTTGAAACAATTAGAAGAAAATGGTGACTTAAATTGTATTTCACACTAAGGAACAATAATTTCAAATTGGTAAGGGGAAAAAAGTTCCTTTTAACACTGACAAAAAAACCCTCCCAAACCAAACCCAAAATCTAAACTGAAAGAGATAACTGTTCTAAGAAAGAATTTTTCTTTATCAAATAATTATTGTGAATATTGTGGTCTAAATTAAGGATTTTAAAATTCTATTGTGCTCCTTTTTAAGTTTTACTTATCTTCATCTTTCATCAGATTTATGCCTCTATTTCATTGACATTAGAAGCATTTAAAGTCTACTCTAGAGTTTTGAAAGTCAAGTCACAGGCAAGGTTTTCAGTTGGCAAATATCACTTTTAACACATAAACATTGGAATTAAGTCAAATCATACCACAGTGGAATGTCTTCTGTATTAGCTGGAAACAAACCAAAAATATCCCAAACCACAGAAGTAACCAGGAAATGTTCTCTAGAAATAGCACCTCTTTCTTAAAGAAGCTCCACATGATGTTATGAAACCTAAAAATTTGGTTTTCCTTTTCACCCGATCCAATATTAGATATATAATATGGGAATATGTTTGGGGTTTTTTAGTTTGTTGGGGGTATTTTGTTTGGGTTTTTAATTATTCCTTTTTTATTAACATAATCTTGGATGGCAAAAAAATAAAGAAAGAGCTGTTCATCAATATTCTCATAAGTCAAATAAGATGCTGAAAGGATGAACTTGAAACATAAATTGTGCCTGCTAATCCCAGTCAGGTTCTGTTCTTCTTGTGTACATGATAATACTGTGAAGTTGACAATGGGATCAGTAAAGGGGGAGGGGTATAAATGATGTGGCAAACAATAATACAAGAAGCAGCGTTAATGTTATACGTTATTAAGTATTCCAGCACTGTCCCAATTCATACCATTTGTACTCTCTCTCTTTTTCTTTGTTTATTTTTTAGTTGCATATCTTGAATTTACTTATCTGCCTTCTTTTTCCTCAAACTTTCTGCCTCAAATCCATGTTATTTATTTTCTTTTTCTTTTTAAATTCTGGAATTAGAAAGAATGTAGCTGGAGTAAATCTTTACAGTTTCATGAAACTTTGCTTATTGAATAACTGCCCCCTCTTTTATACATCTTCAATTGATATGCAAAATTTGAACTTCTGTAGCTCAGCTAATAAATAAACTGATTTGTTTAGCCCCATCTGTGTGAAAATACAAATTCGCACATACAAAAAAAAATAGCTTGGCATCTTGGCTGAATGCTACACTGTCATTCACAATCCACTTAATCCGGATTTTCATTTGCCCCTGGAAGGTAGCTTCCTTTTATACTTAGGCTGTCAGTATTTTACTTTCAGACTTCTAACAGCCTTGTTTTCCTGTGTGTAGAGCATGTAGCTATTCCTCTCTAAATTAGCCATATCTCAGACTAGTTCCATGAGCTTACTTCATTAGAGGCTACAACATGATCCAAGTCACCTGCTGAAAAGAAGAGACTGAATTTGTGCGAGAATATACAGGCGCATCTGGTCACTCACTCTTGGGTGAATTGCAATAAAAATGCACCTCTTTGCTGCTCTGATGAAAAGGGTGATGTGCTATAAGAGATATGTTTTTGTAATCGGTAATATGAATCTGGAGCTTTTGCTTGCTCGTGTTTGGTGCTATTCTCTCCTCTATAAGCATGTTTATCGAGGTTTGCCGAAAGCCCAGAAGCCCATAGGTCAGAGAACAGCATTTTGATGGATTATGGGATTGTAACTGTCCCTGCCAGCTGACAGCTTTTATTGGCTGGGAGGATGAGCCTGTAAACCTTTATATAATTATTGTATTAAAGCCACTGTGCCTCTGTGTTGCTGGCGCTTGTTCAGGGATCAATGTGAAGATAATTTCAAAAATGAATAGTAAGTATTGATCGTCCCTTGGTGGAGCCTTATCAGTGGCTGAAGCAGACTACTGTAGATTATAACTTCAATGTCATTTATGATGATATGATACGTATTGCAGAGGAGCAATTTAAACAAAGGGCTGATTTAATTCACAATGGATTTTTGTAGCGTGATGGGTAATAAATCACAATCTATGTAATTTTTAGAAATGAACACATGTTGGCAGTAGTTCAGGGCAGTTCCTGGGAGATCTGAAAATGACCAGGGAGGGCAAATATCAGCAGCGAACCCCTTCTGAATGATTGGCCCTTACTTGGTTCTGACATTCAGATGACCTTGGGGCCTCTGCTGGCAGCTGCTGGTTAATTTTCTTCACTGAGGACACAGTTTAACTTTCTATCTGTCTGCCAATTACCTGACATTTTCAACTTATCACCTTCTATTTTTTAAATTATTGGAGGCACATCCACATTTTGACACTTTTTTAGGCAAGTATTCGTTTTTTGCCTGCTACTGAGATGTCTCTCTGCCAAGCATCTGTAATATCCCTTTTACTCAAGAAATTAATAGCTTGCCCAACTGTAAGGTGAAAAAAGAACAGGCATTATATGCGAGATTACAAAGCTTCCTTCCAGTTTAGCAAGAAGCTGTATGTCTGTATATAAAAACTGAATACCTGAAAAATCCCACAACACAAAATCATTACATAAAAAAGGCATTACATAAACACGTATATTGCAACTGACAAAAGCTACTTCAACCATATGATATATTTTAAATATTTTTCATGCCATAATGTTTGGTTTGGGGTTGGGTTTTTTTGTTTTTTAGATCATAAAAAAATATCCCTTCTGAAATAACATGAAGAGTCAATCAACTGGGAAAAAAATGGGTATCAACTCTCAGATTGAACGGACTCTTGTAGACTATAGATATTTTTAAATGTATTATGCAGACTCTTATAGTCTTGCAAATTACTTTGATCAGGATGTGTGCCTAATAATGAAAACCTAAAGCAAGGTAGGTCAATTTGTTTTGTCTGACTTTCATGGCATTTGTTTTAATTCAGAATGGAATACTATTTATATATAGTGAATTAAATGTTATCAGGTTTATTTTTATAACTTTATAATCTAACTTCTGCTGAAATGCTGAAATAAGAGCATTTATGGGTCTAAGAGAAGATAAACAATAAGCTTATATCAGTCAGTCATAACATATCAGAATACTCAGGACTAATAAAAAATATAATCAAGGGTAAAATATAATTTAAGGGTAACTTAAAAACCTGAAAAAATTGCAGAACACTGCGAGAAAATTGTACATATCAAACACTGTGAGTTTTGAACATTATGGGAAAAGTAGGGGACTGAAATGCCATCATTGTGATATGGAGCCTTCTTTGAGAAAGCATTACAGCACGTATATTATGCATGTAATTAAGTCTCATTAATGTAAGTCAGCCATGAGAATCTGCTTAAGTGCTTTCCTGGAATAACACATTAAATCCAAGCCATAGTGATGCAGTTTAGAATCAGATCTGGTCTGCAATAGGTTGTTTTGCAGAATTACTATAAATATGTGTGACCAAGTGGTGCGTGGGTGTTTTTTGGCAGACGCAGCTCTGTGACTATCAATATTGGAAATGTTTCCTGGGCTTGCTTTTGGCACATGAAATTTCGGTCTCAGCCTCACAAGAGAGATGCTAGCCTGCCTTCAGCCAGACAAAGTAATACATTTCATTAGCAGAGCAATTAAGGTGAGGTTACGGATAACCCATGGTAGGGAAGTTAACATTTCCTGTAGAAACTCGTAGGATTTTTTTTTCTATTTCTTCCTTCACAAAGGCACCTCCTCTTTCTCTAAAAGCTGTTTACTACCTGCAACAGGATAGAGTCCATGTTCAGAGCCTTTTATTGAATTACTGTTCTCTGAATGATTCTTCTCCATAGAAAATAGTTACACTTTTTCTTTAATTTAAATTTTAAATTCATCATTCAGATAAGAAAAATTGTGGGAACTTAAAAATCTGTGTAGGAACAGACAAACAGCTAACATAGCTTGAGAAATCATATGAGGGCTCAAGTGTGATGCATTTGGACAAGGGCAGTTTGGTCTATGCACACATTCCAAAGCAGGATCAAAGGAGGAAACTTGCAGTAGTTTCCAAGTCTTTAAAGATGTCTCTAAAGTAATCAGTGCAAAGAGAAGTGAATCTTTGTGTAGGACGACGCAATTGTTAGTGAAGACCTGCAATTCATTCCTATTTTGATGAGAGAATTTTGGATTAGTTTTAATCTTATCATGTGGACTGAATTCACAGCAGCAGTTGGAGAAAACTAAATATAGTTTACTTGAGTTTCACCTGAAGAGAACCCAGCCACACATTTTAACTACCCCACTATGCAAACCAAGGCACAATAGCTAAGGCAGTCAAGAGATTAACTTCAAAAGTGCCCTGCCAAATGAAAACATTAACACAGACCTACCCAAAGCCTTCCTAGTGTGTAACCATCCCTTGTTGCATTAAAACAGCCTCATGGGATATGCTTGTAACAGAATGCAGAAATGAGTATTTAGGATATACAAATATGAATATAAAATATATATAACACATATATATAAATCCCAACATTGCATGGCAACATCAAATGTGTTACATACTAAATATTATGAAATCTGATGTTTATAATATTATTTTACAGAAGTACTGATGTTATTAAATTTAAGCATAAACAATTGATTCGATTTGAAAGATTTGTTAACAAGTGTTTTCAGATGAATTTTTAAAAAATAGCTTGACTTTTTACCAATTATACTTCTCCTCATAAATAATAAAGAACCAATTTTTTTTTTTTTAATTAAGATCTCACTACTTTATCTTCTCCTTGTTTTTAAGATGCCTATTCAAGATATCTGACCATAAATGGGAAATTGTTTACTTGCTAAATCTTTCTTTTTCTTTGTGCTTTGATAGGCAATTTCTGGAAATGTATAGATTCATGAAGATTTTTTGATTATTCAGTCTTTATTCCAGGCTAAAAATATTTTCACTAGAGATGTGGGATGAGTAGTACCTTCTTTGTCCTAGTCAGAGTAAATGCACATTGCAATTATTATGCACCACTGTATTTCATAAACTGGGGAAACCAGTCTGGACATGGCATTCTTGAAGTGGTTTCACAAGTGATATTTAAGAGGAAATATTAATCTTCTATCTTCATGAAGTTAATTCATCTACAATAATGATATTTTGAACATACAAAATGGTTGACATAGTTGCCTCAGTAGCCACTGAAGTTCTGTGCCCCCCATTCCTCTCTGGATTATCCTAATAAACAAAGCGTATCAACCAGCTAAATTGTTTTTACTTCTGTTTTATTGCCAGAGCAATGATAAAAAGCAGAGAGACAAATGAGAAACACGAACCCAGGTTTCTTCACACAGCCTGCCTTTCATGTATCCACAGCATCTTGTTCCTGTTCTCTTTTGCTATTTGTTTTCTCTACAGAATTTCTCTTCCCCGCCAAGTTCCCCATGCCCATTTTCATTTTACCCAGCCAGTGTCTCAAAAGATGAAATTTTCTTACAAAATTAACAGGTAAAATGATCAGCAATTTGGAACTCCTTGGTGTGCATGATTGACAAGTCTGTTCTGTTTAATGATTCTAACCCTCTGAAGAAAAAGTGACTGCTCTATATCTTGGAAAAATCAATTTTTAAGGTATTTTAACTTGAACTCATCCATTTACTTGTTGAATTCAAGACAATATTTTCTGAAATTCAAATGCAAATAATTTCAGATAGTAATTTCTTATATAAAAATTAGTTTGCATATCTACATTGACTGCAAAACCCAAGCTAGCCTTAACTATGTTGTGGAGAGTTCTGCTTCTTATAGAGTGTTTTTTAAACAATTGAGCTAAATGCCTGTTGACCTTTAACTACAGCATTGTGACTTCACCATGCAAGTTATTACATAAGTTAATGAGGCTTTAAATTGGGAGATTTCAAAAGATTCCACTGGTTTTGGTAATACAGTAGGAAGCTGTTAAACATATAATTCTCCTTTACAGTGAATGATTTTTTTAAATTGGGCTTTTAAACAACCAACAAAGCCACCTAAGTTGATTCCATTAGTTTTAAAATACTGTTCTTTATTAACTAACATTGACTTTTTATGTTGCAAGGATCAATTTTGTGAGGTACTACGTTTCATACTTTTTATAAAATTTGAACAGGAAGAATATATAAAAAATTATGGCATTTGGATAAATAGTTCATTTTTTTGTTATTTTTTTAAAAAAATTGGAGAAGGTGGGAACATGGAAGATGAATTTAGACATTTCAGGAAAAGAACAAGCTGAGAAGACAACATACCTCTGTTTTGATCTTCCTGCAGTCTCTATAGACTTAGGCAAACTCATTGATGGTTTCCATTTTGATTTATGTTTGTTTTGTTCACTTTGTAAAGTAGGGAGTACTTAGTTATTCTAGTTAGTCTTGCTGATCAAGGATAGAGCTGCATAGGCATTGAATAAATAAAACTGATTGGGTGTGCAGATATTTTTGTAGTAAATGACCAGAAAGTGCAAAGAAACTTTTTTTTTTTTTTTTTTGAAAGAGGCCAATGATAAGAAATTAGTATACTCATAGAGAGCATGGAAATGTACCTTATAATTTTTATAGTGGTTTTCTGTCAGCAGCAACTTTTTGCTCACTTTGGTCCTCCAAATTAACTGAATTAATGTCTAGATAGTGCCTCTAGCTAAACAAAGCTCTCAACAAATTGAAGACGTGAATAAAGTAACTCTGCAATGCTCCCTTCAGTCTTCTTTCTTTTGCTTGTGTCTTTTTTTGAGAAATTAAACCTTTGCATCATTATCCAGGAAAATGAGCTGTGCATTCCAAAAGAACAGTGGCACAAGCTTGGAAGTGCAAAGGGAGTTGTTTGCAACAACTTCAAATCTTGAGCGAAGACCTTAACGTTATTCTTAGAAAAATATATTCTGCTGCCAAAGCATGAATAAACTAATTGTAGTTTAAGTAGTGAGATTTATAATGAATTAGCCCTCTTTGTATAAATGGAGCTGTGATTTATTAATAATCTCACTCACTATTTGCTGTGGAATATGTTTAGTACTGCACTCATAAGTCACCATCTCTATTGATATCAACAGTGAAATTACACTGAAATCAGTGCAGGATGTGGAGCTTATGTGACTAAGACAAGTGTACTTAAAATAATGAGTCTGGGCTCAGCTCCTTTGTCTAAGCAATGTACCTTCTCACTTTCACAACCGGTCCAGCAGAAGAGGAACCAAAGATAATTTTGCATGTGGTGGCACTCCTGACAGAACTAATTAATTAGGATGTGGTGTAGTATTTATTTTTCCATAATCTCACTGCCTACAAAAGGAAGTGCACAGGTATTTCAGAAGATACCAACTAGTTTGCTCCATCACATCATCAAACTTCCCATCATTGAATGTGTAATGGTTATCTTATTTTATGCTTTTATTTTGTAATGATTATCTTCTTTTATGCTTTTACTTTGTGATAGGCTTTACTACATAAATTCAAGGAGAATAGAATTTTTGTAAAAAAGGGACTTAGTTGAGTTTGTCTGTTTTTGAAAAAAATTACTTAATTATGAATTACACTTATGCTCACTCTGGAAATCTGCCCAGCACAGACAGACAACTCAAGTTCTGGACTTTGGCATCAGCCAAAAAGCAGTACTCGTTGCCTTCTAGGAGTGAGCAGCCTCTGCTCAGCAGAGAGGTCGCACCTCACTGTGCTACTGCACAAAATACCTTCTCTACTCTGCTGGTGGCAGCAGCAAAAAAGATTGGAGTAGATTACAACAGAATTCTAGTATGGCTTGGGTTGTAAGTGACCTTAAAGACCATCCAACTCCAACCGCCTTGCCATGGGTAGAGGCACCTTCCACTTAACCAGGTTTCTGAGGGCCCCTTCCAACTTGGCCTTGAACACTTCCAAATATTTGTCTAAGAGGAGCTCCTGGGCAATTTCCAAGTGCCTGTCTCTGCAGGCTCTTCTCTGCAGCTCTTTCACCACAAGGATCTGTCTTGTCTAATCTGGTACAACTGTAGGTTTTCCTCCACAACAATCAATCATCCATTTCTACTCTTTCCTTCTTCCCCAGAAGGGTTTTGGATAGATTCATTGGTAGGTTCCACTGAGGCTAGAAACCCACACACCTGCATGAGGAAAATGGATGGACTAGCTCTCACTTCTTCCATGAAGAACGAAGTTTCCCTTTTATATTTAAAAGAGGTAGAAATCAAACCAGAGAGGGATGGATGACTGTGTGGCTGTTCAGTGAGCTTTGCTCAGAGTGGCCATGTGACTATTGTTATATAACAATGAACACAAACAGAGTAAATCTTGAGAGCAGCAGCTGCTTTTGTCTATTTCTTCAATAAAGTTTATCTTCAAAGCACAGTACCCAAACAGTGACAGAAAAGGAGAGGCAGGATCTGAAACAGCTTGCATTTGTGAGAAAAAGAGGTTATGTTATTTTCTGACAGGAGGTTAATGGAGAAATCTGTTCTCAACATGGTACCGAGTGTTTGGTAACAAACAGTGATATGTGCATGTATATGCAAATATTATATAACCACTGGTGACAAAAACCATCATACAGAAGACCTGAGCAATTTTTAAAACATTGTTGACAGAACATAAAGTACCTTGTTTTGAAAGATACTAAATTTGTTAGTTTGGAAACATGGATCTGGAAGGAGGAAAAAAAGATTTGCTGTCTGTGTGCCCTGGTAGCAAGGAGCAGGAGGGGAAAAATGCATTATGGAGAAAAAGAAATAGCTTAAAGAAAAAAATATAGTAAATGTGGCTTTGAAAAATGTATTCAGCTAATAATATAGAAAAAAACAGAACACATGTAAAAAGGATGGAAATTATGATCATGAAAGAAAAATGTGGACTAAAGGAATGAAAACAAAGAAGTCTAAAACTTCTCCCCAATACTTACTTGACATACTTAGAAGAATTTATAAAAGGAACAAGGTAATATAGGAAATAAGAAAATAACATTCAGAATTCTGAACTGTGTCATATTTTCAAACTCATAAATGCAAATTTAAGCTTTGCTGATCTTACAAATGTAGTTTCTCACCGGGACTCGGAGATTTTAGGAAAGGTTCTTGTGTGATATGTTGGCTGGTCAGAAACAAATTCTTTCTTATATTCATGCTTTCAGTTACCAATAGACTTTGCTCCAAGTTACTTCAGTGTAGTTAATTTGCTTAACAGTGAATTTATCATAAGTTGTTTTAGATAGTACCTTTAAGATTTTCCTATTTCTTTCAGATGAGTTACAACTGGAAAAAATATTGTTATTAAGTATACGGGGAATAAAGAAGTTCATTGTGCTATTGTAAGATGTCATTAACAGTTCTACTTAAAAAAAGATTTTGTATCACTTTTCATATCAATAAAGGACTGTACAAGGTGCAAAATATGAAGAGTTACTTAGTCCCTTTTGCCTATGTTGCTCTTTCCAGTTATTTTTAGCTTATTGCTTGTTTTGCTTTTTGTAGTGAAAGCCTTGATCCTTTTGTTGCATTTTTCAAAGGAAAAGAATACTGATAATTTCAATGATGGTATTTTTAATCTCAGAGTGATGTGAATGAATGTTTATGACAGTCTATAGAGAATCATTTTTCCATGCTTTGTTCCTTGTTTAGCCTTCAAATGCAGTATTTATCAGTCTGCAGTGCAAAACTATGTGCATGCCATATCATTACTAGCTCAGGGGGAATCATTCGAACCAATGTAATTTACTCAATATTGGTCAGTTTGACTCCTGACCCTAGTCCCCTGACAGTGTATCCTTGGCAACCCCTGATGTGTGTTAAGTCAAGATGTGCTTATTGGTCTCATCTGTGACAGCTTGCTAAAGGCTGCTTAACATAGCTTGGTCTTTTCAAAAGAAAATTAAAAATCCAATAATATACTGTATTCTGATTAGACTGGTATTTATACAAGCACAGAAGCAGTAATTTTTATTTTCAGTTCTGCAAAACTGATTTCCTGTTTCAAATGGGGAAAGAGCATTTGGAAGGAAGTTTTAGAGGAAAAAAATATTTTGAAGCAGTATTCAAGAGAAAAATAATATGGCAATTGCCAAAATATCCATCATCTTTGTGAGACATTTGGGCAGTTTTTATGTTCTACTGCTGCTTACACGTTTAAAAGGTGTAACATGAGAATTGCTTTCCAGATATAGACACCATTGCAAAGCAGTCTGGAGTAAATGTAAGAGGATACTTTGATCACTGACCTAGAAAAAATTCCATTGGATTATTTTACTGGTTTTATATCATTTGAAGTTGTGAAAGGAAGTTGTAGTACTAGTTTAAGCAGTTATCTTATGATTTTTCCTATCTCTCTGATGGAAAGCCAAAAAGCCTTGTTGTTTCTAGAAGAAGGGTACTTTGACCGTACACCTCACTATATTTTTCACTTTGCAGTGTCTAGTATGATTTAATTAACCATGGCTCACTTTTCAGTGCCTAGTATGATCTAATTAACTATGGCTAGTGACAAAAAAATTAACTAAAAATTGCTTTAATCTTTGGCCAGACTGAGCCAGATTTGAAATGGAAATGATACTTACAGGCCAATACTTACAGTCCCTGTGATCCTGAGCTGAGCATGCTGCCACTGGGATAGAGGATCCATCTGCTAGCACAGTACTCTCTTGTGCAACTGTGTCCACCACCACAGACAGGCTACAGAGGAAATGCCATTTAATTAGTGATCAGCAGCAACAAAAGTAGAGAAACACAAAAAAACCTTTAAAACAAAAGATGAGCTCTAGGGTTTGTCAGGACAAATAGGCAGGAATTCCTTTAGCTTCTGTTTAATTTTGTTGAAAGTTTGCCTCTTGAAAGCAGCCTCTGTCAACATCTACATAATCTTTTAAAAATAGCTACTTTCATAGAGAAGACCATGTAAAGAAATACTTTTTTTTCTATGCACTATTTATATCATGATTATTCAGCCACTGTTAAAAATCAGAAATCCAGAATTCCTTGGAAGACTGCTAAAAGTTAGGAATCTGCTGCAAATTTCCTATCATTTAGCATATTCAATGAGTTTTCAGAATACTTTCAGAATACTTCTAAATAACAGTAAATTCTGTTATTAATTCTTTGAGTTTATTTTATGTTTTCATTGCCACTCAGCAAATGGGGACATCACTCATGAAAAAAAGTGTTTTCAGAAGAGTTATAGCAAAGTGTTCCCAGGAAACCATTATCTTAACCAGCACTCTGGAAAGCAGTGGTAACTTTAGGGACTTACTTTTTCTTTTATGTGTTGAGCATTATGAGATGAGGTTACTCTTTATTTGAAGTGCTTCTTGTCTCATTCAATAAAGCATCACCTGGTACTTCAGAGGGGTAATGATTCTCCATCCTGCCTTCAATGAGGATGTAAAACAATAATATTCTCCTGGGATATATACTGGCTGCCCACTGGGGCAAAAATTCTGTGCAAATAGCCAAATTAGGTTGTGTGTAAAAACTGGTGATATTCATGTAAAGGTGAATTTTATCCAGGTAGACTTGATTAGATGAGGATCTGTGAGGACTAAGCTCTGAGGTGGTGGGGGGTTTCTTTCTTTTTTTTTTTTTTTTCTGCTCCTTAGGTTTTGGTTGGGGTTTTTTTTTGTTTGTTTGTTTTGTGGGGTTTTTTTGTTTGTTTGTTTGTTTGGGTTTTTTTGTTTTTTTTTTTTTTTTTTTTGTTTTGTTTTGGCATTTTTTTGATTGGTTGGTTGTTTTTATTTGTTTTCTTTTGTTGTTTTTTTTTCCCCACTCTATTTTTATTTTCACTTGAAACTTTCAGCAAGCTCACTCAGTCTCAATAGCTGTGCTGTGAAATCTAGCATTTGCCCAAGCACTAAAACACCAGTTGAAATGTGTTATTCTATTTCAGGGTAAAAGGTCTAGAAATAATCCACATTTAGGTATGGCACAGGTACAGCAGGAGAAAAAAAAAAAGTCCAATTAACATAAAATTTGGAGGAAACGACCAGATTTCTGTTGGGACCAGACATGTCTTTAAATAGCAGTAGTTGAAAGTTTGATGTACCTGTCCAGCAAAAGCAGATTTATGACTGCATTACAAGCAATTGCTGAATCAGACCCAAAATGTGTAATGTATCATTGGCTCTGTTTTGGGAACTGATACAAGCTGGAGTGCTGTATTTACTGCAGCACGTCAGTATCAAACCCTTGGGCTGCTTTGGTTAAAAACCACTAATTTTGTTCATCTCAAAAGTATTGGATCTTCATGTGTTTGGATCCTGGCTGAAAACACTGTAGGGACTATATGCTAAAGAATTTAGAATATTTTGTTTTGCACATCACTTGAACTAGGTAATAAGGTATCTTCTTTTCATAAGGCTTACTATTTAAATTCAGAAACATATGCTTGTGATAATTTTTTAAAATAATTTGCTAGCTAAGATATTTAAATAGTAATGTAATTATAAAACTTGTATAATTGCTAATTGTATAATAAAGTACTGTGCAGCTTTAGAACACTAATATGAGATCATATTATTCTAACAGGCATATACCAAGATGTGTACTCTCTTAGTAAGTTTTGATGCTCTGTGTTTTAGGGCATCAAACAAATTATTATTTAGTAATCAATTCCCATATATGGGGGGAAAAATACTGTTTATATCTCAGTTTTACAATTCCAATCAAACTTATAAAATTACTCAGATGCTTTTTTACTATCACTACAGAAGAAAAAGGGGAATAGAAGAGAGGTGAAATATAGAATGTATGTTATGGCTTTATAATTACAAGTGTGCAAAAATTATAGAAAAAATAGAAACTAACAGGAAAAAAATAGCAGTTGTCTAGAAATTTTAGTTTTTTGATAAAGATACAATTTCATTAATTTTAATGCTGGGAAGTCTTACCATTGCAGTGATTGTCCTCCTGTTGCCTCCTGTCTTATTTTATGGGTTTGGTTTGGCGTTTTGAATGATGTTTTTAGTTTTGTTTCTGTTTGTTCTGGTGGTTTTTTTTTCCTAGTACAGCATAAGCCATCATGGTTCTTTAAAAATTGCCTCTGTTTATGAAAAAATATACTGTTCATGATGTTAGCAGTCTAATGTTTGTCTACTAATCACAACTATAAGTGTTATATGTCCTAAAACAACTAAGGTAAATCTAGTCACCACTCCACACAAAAAACCGATATGTATATGATGATTCCAGCTGATAAAATTTTTTACTGAATTCCATGAGAAAATTCACCTTCTGTGGATCTGTCTCATTGACTTTAACAAAATCAGGACCTCGACCAAGGATGTTTAGGATTGCTTTCTGGGCTGCTTATCAAATACCTTAAAATCAGAGCTCAATATAAATATGTCATGGTTCCAGTCCCACCTATGCTCTTTAAATTTTGGTTGCACAAATGGTTAATTGTTTTACTCCAAACCGGAGGAATGATATCCATCCAAAAGAATAAAAAGATAATTGAATAGCTATGTTTTAAGTGGGAAACTTCTGAATTAATTTGTAGTGATGCAGTCCTTTATTATATGTAAAGGCAAAACATAGAAACTCTTTCATTACAGAATCAGCCAGCAATACATGGAATGACATTTTTCAGTAGTAGCCTATTGAATGCCAAATTCCTCAGTCTGCAGTGGCTTCATGTCCTTGACTTCATGAACATTGCTTCACTGACTTGACACTACTAGCTGTAATAAGTCTTTGAAAGACTACAAGTTACTAGGAGAAAATGTGCAACCACTCAATTTACAAGTACTTCCTAATACAAGCTTTGCTAATATCTTTCAAGTTAAGGCCACAGACTTCCTAGGGATATGCTAAACAAGCTGAATTCATGACAGTAGTGAAAAGTTTGCTTATTTTGCTTTCATTATGCAGCAGAAGATGAGAGCAGGTAATTGTCTTATTTTCAGAGGTTATCTAGAATGACACACAGAACAGACTTACCTGGTTCAGAACACTGACCATAATACACAAGTGTTTGACTACTTTATATACAATATGTATGGGACTATACCCTTTTTCCCCATTTTTATAGTAGTTTATATATGCTAAGGAGGGAAAAACACTCAATCAAAATTTGCATTTTAGAGAAAAAAAAGAGACAATGTATGAGCCAAGATAAACAATACGCATCTTTTAGCAAAAAAGAAAATGCCAGCATGCAAATATTATGTGTGTGAAAGTGTGTTTAACTGAATTTAAAAGAAAATAAAGAGTGCTTTTAGCAAGTTCAACTTGTCTGAGAAGATTGAACTAGTGAGATTGCCCTTTCATCAACACACACACATTCTCTCTGTCTCACACACAGACACACGTACTAAAACAAACTTGTAATGAGTGGGTACTTTATCAAGGCCTCCCTCCATCCTTCATTAAATGACAGAAAATTGCTCTTTGCTGAGTTTGTCAATGCAGCTTTCCCTCCCAGAAGCCCATTTGTTTCACATGCTAGCACAGAATATTGCAGGAATTTGCAGATTTTAAATGACAAATGTGTCGAAGTTTACCCAGTTCTGAATCATTCTTTCCTTAGGCTGACTACAAGGTACAGTAACTCCCAAAGCTGGACTGGAATTTTTATTGTGAGTAGATCTCTCTCTAGTTCACTAGTAAAACAGTATTGGACTGTGATCTTCCCCTGTTTGACAAGGTCCCTAAAGGATTCTTTGGCTCCAAAAGCCTTTTCTCTGTATCTTATGTGATAGATGTAGCCATATTAAACTGAGAGCAAGAACAAAACAACAGACACATTCCTTTACTACAACTCCTCTATTCTTTATTGAATTTGTCATTTTATTAATTGCACTTACATGCAATGGAGATGAAAGGATGTTTTATGAGATGAAAACTTAACACTTTGACACCATGAAAGGAAACTGTTCTTTCTAGCACCTTTCAGGACAGTAGGCACTTACAAATAGCAGCTACTGTGTTGCTTTGTTAAAGTAACACTTTGATGTGTAGGATTATAATCAATGTAAATTATTGAGTTTTGCTACAGTGCTGTGCTGAAGGTATAATGTGTTACTCTGTGCAGCCCTTATTTACTCATACCAAGAAATCACCTATATAACACTTTTTTCCACCCCTTAGTTTCTGTTTTAAAGGTGAATTTGTAAACATAAATTTAAGAACGTATCTGTTGAAATTGTGTCCAGATTTCTAGCTTTCAGTAGTCACTTACCAGCTCTCATTGCTGCATTTACATATGCTATGAATTTCAATCAAAACAAATGGAGAGGAGTTTTAGGACAGAGCCTGCAGCATGGCATGTCCTTTAATTGCCATTTACATAGCAGAGGAATCATTAATTTCTAATTCACCTATTACTCACTCTCTTTAGTATGCTGTGTCAATGTCAGTTTTGGGGCAGTGGAATAGATGTGGCTCTGCATCGCTTTTGCAACCTACTTTTGTGTGTGTTTTTCTTCTTCTTCTCTTAATGTTTTTTTGACCTTACCAGAATACTTCTTCGACAGAGGCAGTTACAGGGCTCTTGTTTGGATATGATTTATGGTGCTACATTAACCCTTCATTGACCTAGAAATGCCCTAATATTAAAACAGTTTGACACACAGAAAATCAAAAGCCCTTTTATTGGAAGTGCTATTGTCCGCATCATAAGTTTCCCCAATGTGATGCCACTGTTACACCATCAATTTCCTACTGCTATTGAACACTGTATTGAAAAACTAATGGACAGAATCCTTTGTCATTTCTGTCCCAGTGACCAGCAAATAGCTCAGCGAATGTCTTCCCCTTCATATCACTTCAGGCATTTCAAAATGACACATTGAAGGTACTCGCTTAGCATTTCATTAAAGGCAGGGGTGGGCCAGATCCTTCTGGGCTCCATGTAGCATCTGCCATCAGCCAGCTTCCATGGATTTTGGTGGAGGCTGGAAGCATGCCACAATTCTGTGGGGCTCAAGCTAGAGCCCCTGTTGTGCAGTGCTATGATACCAAATTCATATTTATTAAAAGGAGAAATAAATCCTTTTAGAAGGTTTTCTGGAGTTTGAGAGTAAACAGTCAATAGAGCTCATGTATAAATCCAATCAGCTGTAGCTATTATAAGAGCTTATTAATTTGCAAATGAAACACTTTTCTGCAGATGGGATAGTAACCTATTGCTTTCTGTAGAAATTTTTAATGAATGTTTTCTATTTAATCCTACAGCTTTTAGCATGATGTTGAAAATCCTTAATGCATTTTTTATAAAGCTGCTTGATTCTAGAGTGCTCTTCCCTAGTGAAAATGAATATATTTCTGTTTTTAATTTATATTGTAACTGCTACTTCCTAGTTTCACATTTGGCACCTAGAAGGTACACTGTTACAATAAATCTACTGTATTTTCACAAAATATTTTAAATAGTGATATTTAATTCCTTGATTTTGGCACTCACTGAAATCCAGTCACAAACAGAATACAAAAAAGTTGCTGAAGTTAGGCATACAAATGTTATCTATTTAGAAGTTGCCCAAGATGTGCAGTAGAACAATTGCAGGTTTTTATTTATTTTTGAGTGAGATGGTCTTGGTTTTTGTTCTTAATTTCTTCATCACTGGTTAGTGATACAAACTCCTCTTTCATAGAAAAGACAATCTTTACTTCAGCTGAACTAAAGTAATCATGATTTTTTTTTTTTTAATTCTTTTTTTGGATCACTACACTTCAAGGCTACTGCTGCTTTCTGCAGGATTAACCTGGCCTGTGCAGATGGGGACCAAAGTCCTAAAGTGTGCAATGGGGAGCAGAGGTCTAGGTGAACCCATTTGATCTACCTACAACTATGTTCCAAAAATCTAGAATAAATGAACAGGCTTATAGCAGATTTACACCCATACAGCTACGAAAAAAACAGGAACCCTCTTTCTCCCAGTCTTTTCCCACCTAACATGAAAACTGTTTCAAAATTCTGCCACTGATTAAAGCCATCTCTCTAACTTCACAAGTGAAAAAGTGATATATTTTCATGTGAGATAAATGCAAGAAGATGATTTCAAAACCCCTAAAACAAAGAACAGGTTTTGGCAGAGTCTTTGAGAATCTGAAAGTTTATCCTCTGTGACACTCACATTTGTGCTTTATAGGTATGCAATATTCAATGCATGTTCAGCATTTGCAGAAGTTGTGTAATAATGTAAGGTGCAAATAATGTTAAGAGCGAAAAAAAAAGATGAACATTGATATCTGAGAAATGGAATTTACATGAGATGAAAGAGCATCACAGTTAGAGAAAATAGACAAATCAATCTTTCTGTGCTAGCTAAAACCAGTTTCTAAAATATAGATAAGCTAAACACTAAAAAGATTTTAAAATTTCCTTGCTTTCTCAAATATTTCTTAGAGAATTATCTGTGATTATGTTTTTGGTATTTTTCTGGAAAGCAATGTTTGTGCTGTCTGTGAAAATAGGAGAGGAAGCAGACTAGAACCTCAGGCATACATTTTAAAAGTGGTCCATGTAAGATTATAAGAAGTCAAGTGTAATTCTTATTGTGTAAATGACAGCAAAGTAATTAGTAATACTAGAGACTGTCACTAATGACCTTTAGGGTCACAAAGCAATGTACTTTGCCTTGTTTATTTGCTTAACACAAAGGATCATTATGATAAACCACATTTTAAAAAAACAAATTTTCATTAATATTTTGCTAATAGTCTTTAGAAGCAATATTTGTGATACATGACTGGCTGTTATATCACTCTGCTCTCTCAGAGCTATGTTTAAACATCCTGTTAAAAAAATTAATCCCTTATCTTTATATAGTGCAGTACATCAGCCTTTACATATATATGTTAATTTCTATCAAAGTGGTTGCTTTGAACCTATTGAGAAAGGTCTCCTTTTCTTACTTATTTCTTTGAAAAGTTAGTATTTGTAACTTTAATTTCTACCCCATTTGCCTTGGAAACAGGGGTATTTTGTTGTTTTACTGTACTAAACTGCTTTGGCTGTTTCATAAGGGCTGAGTATTTCACTAAGCTCTTGCAATATTGAAAGAATCTATATGCTGAGAATTTGAAAACATGTCAGCCCACCTAAATTACATATTGATCAGGTTTAATTGCATGCCACCCATCAGTATTAGGTTTGAAAATTCATAAAAAAGAAATAATGTACTCTTTGTGGATGATTACTTCTGGGGCATTTAAATGAATTCCATCACTTAACCCTGAGCCGAGACAGATTATTGAGCCTTGCAACCTAGCCAGTCAAAGTCCAAAGCAATAGAACAGCTGTTTTCTAACTATCAGAGAAAAGCAAAGAACAAACAATATAAATTTATATAGATTTTTCTTTTAAGTAAAATGCTAAATGCAAACATGCATTTTTCAATTGTTTCTTGAATGTCCATTCTTGTTTTGCTTAATAACAGTCTGCTTTTTTAATTTTTCTCTCATGTTCCACGTGCAAATTCACACTGCAAATAAGATTCAAAAATTAGAGAAGTACTCTAGAGAAAGTTATTTGCAATTCATTTTCATTTCAACTGTGTCTTTCTTATATGTCTGCCACCAGTTATCTTCACAAAAAACACTAGGAGCAATGGGATTTACCCATATTCAGTATTCTTCCTTGGAAACACAGGTTTCGAGGCTATGTTCCTCAGAAAGTCAGACTGGTGGAGGTAGAGTGTTTATTATTAGTTTTCTGGACCTTCTTTACATTTAAAAATTATGTTTGTTGGTATCGGGTGTGTTTTAAGAAATTGTGCTTATGTGTGTTTTTCTGTACAGAATATCAATACTGAGTAAAAAGAACCAGTTAAAATCATTGGTTTTGCTTGGATAATAGTTTAAAAGCTACATTTTATTTAGACACTTTGAGGTAATAAATATCTGTGAGCATAATTAACTGTCTTTTATCTAGGTCTGCTCCTTAGTGATGCCTTTTTAGGACTTTTCGTAATGTCTCCTCTTAATGCTCAGTTTGGCCTTGAAAATAATTTTATGAGTTAAGATGTTACGAATGATTTTCCACAATTTTCCCTCTTGTACTCATGGAATTCATGTCTCAATTTTTTACTGTTTTTCTCTTCAGAATTTCTTCATTTCTTGTGGCCCAAGATTTCAGATTTAGAAATATAAAATAACATGGTTTATCCAACAGGGAAGTATGTGTTTGCAAATGATCCTTTGATTTACCATGCACCTTGGTTTACAGTGTTCTCTTTATAAACTAGGGTTGCAATCCCACCTAATATAAAATTATATAGCTTCGAAACAGGCAAATAAAGCTCTATTTTATTCACCCTGAGAACTCTTCTAGCAGTATTTAATATCATGTTATGTACATATTACATATGAGATACATCATACCACTCTAACCAACTAAGTTGTGCAGTCCTTAGGAGAAAAAAAAAAGCCACAAAATTCCACACTCCTCCCTCAAATAATTCTATATGAAAATTAGTCTGAAATTTAATTGATAGTGCAGGCATACACGCAGTACACCAGTGCTGTAGTAATCATTTAAATGGGTGACTGCAGATCAGAAACAAAATCCCTGTCTCATGCTTGTGGTACTTTTGACCCCTGAAGCAGATTGACTCCTTTATTGCATAAAACATGAGAGTTATGTCAGTGGCTGAGCTCAACTTGTACACGGTTTTGTAGTCATCAGAAAAAGTAAAGAACTCCTTCACTGCAATTTTATTGTAGTTTCCTCCACTTTTTCTGGAGGAGAGAATTGAGTGAGATGCAGATGTGGAGGCAAACTTTCTAAGCTCTCAGACTTATAATTTTATATTTCCTAACTAACTAAAGCTACTACTAGTCAGAAGGAAGTAGGCTCAGTATTTGAGTGTAAAAAATTTTATCAGTCATGGTACACTGCTGCTGTTGTTTCGAACAATTATATCAAAGATTGATTGGTGAAGGAACTGGCTCCTTAAAGCCCAATTATTTGCTGCTACATAAGTTATCCTTGAGCAGGGAAATTTTTAGTAAATTAAGCCTAAAACAGAGTTTAGATGACTTTGGTTTTGTAAAGTAACCCGAAGAGACAGAAACAAAAGTAAAAAAAAAAAAACAACCTTGCCAAGCATGCCAAAGAAACTAAAAAAATAAACTTTTTCCTTTGTGTTATGACTCAGAGGTTGGAAGTCTTACATACTCTGCTTTCATATCGGGATAAATTTTATCCTATTGGAAACTAACTGGTGTTTTACTAGCAGTTGTGTTAGATTCAAGCTATTCCCTTTGCCAATTATATTCAGCTCTTATTAAATGCAATCAATTAATATTAAGAATAGTTGTAAGGTATTGCCATTTTTTTATAAGACTCCTGTTTCTTTACTTCTGTCCATGGGAAATGTCTATTAGGAAACTATTTTTCTTTAAAACTCAGTGAAAACAGCAAATTCCTGAGATTTACTCAACCAATGAGTTAATGTATTTTGTATTTAAATTTTATGACTCTAAGTAGATGTGGTCAGTACACAAGTGCTGTGATATAATGTCTCATATAGGTTTGTCATGAGAAACTAACTGAAAGTTTTTCTTGGACCAATAAAGATAGTTTTTTGCATTAAATATTTTTCATATATTATTCTGAATAAAAAACTAGAAACAAAAACAAAACAAAACAAAAAGGAACAAAAAAAAAAAAACAAAAAAAAAAAAAAAACCCCAAAAAAAAAAAACCAGAAAAAAAAAGCTAGGTAAAATTTTACAGAGCAAAAATTTCCCTTATTCACGAATTGGTCATCCAGCTTTATGATTCAAAACACAAGGGATAGCTTTGTACTGTTTTACACTAATGATGGAAATGAATAATTAAGTTGCTATGTAACTGGAAAAGCATTTCCTATAGATTATACTTTTATCTTATGTTCTTATACCTGGCAACTTTTTAAGCTCTTTAAAGATAATGCTTACTGTATGTTGGGAGTCTATGCATGGGATTTCAACTCATGGATGTTAAGGAATTTTCCTTTATCATGTACTTTTGTTTTTAGCTATGATCAAACACTTTGATTTGAAGTAAAAGCAGCTGTGTAGGGTTTGATAATTTCGGGAGCTAGAGACTTGACATGTTAAAAGTGTCTGTACATTTTTCTGTCTGTGTGTGTTTCCCTTCTGCAGCAATGTCCATGAAGTTCCCATTCACGTTGGGGTTGCAGCACCAATCCACTTTTCTTCTGCCTGTGGACAAATCAATAGCAAATCACTTATTACTTACTGAGTACATAGGAAACAAATCTGTAGAAGTCTAGATCAAAGAATGTGCTTATGGCCTCCCAAATTGAAGTTTACCTCCTATAAATCATCACTACCTGTAGTCTGTGAAGAATTCTGCAATGACTGATGTGTTGGGTTCAATGTAAAGATTTCACTGTATCGTCCCTCCTCTCCCTGCTTTCCTGCTGCCACTGCTGGCTTGCTTCCTCTCACTTTCAACACATTTAGTTTGGAAGACTCAAAATCAGACAAGTGTGGAGTATTCACACTGCTTTTGCCCCCTTAACCTTAGACTCTTCTCTGAGACTGATCTCACAGCATCAGTTAACTGTCAGGTCTAGCTCTTAGGGATTTGTCAATGTCAATCCTTTATCTCTTGGCAGGGGCCATCATAGAGTGATACAAAATCCCCGTGTCTCACCCCTCTCATAATATCTGAAACCCATTGCTCCAAAATCAGATGGTTACAAAAAAATTCTGAACTGAAAGGAAAAGACAAGCAGGAAAATTCAAAATGACAGGTGGACACCAGCTATAATTTATTGTGCATATAGGACAAAGGTCTCAGGAATATGAGCATTCTGGATGATATTCCATTCCTATTGAAGCCAGTGGGAATTTTTCTTTTGACTTCATTGGGGACCAAGATGTCATCCTCACCTCTTACAGGAAAAGAAAAAGCAGGAGGAATAAAAATGGAGAAAAATATTTCTCTTGGTGAAACAGAAATAGAATATTAATATATTATTTTATTAGGTGGGAAGGACGAGGGAGAAGAGGGAGGAAGAAGAGAAGAGAAGAAATATTTGGTCTGGAGTATCTAGAATTTTTAGTAGTGTGGAGAAAAAAATTTAAAAAGCTTCTTTTTTGAAAATGTTGATAATTATATTTTTCTATGTTGGAATCCAATAGATTTGTTTTAAAATGCAAAAATTCTGGAATACCTATTCCTTTTCCAGTCCCTTCTGTATGGTCACCCTCATTCCTAGCTCATTCAGGAAATTGTTATAATAAGTTTACTTTTTACAATTTTTTTCCCAAGTCTAATGAAGGTGGATATAATTTCTTCAGTTTTCATTTTCTAAACATGTAGAAATCTGCATGCTAAATGAAATAGTTACCTCTAATTTTAATTAAAATTTTCTTTAGAATCTTCACTAATTAAAAAATAAGTTTATTGCAATTCATCTCTAAGTTCCAGTTACATTTTTCTTTTATCATGTTTTTTTAAAGAATAATACATGCTTCTAAAGAGATGTAAGATAACCTTTGAGTAATAAACTGCTTTTTAGCATATGCCAGTGCTTTCCAGTATCACGCTTCAAATCATAACCAAGGAGAATTGTGTGAGTAGAAGTAAACAAACAATATGATCTTTCAGATTAAAACCACTTCATTCTAATAATTTCTTTTTGTGATCTTTTAAATAGGGAAATAAATTATTGGACTATTATTTTTCTTCTTTACATCACTTTTTTATCTTTCCTTTTTTTTTCTCAATTTTTTTTTTAAACATAATTCAAATTCTTGTCCCATTTGTTGGGTACCTACATAGTTACTAGGATATTGTGCTATGGAAAAGTTTGAGATTTTGTTGGTAACTATGGACAGTAAAAGACCAACAGGAACATCCTGCTGCACTGACACTTCACTGTTTTTATTTAAGTACTGGAAGGCTGTAGAAGCTCAAAGATTCTGGACAATTAAAGTACAAACATTTAAGACATATGTATGAAACTCATTGCAATCTGAAATTTCTCAGAGCATCATCTCTTCAAAACAGATTTTGGGCTTGGTTTTAAAGATTTCCTCTCCCTACTTTCTTGACTATTTGAAATCGCTCATTTTGACGCATCATCTTTGTGCTGCCTCCTGAATGAATGGGGACATCAAACCAAAGCATTTAAAACTAGAAAAAATAGCCACCAAATATATGAAAGTCTCTATCCATTTGACTTGCTCTTAATAAAAAACACTAAAATAAATAGCATTAATTTCCATGATAGCTTCAGAAGAAGCTTAGATTGCAAGGCATGTTGAAAGAATGCTACATTTCCCATCTTTTCACCTTAGTCATTTCCACAGCTGAGTTGAGCATAGGGCTATAGTGACTCTTACCTTCATTCTTTGTGAGCCAGTCTCAAAGAGGCACAAGTAGAAATGGAGCACAAAACTCTTCTCAGTGTAAGGATGGGCACCATGACTCAGTTAGGGACAAATTTACTTTTTCAAGTCTTAACCTCCCAAAAATCTGCACAAGGGAAGAAATATGTCCTTGTCTAATTGCAAGAAGATGGTGCCACCTTAGAGATTAGTACAGTTATGCTTTTTATAAACTCTATCAGAATAATATATGTATTCAAAAATGGATGATCATTAAAAATTGAGAACAAACTCTAATTTTACCGTCAGAATTTAATGTATTATTGTTTCTAAAATATGAGTTCATTCTGCATTCTCTGCGAACCATAACATCTTTGCAATTCTTGGAAGCCTATATTTCTTTAAGAATGGCCCAAGTGCTTCACTTCTCCCATGACAGCCTCTCATTGTAGGCATGTTATCACATAACCTACCAGAGGATGTAAAGGTCTACGTGTGCTGGGAAGGTGGAATATTAACTTTTAGAGCTGAGGACTCCCTGGCAAAGATCTGAAGAACAACAATTCCTTTTTATTGCTTTGGAACAGTATTTGAAACCATTCATAGACGAGGCCATTAACTTAGAATGTTTTTAGTCATAATTAATACATGCTGCATGGCTAGAGACTGCATATCGTAAGTGTTCACTGATGGTTCATTGCTGTGTAAACCTTCATTATTTTAATATTTCACATATCCAAAATCAATCTAATAACTAAAATAATGTAATTATGAAGTATCTATGGCTTTTTTTAAGTCTTGCTCTGTTGATGGCTCTTTGTATGAGTATCCCTGTTTTATAGTACCAGTGTAAACATAAAAAGGTAGACCAAAACCTTTTTCTGAATCTGTAATGCACTGTTAATTGAATTGGGTTTATATTGAAGGTTTTGATAGGGTGGGGGGCTGCAGGGGTGGTATTTGAGAGAAGATATTGGGGGCTGTCCCCATGTTAGACAGAGTCAGCTCCAGACAGCTTCCAAGTGGACACACCACTGGCCAAATCTGAGTCAAATCAGTCATGCTGGTGGTGTGTTTGTTATATCTAAGAAAGAGTAGAAAATGCAGGAACTTCAGCCTGTGGTGAGTACTCATGTTGGAGTAGCTCATGAAGGGCTGCATCCTATGGGAAGGACTCCATGATGGAACTGAGACAAAGGAGTAAGGAGAAGCAAAAAGTGTTATGAGCTGACAGCAAGATTTCATTCCCATCTGGTCCACCCAGGGTGGGGGGAAATTTAAAAGAGTCAGGAGCAAGGCTGAGCTTGGGAAAAAGGGAAGGGTGGGAGGAAAGTTTCTTTTGTTCAATTTAGCTTACTCACTAACCTACTCTATTTTTAATTGGCAATAAAGTAAATTAATCTTTCTATGTTGTGTCTCATTTGCCTGTGACAGTAACTGGTGAGCACTCTCCCTGTTCTCACCTCAGATTTTTCATCTTACTCTCTCCCCCTGCCCTGCTAAGAGAGAATGAGAGTGCAGTTTGCTGAACACCTGGCAGTCAGCCAAGGTTAACTCATCAAATAATTTCAGGGCTTTTATAAACAAACTGAATATTAAAAAATAGCTGTAAATACTGAAACCCTTTCTCACCCCCCTCTCTCCTTTTAATTCTCTTTTTTCACCCTTTTTTCTTCATCTATATTGAATTTGAAGGGCAAAAAATAAAGAGTGAGTAGAAAAAGGATTATGCTCTGGAGAGAAGCAAGCCCAAACTTTTAATAATGCAAAATATTCTTAATTCTGGAGGAACAAGGATTTTTTAAAAAGCAGACAAACAAACAAACAGATATTCCTGTACATTGAAGATGTCCTGGGAACTATCTGGAAGAGAAATTGCAGATTGCTCTTATAAGTCTGAATCAAGTGGAATATAAAGTCTCTGCTCTAGTACAGGCCTTGAGGCTTGAAAAGGTGAGAATGTTGATGATTGCACACTGATCCCAATAAGCTATTTCATGTCAGACAGGCAGAGACCTAATAAGATGAAAGGCTTTGAAGGGGAAGTCACAGAAATTCTAAGCAGAAATAAGATATAAACTTCTAAGTTTAATTAAGTAATGAAACCATTTCCTGCCACTTGGGTTTTAAATTAAAGTTGGATCTCTTAAACTAGTTGGGCAAAATAGGAGCATAACTGGGGAAAATTCAGTGGGATGGCCAGTCACAGGAGGCAAATTTGTGGAAGACTTAAAATCTTTCATCTTTGATTTGGTAATAAATTCTATATTTCTTGAAGAAAGAGGTAGATGAAAACAGTTCTGAATATTGATAGCCCTAAAGATAGATTTACTGTGGCAAGACAACCTCAAATAATCAAAACCTGTTGGATCCTACGTAAAAGGCAGGCAACATCTCTGTGGTGCAATGTCAGTTTCCTGAATTCCTTGTGGAAGAGAGAACATTTGCCCTGAAAGTCATGCACAAGCATTTTGCTGCTCTTCCCCACTAGTTGGAATGAGCTCCTGACTATAAAGGGCAGGCCAAAACTGGCTGTTTTTTCAGAGGCTGAGCTGCCAACCAGTTCTGTCACATCCCTTAACAGGAATAACATTTCCAACACAGCTATGAAATTATCAGAAGACTTCTCAGTGTACTGGTCCATGACAAGATTTCATGTGAGGGTTTCAAGTTATTTTCAGTATTGTTTATTATTATTACAGGTTAAAGATGCATTAAGACTTAACCCTTTGCACAAAGAGATTTACTGAAAAGAGCAAAACTGATATAGGCTAACCTGGAGACCAACAGTCAGTGCTAAGCTCTACCTGGCTATGCTTCCAGGCATTCATCCTACATGCCTATTGATGGATTACTTCTGTGTAATCAACAATGTTAGCAAATAACATGAATTTTTTCTACTATGGTAAAAAAACATTCTGGGCAATCAACTGGAAATCATGTTCATGTTCTCATGTCCATGTAAGTCAACCCCTTCATGCAAAAAAGACAGTGCTGTTGACGACATGGTAAAGACCTCATTCAATTTTTATGTGGTGTTGTTTCTATCTCTAGAATTCATCTGACATTTACAAGTCTTGTCCATGAAAAAAACCCAACTTTTGCCAATGAGTGCAAGTTTGCAACTAGAATTACTATTGATGCTGATCTCGCAGTAGCCACGGAGCCAGACTGAATCCATATATAGGAAATGAGCAGTAAATGCCTTTGTACCTTGGCAGAACTCAGTTCAAGGTGTCTTGGTCTACCTTGTTTCTATTTTAACATCAACATGAAATGTGAATAAAGCTTTCTCTGCCCTCTCACTGTATTATCATATTTACAGGAGAATTGCATTCCTTTAAATTATGTTTGGACAGCTTTTGTTTTAATAATTTCTATCACACCCATATCCAATAAAAGATACAACCTCCTCTTCCACAAGCCACAAATCAACAATTCTGTCCTTTTATATCAATCTATTGGTGATTGCATTTTTTTTTACTTTCTTTTCCTTTTTCTGTTTTAAATTAACAGACATATCTATTATGTGTGTTTAAAAAAAGAAGCTATGAACAGTACCACACAATGATTCAGTCCTTTTTAGATAACATCTAAGCCTATATTCTGTTTAAAGAATAGATATGTCTCTGATTGAAGTCAATGTTAATCTGTCATTTTACCCACCATGCTTCGCCTGGAAATACATGGACTTAAAACTTTTGCTCAGAACCTTTCCTGCACCAAATATGTTTGAGTATGCTTTCAAATTCAGACCTATGCACAATTGACTTTGAAATAAAAAGCAAAATATTCAATATTTTTAGCTGATATCATAGAAATACTTCATAATAATAAGGTAAAAGAAAAACAGAGCAATCCCTCTCTTCCCCCACAAAAAACCTGAGGAGCTAAACTGCCAGTACAGCACGATTTTAGCCACAAATAGAATTGTATTATCAGCTTGAAAGTAGCTCTCAGCAGGGACTCAGACAGCAGACGGGATTGTATTATTCTGCCATTCCCCTATCCATCTGTTAAAGAAGTTCTGTTTGGAATCAAATGCTCCTCTTTTTAATTATTTTTTAAGAATAATCTAATTTTTGAACACAATCAGTGGCACTTCATACACGCACACCTTGCAAGTGTTTAGGAAAAAGCTTCCTTTGTTTGTTTTCATTCAGGGAATTCATCTCCACTACCTTTATTCGTTTTGGAATTGAGTTTGTGCCAATCCCAAAGACCCATTTGAACATCTGTAACTGTAGAATCCTCCGTTGTTTTTCTCTATATGTTTTTGGTTTGGGTTTTTTGTTTTTTTAATCTGATTTGGAATATCTTCCACCTTGCATGAAATTTTCACACAGTGTTTTCGTTCTTTTATATACTGTCTCTTTCCTCTCTCCAGGAAATATGTGCAAATCTCTATTGTAGCTATAAGGAGGGAAAAGAACTATGATATTAACACACACATTCCCTCCTGCCCAATAAATTGTTCTTTACTCTAGGTGGTACTTGTGTTATTATTTGGTTTTGAAAGCTTTTCTATCTCATATAAAGCATGGAAATAATGTTCCAAGAAGGGATACTATACCAGTAAAGTGCTTGTAAGGTACATTCATTTTTACTGGTAAATACTGCTTTTGTGCTGTATATATGTCCCAAATGAAATAAAACACAACAAGAAAATGGCATAACTGAACCTGTGTACTTCCCAGCATAACTGAACCCATGTTAGAGATTTCCACTCTTGTGTATAATTGGTTAGAAATTGCTCTTTATCATGCCTCTGTATCAGGGAGAGGAAAAGAAGAGGTTATTTTGTAGGCTTACTTTTATTCTTCCCACAGTTTGGATTTTTCTGATATTCAAGGTGATGAAAAAAGTATTCTCAAAGGACAGTAGAAGGTATTGACAAAGAAAAATTCAATTTCAAAGAAGTCTTTGAAGTGTTGTTCCTTTGAAATTGTTACCGTCTCTTACCAAAAAACCCAAACAAACCCCAAACAAAATTCGCTAACCAAAACCCAAAAAAAAACCCCTGACCAAAACAACAAGAAAACCTGGCCCAAAGGAAATTGGCAGAGCAAATCTTATCAGGAAATTGTGAAAAGTCAACCGTAAAAGTTAAATTAAGAAAAAAAAACAAAAACCAAAAAACAAACAAACAAAAAACTACCACAATAACAACAACCAAAAATATTAATTCATTCAGCTTGAGATTTGATGTGTGTGTGAGAAGAAAAAGAATAATCTTTGGAGCAGTGTGCACCACAGTTTTGTGTGGGGTAGATTTCAAAGAAACACTTTTCTCTAGTACCTGAACCAAGACACTGAATAAGCAAAGTCAGATTGCCTGTCAAGTCTCACTTTTGCCGTGTGATCTACACAGACTCTGTGGTCCAAAATCAAGGTAATTTGGATCAGCAGATTTCTAGGTTATACCTGCTGTATTCTGCCTCAAAGTACCTACTTTGCGTGTCAATGTACTTTCCCCCAAAATGAATAAATTAAAATAATGAGTTCCTGAAAATGTCCTGGTTATATTGGCATTGGTATTGCTTGATTGGAGACCTCAGAGAGGGAATCCCGTCCGTCTCCAAATTTTACCCACCTGAATATTTTGAAAATATTTTAAAATACACATACTTATATGGCTTTATTAGAAAGCAGTTAGGCTGAATTTCAGCATTAGAGTCACTTTGGGAAGAGACTACCATAGAGGATATGGGGTGGAATTTATGTTAATGATAGAAGGGTGAAAATCACCTTGGCAGGTGACAGGGTGGGACTTCTGTGTCTCTTTCACCTAAGTGAGATTGTGTCAATTCTTCACAGCAGTCTTGTCCTGGTAATCTAGTTTCACATTTTAACTGCTTTCATGTTACCACAATGTCAAAACCAGAGCATCTAAGAGACAAAAAACAAACTCTGTATCTTTCATAGACATACATGTCCATTATATGGAGACACAGCTATGCCAGCACAGCAGACTCCCCAGTATAGATTGTCTGAAACTGGGATGCCCTTGGATGCTGAGGTTCAAGAGTCTATATTTGAATACAAATCTGTCACTATAGAGATTTTTATGTAAGTGCCTCTAGCTAATAAATGAAGGAATGTGATCTCTGCTGAGGATGTCTACCAACATTACCTTCCATCCAATTGAACTTCAGTTTTTGTACCCACAGCACTCTTACTTTAAATAATGATCACTGATTCTTTCCTTTCTTCAAGTAAAGAAATAAAAATCTTAGCTCCAATTTCCTAGAAGAAAACTGTTTCCTTACTGTCTAGTTTATTAATCAAGTTAGTGTTTGCAAATATAGTAAATGCATGTGTTTGTTCTTTACTGAGATTTCTTTTAAATTATCTTTTCCAACACAAAATACTCTGAAGGAGATATTACTACATGGTAAGTAGGCTAAAATGGACCTGTAAATTAAACTTTCTTTCACCTGAATATGAAAGGGAAAATGACTATGTAAGTAATAAAAGTTTAATGTAGTTTGCTTTTCTTATTGTGAAATATATGGTCCATAAAGCACATGTGACTTCAGCAACCACCTATCGACTGTTTAGCAAATGTAACCAGGTTAAGCATGTTATAGCTGAGATTATATCTTTTCACAACTAAAAATATCTATCTGTTGTGTGACATCAAGACCAGGAGCCTCAATTATTCTTTGATGTTTCACACAAGCAAGATAATAATTGGAAGCTGACAAAATTCATGCTCAGGTTGGGGGATATTGATTTCTGTTTGTTGCATCTTAACATTTAGAATGCGACTGTCATGTATACTAAAACACGAAATTTACTGTCTTCATAAAAGTTTTACTAAATCAGCCAGCTAACGAAGGAGTTATTGGCAGCTTTCTCATTACCAAACATGGAGTAAAGTACCTGATTATTTTTATATTTAGAAATTCTGAGGTGACTTCCATGTACGTCAATAAACACTAGGTCTCTTAAATATTCTGAGTAAATTCTTTCTTGTTTTTAAGGAATTACAAAATTATTTTCTGCTTGTTTATTGGCACTAAATGCTACAACAACCTGTTCTTTGCATATAGTACATTTGTAGCTGTTCATAACCAGAACAGTGCAATTTTGTCAGAGAGTAATGGAGTAATAAAAGAGCAGGGTTATTTTGAAATAGCTTGTCAAGAACAAATATCCTGTTAAAGACTGCAAGCATAACATTCACTTGTCATGTGTTAGAAACACAAGAATATTTTTTCAGCTTACCTGTAGGTGAGCCAGAGAAAAAAGTTGCCAGAAGAGAAACAACTTGATTTCCGAACTGCCTATGTTTGTTTTGTTCATTTGAAAAATTAAGCACCAAATTCAAACACTCACACAGACACTGCAACTCTGATCGGTTTTCTAACTTAGATGTGACTAGTTCTGCAGGTAAATTTACCACTAGGACTTTGGAATTTTTCAGAACAGTTAGTGTCAGTGAAAACATGATTGCTAAGGAGACAATAGATTGTGTATTTTAGTGGAGAAAGAGATAGGAAAGCTTTCAAAAGATGCTGGACCTACATTGCTTCAAAAGCAGGGGATATCTCAGTAGCTCAATAAATGCAAGGAAGCTTGTGATCTCATAATTAGGAACTTTTACTTTAATTATTACCAGAAATGTTTTGATCTGTGACTGTTCACTGGAATCTGTTCAAATGACATTTATAACCAGTTGGGGGAAATATTATCATATGATATTTTTCCTTTTATTAAATTTAAATAAATATTTTTTTGCTGTCATGCAACGTTTTTTGCTGCTCTGTGGAAAATTTTTAGCCTGAACTTCCAGCAGCTGTAATCAGAGGTATAGCAATCAAAAGCTTAAT
>JAREIS010000004.1:1495000-1497500 GCA_030060385.1 Muscicapa striata striata | reverse complement strand
GTTTTTTAAAAGAAAATATTACAACTCATTTAAGTCATATGACCAACAATTGAATATTCCTACATTAGTTATTCTCTTACAGCACTTCAGTATGCTCAGTTCAACAGATTGGTCAAAGGTGAGCACCACATCTGCTGATGGCAGTCACCAGCAAGACCACTGCTGGCTGCACTGTTTGCAACACCAGGAAAATTAATGAATATACAATTGAAACAAGAGAAATATGATTGACATCTGTAAATTTTTAGAAATCAATTAATTGTTAAAATATTTTAGTTTTTCTGCTCTAAAGCTGAGAAAAAAGCTATTCTTTTAGACAATGTTTCTCATGACTTTGCCGTTTTTGGGTAAAGGATATGATATCTAAAGATAGTGACAAATTGTTGGGATAATCTCAAAAGTTGTGGTAGTTTACTCAGGGTTTTTCTTATGCAGAAGTAGCATCAGCTGAAATTAGCAGGTCACTGTGGAGTTTTCTGACCCTAATTTATCAAACTGCCATTTAACCAAAATAAACTCCTCAATAGCATCCTCTGTTAGCAAGTTCCATGGTTGATAATGCAGAATTTAAAAAACCCCAACTTGTTATATTCCAAGTCTGCCATCTGATAATTTTGTCTTACTTATAACATTGATCCCAAGATACCCCAAACGAAGTTTGTGTTCTGGAAAGGAAGTAAAATATAAACTTTATTGAAAACTTGCAGGAGTTTTTTTGTTTGTTTGTTTGTTGGTTTTCATTGTCCCCAAGATGGAACATTTTGATTCTAAGCTGTGCTAAGCAGAAATATGCCATGTCAGCAAATATATGATCTAGTTGATTGCTGTTTAAACTAATCTATTATACAATAGATATACAATCTATTGGTATTAGCATTAGAAATGGAATAAAGAAAATTATTCTGGAAATGATTGCAACATTTCACATATTTCACAAATATTAATTAGGCCTTGTATCAACCACCCAAGGGATACTCCATCATTCTTTTCAAAACACTGAAAACAGAGGGAGTAAAAGTGGAAGGCAGCTGAGTCAGTGTCAGAAGAAGGAGAAATGGTTGGAATTACTTTCTTCCATGTTATAACCACAAAGAGAACACCACAGTAAATATGCTTTTTTGCATTTGGACTGGATGTTTCATCCTAACGATATCTATATTTATTTTTCTGTCACACCTGTATACATGAATATGCAACTGAAAAGTAACTTGAAAGTATAAAACCCCATTGAAACTAAGGAAAGAGAATTAAGTTTTAACCTAATTATATTAAATTTCAGGAAATTAATACTTAAATGAAATTTTTGGCCCCAGCTCTTAAAAGTGAGAGTTGGAATTAAGCTAAAATAAAAATCTATTTGAGTCCTGGTAATTTTTTACCAAAAATTAGACTTTAGCAATACAAAATTTGATTAATTTTTTTCATTAGTAAATTTTGTGCTAAAACAAAATAAAAATGCCTAATCATTTTATCTGGAAAATTGATTCCATAACAATATTTTATGAGATTTCAGGTATAACTAATGCGCATCTGAAATAAATTTCAGATAAATATCTCCAAATATATGTCCAAAGCTTCTAAAGTTTGCCTAATAGAATGAAAAACATTAAGTCATGTCCATACTGTCCTGTTCTGCTTGGGATGTGCATGTGGCTTTCTAAAAGCTGCTGTTGTGATTTGTTTCGGTATGAATGACCTTGTATTTCTAATGGTCAGAGGAGTTTGTGCTTTTTGTCCTGTTTCTCCCTTCAGACTCTCCTTGGTAGACCTGTTGCAGTGACTCCCATCATTGTCAGGAGCCCAGTTGTTGATGGTACCCAACAAGGTATGAGTTGAAGAAAAAGTGGGTTTGACAGGAGTCCTGTGAATTAGTAAAAGGAGAATAAACTTCAGAAGTAAGGATTTTACACAGGGACTTACATCACACACTGTAATTCTCTTAACAGTCTGTCCAGAATAAATTCCATAGCAAGGGGTCATCCATTGGACTTAAACTCTTTAATGTGCAGATTCTATGGTATCCTGAGGATTACTCTGGCAAGTAGAAGAAAAACTGTCATGTTTCCATATTTCAAATAACTGTTTCTATAACTGCCTTCTATGTTTAATCCAATGCTTTATATGTTACTTGAAAGGAAAAAAATTGTATCAATTACAAAAATAATAGAACAACCAACTGTATAAATCAAAATAAATCACCTAAGACCTAAACTAGCAATCACAATTCAGATTTTTGGTTAAAAGAACATTTTGCTTTATAAGATTATTCTTCAAGTTTAAATAAACCTGCAATCTGTTAACATTTCAGCCTTTAAATGCAAACTGCCCTCCTTACTCTTTAGACATGGTAATGTAGTGGTAATAAAATTGATGAACAATTAAATCAATGAGATCATGATATCCAAAACAAGGAAAGGGGGATATACATGGATGATACATGTGTGGTAGTGGATAGGATGTGAGCTGCTACCTGCCCTTGGTCTCCCTGGGACCAGAGTGC
>JAREIS010000004.1:1425000-1490000 GCA_030060385.1 Muscicapa striata striata | reverse complement strand
TATTTTCCCATCCAGCCTTGCTGCAGCTGGGGATGTGGACCTAGCTGGGACACTTGTGTGGGCCAAGACCATATAAAGTAGGGTGATGGAGAAGTGTTCAAGAGCCTCCACATGAGTGCAGTCTTCAACACCTCATTATTTTTAAACATGTTTTAGGATTACATACTTGAGACATCCTGTGCTGTTGATGACGGTTGTTGGAGGTGCAACCACCACTGGATGATTTCCAGTAATTTCTCATGTGTTCATGACTAAAATCATTCCACTAAAGGAAAGGTAAGTATAGGTGGAGTTTCCCATTTTTGCTGACAGCACCTGGAATGAATTACAGAGAATTTTTTCATAGAAGTCTTCTACTAAAAATTTTAGCAGTAGCTGAATGCTGGTGCTACCATTGGATATAGTAATGGCAGTAAATCCACTGTTTTGGGAGGGGGATACCATCTTCTCAGAAGGCAGAGGAATAGTGCTACATTGCAGCAACACCTCTCTGCTAATCTGGCAAGCTCTCTCAGGCAGGGTTTTCTTTTCATACCTCATTTTGTGTATTTTACCACCTGTAAAGAATACACTACTCTGTAGTATATACAGAAAAAAAGAAATTATTGTTTAGACTCAGTTTTCTTCTTTAGCAAGTGCCAGCAAATTTCCTTCCAATCCTTCAAAATCCTATGGAGCTCAACTACCATTACTACAGTTGAATTTTTGTCCCAGTACTACATACACTGAATTTCTTTGGTGGTCTCCTTCACTGCGGTTTTAAGTCCTTCCTAGACATTAATGTGTGCTTTTGACAGCCCAGATTTGAAGTGTGGGAGCAGATAGTTGTCCCAATTTCAAAATTAGGAAGGTGGGACCATCAGTGATTTTCCCAGGAGGAAAAGTCAGAAAAAAAGGGGAAGTCAAGTTCTCTCGGAAAAGTTCCAGTCCAGGGTAGTTTAATACAGAGGCCAAGGTATGGGATTGCCTTTCTTCTCACTCAAATACTGAATTACTTTTGCTTCTAGTGAATTTAATTTGGCATTTCTTGTGCTGGTGAGGGCCTGAAGCCTGGGAGGTTCTCATGGTTGCAAACTGGAGCTGGCCCTAGTCCTGTGGATGCCCAGTCTGTTTTACTAATCACCAAATTTCTTCTTTTAGCCAAGTCAATGTTCACAGGTTTTTGCTTAGAGTAGCGATTTCAGAGGCTGTATGAAGTCATGGGAAGGCTTCTGATGTAATTTAGAATTTAGGATTGAATATTTTGGAATTGCAACTTTGGATATACAGTATTCTTTTGAGTTTTCAGGGCTTCTGAAGACTAGAGTGCTGGTAGCCATTAAGCACTATAATTCTTTGCCTGCATCTTTCATACTACTGACACTCCACATACAAAAACATGAGTAAATGACTGGAGGAGTCTGATGCTGGTACATTTAGGTCTCAGATTGGTTACCTGAAATTCGATGACATGTACTGCCATAGTATAAAAAAAATAGTACTGCTGATGTAATTGGGCTTTAACATTCATAAAATTAGCTTTTCAACCCCTTTAGAAGGGCTGTTATGATTTCAGCAGTGTTTTTCCTTAGTGAATAATATAATGGGTGTTGTCATTGAGCAATGTTAACAAAATACATATTTAAGAATGCAAAGCACACATGTGTATGTGTTTGTATGCTGGAGGAAAGGTTTTCATTTATAAGAAGTTTAGTTTCTGTAATCCAATAAGCATTTTCTGTGAGCAGAGAACAAGTTTGATGTTAAACAGTTTTAAAAGAACTTAGTTATAAGATGGGTTTTACTGAAAGAGGCAATATGTTTTTATGCCTCTTTCAATTATGGCCAAAAACTTTTTTGGCTGTGAATGCAATGCTTTATAAACTTGCCTCTAAGAGGAAAATGTAGTCCTCTTCCAGTACATGCATACATACCCTTGTAAGTGCAGTGCTTGCAGTGCCAAGTTTCATTCTTAACATACAGCAACATAAATATTGCTCTCTTCACCCCTATCGTTGTGTTATAATTACGTTAGCCTATGTGGTCCAAAGAGTGTTTCCAGTAACAGCAAAAGAAATTTCGAAATAATAAAGCTGTCAGTGTTAGCAGTGATGCCTGACAAGACTCATGTAAACTTAACTAAAAATAGAGAAAGTTTCACTTGTCAAAAACCAGAATAATGCAAAGTTTGGGATTTTCTGCTTCCCATCAGATTTATTTCTTGCAGTGAATTTAATGATTTTTTAAAGATAGACAGTTGTTCTCCTTTTCCCTTTCTCTTTTCCTCCCACACTGCCAAACCTGAAACCAAAAATGGCCTGTTACAATCAATTGAAAGAAACTGATCCTCACTATAAAGAGCTTTCAGTTCTCCTTATGGTTTAAAAATCAAGACTTCTTCTATGTATTTATTGCAAAAATTGAAGCTCTGCTATTACTTACTAAGCTTGAAAGAAAGGCATGCTCCAATGAATCCTATATAACATACCTGTTCTTCCAGCCGTGCAAGTAATGGCAGTCATCTGATTTTGTTTTAAATATATATAAAAAAGCCTCTGATTCAAAGAAAGAAGATTCTCAATACTTGACTGGTTTCTAAGTAGGCATTTTGAGCCTTAATGAGCATAGCATTAGGTCTGACTCCATGATCTTAAAGATCTTTCCAGCCCAAATTATTCCACGTGCATTGTTTGTGAGGTCTGAGTTTTGAGTTGCTGAGAATGGATGTGCTGCCTGTGATTTCTGCTGTACTGACTGAGTTCATGAGAGCATGGGATTTGACTCCAAATATCTATCACATGGACTCAGGATCTCCTTTAGTTCAAATATCAATAAAGTTCTGCCTGTCTCCACTAAGGAATCTATCAGAGTAAGTATATGAAGGTCATTTAAAATAATTACTTTTTCCTTTTTAATGATGTCTGTGACATAGCTCACGAGAATTAAAAGTAGAATGGTATTAAATTCTTCTTAGTTGGAGATGAGTTGCTCATTAAACCAATTCAAATGTATAAAGGTATTTTTGAGGAAGATCTGTTTTGGGGGAAAAACTGAAAAACGGAGGGTCTGTACAAATGCGAGGTACAGTGCTTTGGATATATGAATGCCAATGATAATGTTAAAAGGTCTTTCAACATGACAAATAGGTGTTACATGTTAATTTGTTGAAAGATACTACAAATATGATTTGAAAGACAGTTAATGGTTGTTTATAACTGTTAGGGGTTTTTTTGGTTTTTTTTAAATAAATTATAAGATTGTAATGTCTGCTACACATTGAAGCTTATCTAATATTCTCTGATAATACAGCATAATTTTTCAAAATTTTAAGAAACAAGTAAACAAAACACAAACACACATTGAGTTGGATATCACTTGGCTTATAGAATATATTAGATATGCTCCTACAGAGCCTTATTTTAATTTCTTATTTTGCTTACCTGATATTATCTTTATAGTTTTAATTATGAATGCATGTGCACATGTGAAAAATGATTAAAATATTTTTGAGAGGGGAAAAAAACCTAATCTAAGAGCAGACCAGTACAAATAAAATGGAGAAAATGTATTGTGTTTTAAACAAAGTCTGTAATGTACTTTCAGAAGCTCAAGGTAAAGATGATCTGATCTCTGTCTGAAAAAACAAATAGCAAAAAACTTTCCAGTCAAAAGTCAGCTTCTGGACTGGGTATCTCTTCCATAATTGTTGATGACCTTATTAGCATCTAAACCAGAAGATGTTTCTGAATTTTCTGTGCTGCTTAAACAACTCTTCATGTGTTACAAAGGAAGGACAGAGCACAAATATTTTATTTCAATTGCAAAGGAAACAGAAAATAGCTACCCTCTTATTAAGCTCACGAGAAAGACTAAAAATAACATTGGGGTATTCTCATTGTTTTGATTTTCCTCATCCTTAAATTAGAATTTCAGTTCTGTTTTCTACACTTTTCTGATATACTCCAGTAAATTTTGGCAGACTTTGTGATACTTTAGATTACAAGTGAAGTAATTTACAAGAAAAAAAAGCCCAGAAAACTAAAGCACTTGATGGGTTTTTATCTCCATAGCTTCACAGAAGGGATGTTTGAACCATGTTGGACTTCTTTTTACCAAAGAAAACTTAGAAGTTTAAGTGGAATAAAGAGGTAAAATTAACTTCAAATTCGAACACATCATGTTTATTTCCCTAGGGATGTAATGTATGGCTTTTGGCACATGTTGTGCCAACAGGCACGTGTGTTACATCTTCTGTGGGAATAAACCCTAGGAAGAGCCACAGTGGAATAATTTTAAACCTTGGACTAAGGCTGCTTTTATGATGAGTTATTGGATGGAGCTTTGAGTCAGCAGCAACTTGATTTAATATTACTAGATCCTGTGAAATTTTCATAGATTTTAAGATGAGGGCAGCAGAAGGGGCAGCCTCATTATTTCTCCTTGCAACATTCAATGGAACATAGGAGCATTTTGAAGTTGTGGGTTAATTGTTTGGCTTAAAGTGTAATTTATTTTTCAATGCTGAATTAGCAATACTTAAGCATATTATTCATGCTTTAGTAGAGAAAGCAGATTAGTTAAACTCCAGGAATTGAATTCTTAAATGGTACATTTTGAAAACAAATGCATATGAAAGAGAAGGCAAACAAGACATATAACAAGACAGAGGTTGTCATTACATAAATTAAGCATCTGTTTGTATTACTATAGAAATTATTGACATTAGACTGAGCTTGAAGGGATATTTTCTATACTGTTTGATACTCATTCTGATCAGACAGCACTTATCCTTCTTTCTTACCCTGAAACCACTTGCAATTGTTCCTCAGTTCCATGCTTGTGTCCTAGAACGGCAACTTCACTGACATAAAAATTAGGAAACTTTGGGTTAACAACTGCTTCTCTGCAGACATATTCAAACAGAAACTTGCTTTGATGAATACACTGGTGAGAGATCAAGTTCTAATTATCCTTCTTTTTGCAAGTGTGAGGAATTTTGGGCTACTGGATAAACAGCACTTTTGCTTTCTCTCCTTAAGCCAATGAATAAAATAAATGTATTATTATTTATTGGAAGTATATACAGGCTTAAAGGCAGATGTATGCAGTAAAGCACCTTTGGATCTGGGAATATTAATTCATCATAGCTCTACAAATGAGTACTTACAAAATGTCACATGACAGCTGTCAGTTTCCATGCACTCTGCTTCTTGAGTCCTTTCTGTCTCAGCATTATAAGAGATAATAATGCTGAAGAATATGTTTGTTATATAGTTCAGTGTATATAGGAACACCAGCATTGTCTTTCTCCTCAGTTTTGTCAAAAAAAAAAAGCACAATATTTTCATCAATACTACAATCCAGCCATGGTCTAAGGACAGAATAATACAAGTAGTTGGTGTATATCAGAAGAGCAAGTAATGGTCTTAAATTGCAATAAGTACCAAAATGCTGGACTCTCAAAGAAACTGATGATTTTTAATTATTTTAAGGTAGTAGGATTTTTTTACCTAGACCAGAACAAGATTTTTTTGTTCAACAGCTTGTGGTAAAAATATGTGCTTAAATGACATTCTGTAACTGGTCCATATACAGCAGAAATCTGGTAGTGGAGCATCCCTGTAAGCAGCATCACTGTGCTGAGGAATGGGACAACTTGCATGACTTTTACCTTAAGCTATAAGCTTCTGTGAGTTTCCAGGACAGCTAACACAATTTTACTCACGTGTTTTGGAAGTCATGGCTGGTCAGCATTACTCTGGACTCTCTTTTGTCTTTCTGTCACCTCCCGTGTCATGGAGAACCCTTGCCCCATTTTGGCCAATCATAGGCAGAGTCTGCTAATGATTTTCATTAATTCAGAGGAATTCCACAGTAATGAGGTTTCTGTCAAATGGTAGATGCTGAAATTAACTTTGAAAGGAGTTTGAACATGAATTTGTTATTGTATACCAGGAGGATCTTAAAGCCTTCTTTGAATTATATTTGCAGTATGATTTCCATATATGGTTTATATTGAAATTATTGAAAAAAAACTTCAATGTATTTATACTATCTTGAAAAACCATATTAGTGTTTTCCTGCCTGTGATATAAGAGTAATGAATATGTATTTTTAGCAGAGAAAACAACAGCTGAAATCTCTGGATGTCCATGGTCTTATGTCATCATTTTCTTTTGTATTTAACAAGTAGAATGTGATGAGGATAGCACACCAATATATTTATTATAAAGTGACTGTACTGATGTGCAGTCAACAAGTTATTCTTGGGTTTCATACTCACACTTCTGTTTTTGCTGCTCTTGATCCGCAGCATTTGCCGTATCTTGAGCACAGCTGTGAATTGCAATTGTGCCTGGAAAGACAGTCATTGAACCAAGGAAGAGAGGAAAACTGCCTTCAGATTTATGTATTTTTTCATATTGGGACTCAGATAAGATCCTTCTAGGAAAGTCCATTTAAATTTTAAAGAATTCCTTTTAAATCAGGTAGGTGAGCCAAGGAGGCCTGTCTCAGGCTGCTCCTCAGATCTTTTTTAATTTGATGAAACCTGCAATATTTCCAATAGAAATAACATATTTCTCATATGCGATAAAACCAAATTGCTGGTCTTTGCCTGTGTTAGGGGTTCAGTTGTTAATGCAGTATTTCATATAAACTAACCCTGTAGGATGGTCTGAATGCTATTATTTTCCTTCTGAAGCTTGACTTACACTGCTCACCCTGGCTCACTCTTATGAGCAGAAGAGCAGAATCACCTAACAGCAGCATCCTTTTCCTTTTTTTTTTTTTTTTTTTTTTTTTTTTTTTTTTTTTTTTTTTTTAACAACCAGGCCCTTAGCCCTCTTTTCACTTTGCTTCCATTAGTAGCAAATCCCCCTTGTCCTTTTTAATTTTTAATTACCATTGTCTGTTCACCTTTGTTTTACCCATGACATCTTCAATTTAAACAGTATCAGAGAGGTTGATGTGAACAGTTTTCTTTTCAGCTTAAGTGACTGCAGCTCGTTTAGTTGTTAATTATGCAGGGAGGTTTGCATGGCTGCTGCTGGTAATTTGAATATGCTCCCAATGTCAGGTCTGTGTCTGGACGGCTGAGCTTGTAAAAGGATTATGATGTATATATGGTTCATGGCTAAGAGGGCTAATGAAAGTACCTCATTTAATCAAACACAATTAATTAAATGAACTTATGATATTAACCCATCTTTCCGTGCATGTATAATTTATATTAATTGATCTGCTGCATTGAAGTTGACCAATCAGGTAGGCTGCTGACAGCCTAAGGAAGAAGGAACTACCATTAGCATTAGTTTGATGCAAACCATAATTGATGGGTCAGTGTGTTTTAGGGATGTAGCAAAAGCTTTGTTAATTGTCATAAGAAGTTCAAATTGATTGTGTCTGCATTAGTACATAAATTTAAATTGATTAATGTTTTGTTCTAAAATTAATGTCTATACTGCATGGGTGATACAATGCTTTATTTATTGGATTCATTAATGCAGTCTCAGGAAAAATAGCATTGAAGTTAGGTAAGCGGGGATAGATCGTTAAGGATGAGTTCAGTGGAGCCATGTGGGAGACAGCATTCCCACACGGAGCCTGAGCCCTCCTGCATTGAGATGGCCACGTGTGAAACACTGTCCAGAGACCATGGAGGCTGATATTTAATTAAAGCTTTTTAAAAGACATTAGTGACACAGGAGAGGGGATGGGAGGAGGAAGCCAAAAGCCCTTATATAGAGTAAATGCTAAGAAAAAATGCAAAGAAAGTCTAGAACTGGCTGGCTGTCCTAAATGTGGTTAAGTCTCTCCCTAGTCTAGATCAGCCTTGTCCCCAGAATACTTCCTGCAAACCTGTTTTGTACAAGTGCTGCAGCCAGCTTGCAATGTGTCTTCAGCTGAATAGGAAACTGAAATTACACCAGAGCAGGTTTGTTACTCAATCATTTTGTCTGTCACTCCTTTGCATTTGCCAGGTTAGGGAGTGCCATAGGTATTTTGTGTTTAACAGACACTTTGTTTTAACAAGTATTTGCATTGCACGTGCTTGATACTAGTGCTGTAGCACAGGATGCTTTGGCATGTTTTATGGAACTGGCAGTTAAATATAATTTTCCCTTCTTATACCAGCTTATTATAGCATCTGATATTTCAGTTTGCTTTACTTTTGATGTGAAATTTTAAAGGAACAAAGAAGAGTAGAACAGAGAAGACACTTTAATTCATTTATAACCCTTCCTTTTCCTTACCAAAGGAAACTTAACATCTGTTTCTTATAAACTGATTTAAATAGAAAATGTGTAATGTATCCTTTTACCAAATGGTTCTTTCTTTTATTGGAGGAATAAAGCAGTTTGACTGTTCTGCTTTTACTATAGTGCATTCATGTTCTAAGAAATGGGACATCTCCACTTTTACGAGGGCACAGTCTGAGCTTTGCACAGTAGAGAGGAGATTATATATCTTTTCCTGCTCTCTTACTGAAGTATGTATTCTATGTATTATTTACAGACAATTTCCTGGTTCTGTAATGGTTGGTTTATATTCAAATATCACTCCATGTGGTGGCACTAGCGAGTAGCAAACATTGTAATTGGTTCCTGGAGCACAACTTTTGCTTCTAACTTTCTGAGATTGTGTTAATGGGTGCCTTGCACTTGCTTTCTATTGCCAGATTTTAAGGACAGCTATTCAAAGCTAAGTCATATTGTTCCGAGGCAATCGTGATGAAGTGATGAGCTTTGTCATGTGAAGCAATGTCGGCAATACTTTTGACAGTTTGGGCAAATTAAGTTCTTATTACTTGTTTAAATTATGTTTAGTGTTCCTCCTTTTTTTTCAAGCTTTATAACTGCAGTGTATCCTATATAAGTGAAGATATACATGCAGACAGTTCTCATATTTCAGGTGAAAAAAAGACGGTGTTTTAAATTTTCTTGTTTTGTTTACACCTTTGTTAGAACTCCTCCACAGTATTACAGTTAATTACTACCAAAAGGAACATTCTCTTCAGTGAGCTGGTTTCCCAGCAGAGTGGCTTTTTCCTTTGCAAAGATTTTGCACTAATAATGCATGAATATTTGACCCAGAGCCAACAGCAAGTGAAAAAACTCCTGCTGTGTAGAGAAAGGCATGAACAGCTCTCCTTTGCACTCTAAGAGCAAAGCGAATGGAAAATAAAATAGAGAAAAATTGCCACTTAAATAATATGATAAATTCAGAACTAGTCTCTGTGCTACCACATGATGCACTGGAAAAGGAAAGCACTGACTGGAGGCATCTTGTGTCAGAGCAGACCGCCTTGGAAATCACTGTCTTAAGATACTTTTCTGTCATTTTTCCAAAATTACAATGATAAAAAGAAAAAGATGTGTGTGTTGTTCATGTGCATGTTTTAGGGTGGGAGGAAACACGTGTGGGTCTGTGGAGGGGAGTGGGAAGCTGTCTTGGTTCTACAGCAATAATGTTGGTTTTGCTTTTCAGCCCTGTGAATGGGTCACAGATGTTCCAGAGTAGAAATTACCGTTATCTTTAAAAAACACTTAACTATTAGCAGAATGCAGTGTCTCTTGGAACAATTATTTTGTTGATTGTGTTGTGGTTTAGGTTGCAGCCAGAGCTGTACCCTTTGCTAACGATAGTATTATTTGGACTTAAGTGCGGGAGAGGTGGGAGAGTAGAGAGCTGGCTGCCCTTTGAATCATATACAGTGAACCCAGGATGGAAGAGAGGAGCTATTACAAAAAAACATTGGAAACAGAAGGACAGAGAGATTGCCCATGTCCTTGTCAGGTCTTGCCATCAGATATGCTCCTTGGTTTGCCATTGGTGAGCACTGAGGATGTTATTTCTCGACCAGCTATGGAAAAGAAAGCATTAAGAACGATTACAAAACCTGTGTCCAGTGGGTTCCTTGTATATTAGTCTTTCTCTCAAAAGCATTATGAAAATCCATGAAGTAGGCTGGCCATCCTCAACTCCAATTCAAGGGCTCTGCCATCAATAGATGTCACTGCAGCCAGAAAGAAATACCAAGGCACACAGGAAGGCACGAGTTCATCTCACCATAAAAAACCAAATCTACACAGCAAAATCATACTGTCTCTCTAGCACATGGCAGAATTTATGCAATAATCTGGAGGCTTAAGTGGAGAAAATAAGTCAATACCATTCTACTAAAAAGGTTGTCGCTTAGTGAAAAAAAGATCTTTTTCCTCATTACCTCCCCAAATGCTTGTACTGGGATCTGTAGATAGGGCAGTATAATATTCACCTTAGCTAAATAGAAAAACAGTCATTTAAAAAGTAATAGAACTATTTGTGTGTAAAGAGGTATGTGCGTTATTTCAAAATAAAATGACAGTCTCATCATGAGAGAAAAGAATTCTTCTCTCTTATCTAACTAAAGCTACAACTTGAGTTTGCAGTCATAAAAAATACCAGAAAATATTAGATATTAGTGGGAGAATATTAGGCACTAAAATATTTCGTCACAGAACAGCAACACATTCTCTAACCTTTCACAGTATGTGAGCTGGCTTAGAGTCTATCTAAGCCTGAAAACACTATATTACAGTAAACCAAAAAGAAGGTGATGGATCGTTATCAGTAAAGTAAAAGAATTTTGACTGGCTCCACACAGAAGAAACATCTCATAATAATCTAACACATTTGCTAATAACATGAAATATTTTTGAGGGGTCTGTTGGGTTTTTTTTATTTTTGTAAATTTTCAGCATTAGCATCAAAAAGATAAAACATTTCTCTAAAACCACATGATTTCCCCAAACACTAACCAGCCTCTAAAGCTGTAGGATAAATCGCATTGCAGTAGGGTGAATGTAAAAGGAAAACACTAATCAGAATTAAAAATGGTAAATGAAATTGGAGTGTTCTGATGTTTCAGGTCAGAAATAGCATAAAGCTAGCTTTTCAGTTTTTCAGTCTGTGCATTTAAAACATCAGTTCCTTTTTCGAAAACTGCTAGCATTTTACAAAGTGCACTGTTATATTTAAATGCTTACAGTATTGGTTTGGTTTTGCACAGAAAAGAAAATAAGATATGGTTGGTTTAGAATTACATTTTCAGTCAATACACAAGAAGAAATATTCCCGTTTTTTCATTTCCAACTCACAAAACTGGGATAGAAAATGAAGGATTAGGCTAAATCTGATAATTTAATGTGGTATTTATTTATACTGCCTCTTACTGTTGTTTTGAGATGTGCTTGTGCAGGTATGTAGAAAAAGCCTGGATTGTTTGACAGAAGCATATGTCCTCTGCACAAAGAAGACTGCAGAACCTTAATTAATTAGAATGATTTATTTCAGGGGATGGAAATGAAGTAGTTAGGTTAGTATTTAATGCTCTCTAATATGAAAATTTTAGGTCAACTTCTGAGTCTTGTGTAATAAGAGTTTAATCAAGCAAATCGTTGACCATAATCAGATAACTAAAATGAGTTCTTTCAGTACCTATTTCTTCCTTTAGGACTCTGTCATTCTCCTGCCTGTACAGTGATTCAGCAGTTCTGATCTACATGACTAGCAATATTTAATTAACAAATATTTTTACTATGTTATCAGAGACCTTTATTGACGACACTGGGTTTTTTAGTGTATATGCATCAGAGCACAGACTTCAAATATACATTAGATATGAGTCACATGCAACAAAAAATTTTGTAAGTGCCAATAAACAGCTGATAACTATACATTCTTCCACATTTGTGGAAAAATAGGGATTAATATTACTAAGTACAGAATAGTTCTTTAAAACACCAATTGGCATTTCTTTAGATAAAATCCCTAGTCAAAGAGAACATGCAAATGTTTTGCTCCTTGTGGTTTTATAAACCCTCTAAAGCTGATCTCCATGTGCATATTAATGGCTGCACTCTGCGTGGGGGTGAGCACTACACCTTCCTCATTTCATTCATTAGGGTGATTTAGGTGCTGGCACGGAAGGCTGGCTTGCAGGCTGCTGCTGCTGCAGCTCCAGCGCCGCCACTGCCGCCTGAAGTTTGTCTGTATTAATGTTTCCAACTATCATACCTGAAGCAAAAGAGAAAGTGAGATGAAAGAGATTAGTTCTATGTCTAAAAATTGGTTATCTGTAGTGTTTCATGAAATTTGCCCCGAAGGGAAACTTCCTGGATAGTTTTCTTGTTACTTGACACAATTCAGGCAGAATCATATTTGTTCCTTTGTCATGTTACTTTAGCATGGTGTGTTGAGTAAAGTGAACAGGTGCCCTCTTGTATTGATCAGCTATCATGGCAAGGAGCTATTATTAGATTTTGAAGGGGAAAGAGAAGGGTTGAGAAATGAAGAGGAGAAAGTGGGACAGGTTATTGATGATGGTAATAACTGTGCTCACTGGTCTCCAAACACTAGAGCTGTAAAGTTGACCAGATGAGGAGATCAGTATAGATATGTTGAAGGGAAAAGACAACATGAAGAAGTATGAAGCATAGCTTCTTACCTGGCAGAGTTATTAAAGTTCATTGAAGGAAGATGAACTGTTTCAATATGTTAAACACTTGAGGCTGTTAAGGGAGAGTTGCTGTCACAGTAAGAGGCATTGTTTAAGTTTGCTTTTTCCTTTCTTTTTTTTCCTTGCTCCTTCCTTTCTGTAATTTTTTTTAATTTAAGTTTGTTGCTGTTCTTGTTTAGATGTATGCTAGATAACCATGCAGAAATTAAAAAGTGAACAAAGGGAAAAGGTTAACTGAATCCCTTGAACAGGACCTATTCCTCATTTTATCTGAAAGCTGACTTCATGATGTGAGTTCCACAAAAAACATAGGGTTAGTTAGCATTATTTATATGTAGAAATATAGTATGCATACATATCATATTTTGCTGCTACATTCATCTGTTCAGTAGGATGTCTTCCTCAGCTACAGCTTTATTGTAGGCAAACCACAGCCATATTTTAGAAGCCAAGTATGCTGTTATATTGCTTGATGTATAATGAGATGCACTAGCCAGCAGAGACTCAAAATAGACCCAACATGATTCAGAATATGCTACTTTTACACAAACAGTGCCTCTAACATAATTAATTTGGTGGTAATAAAAGGCAAAAATGTAATTCTGCTTTATAGTAAGAAGTGCATTAAATTAAGAGACAGTGAACTCTCAACAGTAAATTTGACTTGAGGGTTAAATTCTCTGTTCTACTGAAAGGTCACCACATGATTCAATGTTTTTAATCCTTCCACAGTGTAATGATATTTTAGGGGATGTTTGCAAGCGTATATCAGGTTTGTCTATACAAAATCACATTTGATTTCAACACATGGAGAAGGGATGTTTCCTCCTTGTGTATAAAGCATGTGTTAATTTAAATTCTGTCATTGGAAATTGTTTTACATATATTTTGGAGCGGAATATAAATTGCAACCATTGAAACATATGTAGTTTCACTGCAGACAGAAAATAATTATTATGTTACAAATTTAAGAAGGGAAGAAACTGCATAGGCATTTTAGACAATCCCTATGTAAAGAAGATGGAAATCTGGCTGGCTATGGCTGTATGTACTGGGTGGAATGCACCTCATGCAGGGATCTCAGAGGCACTGCTGCTGGCTTGGTGTTTGCCATACTGGAGTGGGACATGTAGTACAGTAAGTCTTAGTGCAGACTTTGAAAACGACATTGTCATTATTGTCAGGGCACTGTGCCTATTCTTGTAAATCCTGCCTTCAGCAGGAATGATCATTTGGGTATAGCATCCCACTATTTCCAATTTGGAAAGTATCACTGGGAGCATGCTGTCAAATCTTTTTTTTCCTTTTGATCCCCATCTTGAAAGGAAACCTTCAGTGACCTGATGGGAATGTGAGAAGTTATTAAAATCAGTCCATATAAATAAATAAATAAATAAATAAATAAATGAATAAATAAATAAATAAAATTAATATATATACACACAGATATGAAATCTGTATTTAATTAAGGATGGATTATGGCTAGCCCATTGCAAAAATGTATTTTAAAACAAATTGTTTCCATACCTAGAAAGGTGCATTTACCATAACAAAACTACTTCTCAGTTTGAGTCAAATTCCCCAAACAACTGCTGCTAAAAATGGCTTTTATATGAAGAGGGCATTTCTGGCTTCACTACACTGCACAAGATGTGTGCATGTTTCCTTGTTTAATTCATTTACTGATTATGGTAACTGTCCATATTGTAGCACTTCACCCTCATCTTAAACTCTCCCCTCAGAGCAGAGAAGAATTACAGCCCATATGCTGAAGAGTTATTTTTCCTTGCAGTTTTTCATACAGGTTGGAATATTTCTGCTAGGTAAGACCAACACTGAGGAAATCATCTACTTGGTCTGGTGCAGTCACACTCTGCCAGGGACATCACACACACATTGGTGGTGGAGCACGGGTGGATGTGGTTTGTGGTTTATGGTTTATGAAGTGGAAAAATATGCAGGCTCTCTCAAAGACACTCATCTACAAATGACCATCAACTTAGAGGTTAGGACACTCCTTTGAAGAGTGGCAAAAATAAACTCTTGCCCACTTTTTGAGTCACAGTAGATTTCTCAGAAATTCACGGGGCAACAGAATGAGGATATCCTTCCAAAAAAACAATGGGAAGATTTTTGTTCCAGACCCTACTTAAATATATGCATATATATATATATATATATATATATATAAAAAATAAATATATGCAAAACAGAGTAGCTACCACGGGAAGAATGGTAGTGCCTTTTCTCACATTACTCATCATTTCTACATCACATTACTGACCTAGGAGGAAGTCCCCTTAAGAGTAAAAAATTGAACATGAATTTCCTTATCCTGGGTTAATGCTCCCACTAAGCATCCCATGAAAGGAAATGAGAAAGGTTGCCTGTTTACCATGTCCCACAAGACATACTTTATCTCATCCTGTTAGGATCTAGCCCTACCATTTTGAGAGAAGAGAGGGGGAGAAGTAATTGAATCCTGCTACTAGCCTGTATTAGCTAATTTCAGAATAAAAACACTTTTATTCAGGAACAAGTTCTTGGTCAGGACCATCAAAAACAACAACAACAACAAAAAAAACCCACTACTGAGGTCTTCAATGCCTGGGGTTGCATGTGGTGAGGTGGACAGTTCCATATTGTCTCAGTCACCAGAGAAACAGGACATGCCCTGTGTTCTTCCTTTCTTCCAGTCCATGCTGGGTGCAGCTTCAGCAACATGGAAAATGAAGGTGCCACTGCTAAGTGCACACGGCTCACCCAGCAAAATGAAATTAGTAATCCTGCTGCACCTGTATACAGGGGGACTGACAAAGCACTAATGTCTAAATGGAGCATTTGCTGGAGGAGCAATGATGCACAGGGGAAACAGATTCTCTCAGACAATACCTTACTAACTGCTGGCTCTTAAAGGGAAACCTGCAGTTCACTGTCTGTGCTGGTATGATTGGATCAAATTTCCATATTTCTGTCTGCAGCAGCCCAAGGAACCATTTTGTTGGTTTTGTTTCATATTCTGAACAGGCAGCAGCTGAGAGGAAAGTTTTATCTTCATTTAATCATACTGTCACATAATTGGTGTGTTTGATAAGAGTAAAAAAAGTCTTGTAATATAATCATATGCTCATTTTCTTAACAACCCACCTCAGCAATAAGCATGAGTTGCATATAACTGTTCCTCATTCCCCCGTTTCTTTTTCATACCTTACTAGTGACTAAAGTCTTTTAAACTCTTCCTCTTATATAAAATTGCCAGCAATTTCATAGGTTCTCATGGATTTCTGATTAAACAGTCGCTGTTTTCATCAAGTTGTAGTTTCTTCATGATTTCTTTTCTTCCTCTATCTTCAATTTTTTGTTTGGTTTGATTTGGTTTGTAATTTGTCTTAGAAATATTGTTCACCTCTGTCACTCTGAAAGACATTGGTGGTTGCACTGTTCAATGATGCAAAAAAGAAAGGATTTCCACATCAAGGGAAATATAATTTCCACTGTAGTGAAACTGCACATCTAATCCACTGTTGGTTGACAATTATGCCCTAAGCTCTGACCAGCCTGGGAGTGGGCATTGTGCCATTCAAACAGTAGGGTAAAATTGCAGGCAGCCAAAAATCTGGCTTAAACATATCTCTTGAGGGAACAATCCCAGCTAAGAACATTCCTATTTGTCTGAACTCAAGTTATTCATGCACATGCTGATGTACCATTAAAGATGACATGGGAGGTGACTCTTAAACCAAAATATCGTAAGAGCCAGAGAGGAGAGAAGTGATGTCTTCTTGTGGGTTTGTAGAAGAAACCTGAGGTACAAATTAAAAGGCAAATTCTCTGAAGACATTTCCTACCTTTCTTCCCTTGGAAGACAAGGTGGAGGTTGTCTTATTTCCTGAAGCGATACACTCTGTGTATACACTGTCTGGATGAGCAGCAGACAAGAACAGCTGGCACACACACACACCCCCTTTCCTCTGCTGCTTGCTGGACCTGCCAGCTTGGCCTGCAGCTTCCAAACAGCTTTGAGTTCTGCCCTTGCCTGCCCACCTCTCCATGCCACCCTTCAGGAGAGAAAAAAGTAACTAAAAATTATCTTTTGAAACATCTGATGTAGGTCAGCACCTTACAGTGTAGAAGGAGATAAAAGTGATGATGAGGAAATCCTTACAATCCAAAATATTCAGTGTAACCAGTTCCACCTGAAAATAAAGTACAGTACTTAGAATTCTTTGCATCATTGCAATGTAAGTTTTCGTTCTCTAGAACTGAACTTATTGAACTTTTATTCCTCTTCCATTGGGTTCTTCAAGTCATACCTCTGCTGCCCTACTTCTCAAATGGAAGATACTCTGCTGCCCCAGACCTTATGAAATTCAAAGGCTGAGAGTGGTGCTGGACTGTGCTGCCTTTCAGTGACATAACATGGTCCAGACTACAAAACTGATGCTGTTAAACTGAAAGTACTTAACCGTGAAATGGCATTTACAACCCAAAAGTGTAAAACTACTACCTTAACTTTATGTTTTTCTAAATAAACTTGATTTAATATGCATCTCATTCCTTTTACCCTCCTCTTCTTCACTCCACTTTTCTTACTAGTAAATTATTTGCTAGGCTGGTTGTTCCAAGTTCTCTTGATACTAGATTATTTTTATTTTCTGGGTAATTAAATGTACTTACTCTGTAACCAAGGCCAAATATTTTTCTTATCCAGAGAAGTATTCTACTGCAAGGGAAGTGACTTCATATAGCAACATTTCCTTTGGGAGATATGCTTGAGTCTTTCCCCAAAGAGGGCAACCTGTTTCATAAACTCAGAGAAAGCTCTAGAGTAGATTGACTAGGCAAATTTCCATTTATCACCATTTAGCAGCATCTTCAGCTGTTGTGAATTACATAAAAGCTCAGACCTTTACCAAAAAGACCTGTATGGCTGGTCAAATGATTCTGGTCACCTCATGAATCTCATCATTATTATGAGAGAAAATATTGCATATCAGCTGCCAGTAATTGTTTATGTGTTTCTCTGATATACTTTCATAGCAGTTACTGTATATGGTTGCTCTATTAATCTTTCTATATGAGCAGTTCCTTTGTTTAATTAAATTGGACCCAATGAGGCAGTGCATGGTCCTCTGATAAGCTCATTCATCTTTATTTGATTCTTTGCTGACACATTAGTTGCCCTGTGACACAGGTTAAGTCATTGAGTGGCCATTACCTTCTCGTTTACTCTCTCATGTTACTCCTAACCACCTTCCTGAAGTCAGATCCAGATGATTTGTGCCAATTTCATGGGGGCACAAACTGGAACATCCGATAACTTTCTACATGGCTGACTTTATACAATCTTGCTTGCACATCTCAAGCTGCTATGTCTGTCAAAACACAATTTTTCCCCTCCTCCTTATGGGCTTTGATAGAGCTATGAGTACTAGAGGTCTCAATTATAAAATGTCATGACACTGCCGCACAATTTTTTACAGTAATTTCACAGTGTCACTTTGTGATTATTTCAGGATAGCTTTGAACCATGACTGAAATGAATTGTGGCCCTTAGTGTATTGGGTGATACAAATTGTGAGCTTGTGTGACAGAGAGGCAGGCATTGTTAGGAATAAACTCCATGTGAAGAAAGGGAAGCATGTATTTTTTTTCAGAAATGATACAAAAAAAAAAAAATCAAGCAGCAAAAGGGAGGCAGGGAAAGCAAGTGGAAGAGGAAAGAATTAAATATTTGCAACAAAGAAAGCATCAGCTGAACACCTTGAATTCAAATGGTCCCTTTGCTCAAATCAGGGCTTTTCCAGGCTCATACAGCTGAAGCCCAACCTGGAATTCTGCAATAAACTTCATCAAACTCTGTCACAAGGCAGAGAAATGTGTTCCATGTGCTTCACAAAAAAAACATCAAAACCAACTCCTTTAAACTTTCAGGTTTTTAAAATAATGTAGTGAAGAGTCAGATAAACACCTTACCAGGAAAATGTTGGTCCATAATACTGCTTCAAGTAGCTTTAAAGCACAGATGTTCATACAAAATGAGTGAATAAGGAAATCTTTGCAGGTGTCTCTCTCAACCACCTCCCTGGCTGAAATAGTGAAGTCAAGGCAATGAGATATGCTTCCCAGAGATCCAGACTTGTAAGAGGATGGAAAAGAGAAGAGGCTTGCCCTTCTTCTACTATGTGAGGAATTGGAGTGCTCTTCAGCAGAATGTGTAAATAAATATTGAACCTAGTCCTCTGCAAACTTACTGTCCTCAAAATCTGTGGGAAAACAACAAATGAACACCCCTACTCTGAAAGAGAGATTGTTTTCCTTTTAAACAAGTGTTTTCAGCATGGTTCTGAGTGAATAAAATGCTTAGGAAAGGAAAGAAAGGAATGGAAAGTGGAATGGAGGAGAAAAGATGTTCCCTGAAACCATACTAGATCTCTGAAATTTGCTTAAGTTAGATTGGATTTGTTCAGCAACCCAGGGGAAGTTGCAGACCACTTTCTTAAAAGTGAGAAAAAGGAGAAAATGCTGTCAAAGCAAATTTTATTTACAGCTGAAGTCCCATTTCAGCTAAAACACAGACAAAATATGTAGTAATTTTATTGATTGCCATGCTTTTGAACTTTGATCAAAGTGTTATATTTTACATGAACTTGTACTATTTTTATAATGTAAAGTTTATAATGGCTTGTGACACACTGGAAATACTAACACCCATTTTACCCCAGAATTCAATAGCAATTCAACCACTTTGCAGAAAGAATGGCAAAATCTAGTAAAAATATCCCATCAAAATCAGTTGATACTCAGTTTGATTTATTTTGATGTACAAAATAATTTACATAATGTATTTTCTAAATATCTTCTAAATATCTTATCTTCAGGCTATCTTCTAAACCCTGAAGTAAAATCAGGGTTAAGTAGCTCAGTAAGTGAACTTGAGGGGTGATCCTGCATCTGGTCTGGGTTTGGGCCAATTCAATCCACTGGTGACAGTTTGGATTTGCTAGTATTTTACTTTGTAAGGAGTACATTTTTTAATGCAAAAAATAAACTGTAGTTTGTGGAGGAGTTTGTTTTCTTTATTTTTCCAGCCCTTTTACTTTCTCCCTTCCTTTCTTTCTTTCATAGAAGCATAGAATGTCTTAGATTGGAAAGGACCTTTCTCACTTTTTCCCCCCATTTTTGAAGTCTACCTAACACTGATGAATGTCCATAACATTTTTTTGTTTGTCAGGATTTTCTTGCTCTTTGTTTTTATGCAGTGAGAAGCATTACACCAAGTAAAACAAAAACAAAACAATAATTGATCGTATAAATGACAGGCAACACCAGGCACAAGGTTGACAGCAAATGTTAAATGGCATTAGAAAAAAAAGCTTTTATCTCTTCTCACCTCCCATAGTGCATGTTTGATGTAAAGTACAACACACTTGTTGCCAGCAAAAATGGCCATCTCATTTAGACTGTATTGCTGTGTACTTTCATTCAGCACCTATAACATTACTTTATATTGCAGATTCAAGCTTTTTTATGTTACGTAGAACAAGGATAACCTTCTTGCATCTGAAACTCCTGCACAATCTTACAAGAAAACTCAATTAATCAATTAGAATACTTTACTCAGATTACAGGGGAATTATGTGCCTCAGTCACTGAGAAGCGTTGGAACTTTCAGTGCATTACAGCAATTAAGAATACTTAATTTCCAAATGGCACAAGTGAACAAAGTGTGAGTCATGGTGAACGTTTACTCCTTAAAAGCCATCAGTGCTAATGGTTTTGTAACCTTTATAAATTTAATATGGGCTTCATTTATACAGCAGTGAAACCCACGTCAGGATGGTGTAATATTACTGCTCATATGCACTGAGCTTTATGCAGCCACACACTTAATTGCATAAATAATAAAGATAGGTTTTGGGGTAGGCATCTCCTTACACTAGTTTTGTGAGCAGATATGATCACGCTGTGCTATCACACTCTAAGAAGTGCACTTAAGGCAATCAATAAGTAATGATTCATAACATTTTTTTTCTCCTCAGAGAAGTTTTGAGAAGTAAAGATTAGGCCAAGAAAGCAGAATATTTTTAGTGCATTTTTGGAAGGATATCTTGTCTGTGTCTGCATATTTGAATAGCCCTTTTAGAATTTGTCTCTCCAATGAGCCATTCTCACAGTTTTTGGAGAAAATATTGAGATCATAAACCCAAGAAGGGTATAGATTTATTTTCTTTTGCATCCTTCAGTGGGAACATCCACAGGCAAATCCAAGGGGCCACCAAAGAGATTACCAGCAGTGCAGTGATAGGATGTGGGCACCCAGAGTAATTTTCAAACTGGATTTTGGGACTGAAAAGAGATCCTGCATTCCACTCTAAAAGAGTAAGCCCTTCAGTCAGTGAGATAATGAGCACACAGATTCAGTAGATTTGGGTAGTTCCTAGCAAGATTTTGCCCCTACAGCCTGCTGCTTTTGCTAGAAGAGTGATCTTTTATCCCAGCCTGCTTAGCTTGCAGCTGTGATCTGTTTGATTTTTTTTTAGTTTTCTTCCTTTCTATTTTTCTGCATTTAGAACAGTGAACTGACTAGTGCTGTTCTGAGCAGTGGAGACATAAATTTGAAAAAGCCTGTAGTGATGGTCAGTGCTGCAGATTCAACTGAAAGCTGGGGATAAAAAACATAGTGGCAAAATGTGTAGAGAAGGTAAGTTGCATGCAGAAGAGCTACAGATCCTCTCTCAGCATTGGGATCCTACAAGATTTTAGTTTCTGAAATTATTTCCTAGATTTGTTTGCTTTTTTAGCCTAGCTGTGTCCTTCCCTCTACTTCTGTTCCCCAGAAGAAATAAAGTTCTAGTTTATTTCTTTTCCATAGGAAAGGTTTTTTTTTCCTTCCATGGAAATTCAAATCTAGGAAAGTATCACTAATTTTGGTGGTTAGACAAGTTTTAAAACTAAGCCAAGGTTTGGAATCATACCATGCTTATAAACACAGTGAAAATTTTTCAGCCTCTCCTAAGAGCAGCTACAGTCAATGAGGTGAGGTGAGAAATATCCCTCAAGGTTCTTTTTCAGCTGATACACAAATAAAACGAAATTGTCAACAGCAATCCTCAGAAAATTAGAATATTTATTAAACATTTTTTAAAAATAAGCAACCAATCATCATTAAATGTGTTGGTATTCATTACAATTAAATTAGTCTTAGTTAATTCATTAAATATTAATATTAAATTCAAATTCAATTCCATAGAAATTATAATCTGGCAATTAATTAACATATTAAAATTAAGAAACATTACCTGTCCCTTCCAGGCAAAAATCTTTTTTAATGAAAAATCTTTCAGGGAAGGAATTAAAGGGTTTGTTTACGTTTTTTTTCAGTGATAGGAGAAAAAAAAAAAATCACAAATTGTCAGGATATTTCCTTTCTTTCCATCCTTGAAAGATATTTTGAGATTTTTTTTTTTGCATGAAATATCTTTAGACCAAGATGAGATTTGTTTTTAAAAATGTAACTGAAAAACACTTAGTAGTCATCTGGTGTTTTTGAAACAATTTATAATCTAAATCATTTCTATTCAAGGTTTGATTCTAAAAAAAACGTGGAAATGGTGGACTTTTCAGAAGCCTTTTTACCATTTTCATTATTTTAAAAGATAAAAATTGCTGTCACCAAGAGTTTTAACATAACTATGTTATAATCATACCTTTCACTAACTCCTATTTTCCTCTCCAATTTGATAATCATAGTACTTCCTCAACTTCTTAGAAAATTATATGGCTGTGTGATAGCCCTCGTAGACTGAAACATATCTGTACATGAATTAATAAAAAAACCCCAAAAAACCAACAAACAGTGGACTGCAAGAATCCAGTATGATGCCCTGTGTGTCATGACTCACACAGCAGCCTGCATCAATTATGGGGATACCTGGTGTTTTTTACCTCTGCCACAGGTACATGGAAGAGCTTGTTTTACTAATTGCCTGACTGCTGGCAAGACCTACTGACAGTGTTTGTTGCTTTTTGGGAGGAACAGTTTTATACTACTGACTTGAAAGCTTTAGAGGTAAAAATACACATAAATTGCTGGCAAGTTTGGGACAGGTTCCCGTGCTCTGCCAGTGAGGAGCTGCACAAGGACCTGGGAGGGACCTTGGCCAGGAGCTGACCCAAACTGGCCAAAGGGATATTCTGGACCAGATAAATATTCTGAATATCATGCCCAGCACATAAACTGGGGACAAGTTTTCTGGGAGGGGCTGATTGCTCCTGGGAGATGAGCTGGGCATCAGTCAGTGGTTAGTGAAGCTGCTGTATTGTGCATCAGTTGTTTTTTTGGCTTTTATTCCTTATTCTCTTTTCATTATCTCTTTTTCTTTTTCTTTTCCTTTTTCTTTTTCTTTTTCTTTTTCTTTTTCTTTTTCTTTTTCTTTTTCTTTTTCTTTTTCTTTTTCTTTTTCTTTTTCTTTTTTTTTTTTCTTTTTCTTTTTCTTTTTCTTTTTTTCTTTTTCTTTTTCTTTTTCTTCTCCTTTTTCTTCTCCTTTTTCTTCTCCTTTTTCTTCTCCTTCTTCTCCTTCTCCTATTAATAACTGTTCTTATCCAAACCTTTGGGTTCTAGCTTTTTTCTGGTTCTCTCAGCCATCCCACCAGAGATGAGCATATGATTGAGCAGCTGCATGGTACTTGGTGGCTGAGGGTTATCTCTGGTATTTTTAGAGGATGGTCATTTCTGGTGGCAAATCAAATCAATAAATTTTGATGAATCCAATTAAGTGTTATTCTTTATTATTTATATTCTTTATGTTATGGGAAAATATCATAGCAAAAACATCTTTGAAATCATACTGGAGAATGCTGGAGGTGAATACATGTTTATTCTATATGTTAAAATATAGCTAAATTTTGCATGTTGATATATAATGAGGAAAATAGGCTACTGAGTTGATTTTTTTTTTCCTTTGGGAAAATTATGAGGAAGAAAAAAGGAATAGGACACTTGTCACCTCATTCCAGCTCATTTGAAAACTCAGTAAGATTTTTGCCATTTTTATTGATCATGGGACTATGTCCTAAAGACCTTATCTGCAAGATATAGTAATTAGCCTATTCTGTATGCTCTAGTTCAGTTCTACTCGACTTTTTTTCCTTATGCTTTAATCTCCAGAACTTTGGTGTAATTTGAGTGCCCAGCTTAGATGGATGGCATTCATTGAAAGATGATCATAGTATCTAGTAAGTGTCTGATTACCCATTGGACATCAATATTTTCCTTTTAAAAGCATTGACATGCCATTAATTGTGATTGTAATTCTTGTGTCATGCCCTTACAAGTAATATATTTGGATTCCAAATGGCAAATAACTTCTTAAATTGTTTGTGTGGGAAATATTGAGCATTCTAGAGAAAGTTAGAACTAGATTACCCCTCTGTAAATCTGGTGTTAGTTCTTTATATAAAATGGAGCTTTTTAAGTAATATCACTAGTTTTGGAGTCTGATCTCCCTTTTTAGCGAAAGGGAAAGTAGGGAAGAAAATGGAAAGTCAAACACCAAATTTGTATCCACATCTGATGTTTTCAACATTTGTACTTACTGAAACCACTAATCAGAGTTGATTGTCCTTAACTAAAAAATGCTTAGCTAATATCCATTCAGGCCTCAGCCTTCAATGGGTGGCTCAGACTGGTATTAAAGTACAAAAGAGGGTTCACAAAGAGGCACATTTGTGTTGCACTGTGTACTTTCATTTCCATCAAACTTCTTACAATTGAGACAGAAAATCTAGTTATGCTATCAGCGTTAGCCTGACCTCCTCTAAGTAATCCATGTGGTTTCCATATGGTGGCAAGCTTACCCTGCAGAAAGCAAATGGGTGCAGTGGCAGTGCACATGTTGTGCTTCAAAGATTCTGCCTTAAAAAAGGCCTCTGCCAGTTGCCACTGAGATGATCCACTGCCAACTGAAGATCCTGATTCAAAGTACCCTCGCAGCCACAGTCCAAAAACCAAGAAATGCAGCATGGTTCTTAGATGCTGAGATAACTCCTGACTGATAAATAAAGCTGTCTTTTAGAGAAACAAATTATTCTTAGCCTTAGGATTAAGTTTATTACACAAGAAGCATGTGTTAAAGGCACAGAACTTAGAGCAGAGAAAAAAAGGGCAAGAGTCTGAACTAGGGATGTGGTTTTCTAGGCTTGTTTAGAGGAGGTATAAACCAATTAAAAATCAATATAATTTTGTGCATAACAATAAGATTATCGTGCAAATGAGTTGTCCTTCAGAACTGCATGCACACTGCTTACTATATTTCACCTCAGGTTGTTTAAAAGAGAAATGCAAGTGATGGATTATGGGTTGGCAAGCACACCATATGCTGAGATATGATGGAGCAAGAGCCAAAGAGCACTGCCCAAGTATGTAGTCCCTTTTTTCCACTACAAGCAGCCCATTATCTGCAGAATCTGTCTAAATTCCACTGTATAGACAAGGAAAACTTTGAAATGACACAGATAGAAAACTTATTTGCATTTAATTTGTTATCTCTATTTGTCATGAAATTCTAATAAATACAGATAACATTTCTTATTTCAAACTAATTATGCTAAAATAGTCACACACTTTTAGGAAATCAAATTCACCTTTTGCCAATAGCAATCACAGATAGATTGCCTCCAACTTGTGACTAAATCTTGAAAAGTGTTTTGACAACATAGAGTGTCTCTAATTGTCCTGTAAAGAGAACATGGGGACTGTGCCAACAATCCCTTGTTTTCCACTTCACTGGTATCTTGTGTCGCACTCATTCATTATCTGCACAGTAGCTGTAACAATAGCAGCCTTTCTAGGCAATTGCATCATTGCAGGTCTACCAGGAAACTGAAAGTTGTCACGTTATTCAAATAATCTTCATAGGTCTTGGCTCAAAAGAAGATTTGCTATTTTGATGAACTTATTTCCTGTTCCCATGAAAAAGACATGACCTAACTAGAACAGTCCTCCAAACATGCAAGAATTCCATGAAGTGCCACTCACTCAGCATTTGGGGATTTTTTTTTTTTTTTTTTTTTTTTTTTTGTAAGCAGTAAATTGTTTCCCTGACATAGAAAAAAGACTCATTACAAGCAAATGTGTAATCAGGTATTTATTTTGTGTCTATTTTGTTACTGTTTGTGTAACAGAGGAATGTTCCATCACAGAATTTCAAAGAAGATGATACAACCGCCTTGGATAAACATTTGAGATTTTACCAAAGAATTCAGTTCTATGATTGTTATTCTTTTACAGAAGAGACAGAATTTACAAATGTGAATGAACATATTGGCAGCCTGCCACTGTGGTACAATAACACAGTGTAACTGCTGCAGCTCCCTCATCTCCTAGGAGGAAATCAGTGTTTGTTATGTGGTAGATGGCATTTAAATGTGCTCAGGTGGTTCATAGGGTATCAGTTGAAATAAATATACAGTCACAAATTGGAAAAAGCCTTTAAAACATTAGACTACCTAAAGGAAGAAAAATTAAGTTAGCATATAGTTATCAAGATAAGCATAGTGAGAAAAGTGCACTTTACCTTGTAGGCATCAATAAGTAAATTAAATTATACTCTTGCAGTTTTATTCCCCTTTATTTCCAAAATCTTAACATCATTTAGCATGCAATAAGGCCTTGTAAGGATTAGATGCACTTGATCTGGGCTCGATTTTGTGTTTTGAAACTGCCTCATCCTGCAGTGTGTCACCAGGTGAGAAAAAACAGCACCCTTGGAAGCAATCACTCAGCAATCACACAGCAACATGCACCTCTAAAAAAAGGCTCAGGATTAGTGTCGAGAGCAGGACTAGCCTCTAATTATGAATTTTTAAGCAAAAACAAGTTTTGTTGTGACTTTTAACTGGCACAGGCAGAAGCCCTGACAACAGGATGATTTCCTTCTGTCTTTGCATCCAACACTTATTTCTGCATTGGGCTGCTTCCCTCTCTTTTCATGAATAAAATTCGAGTTGCAGTTTAAGGAGCTGAAAAACGTGGGGGTTTTTTGTTTTTTTGGGTTTTTTTGGGATCATATTCAAGTCCACCTATGTCTGCTTTGGTGTGTGGTGAAGTGAATGTTTCAACAAGCAAAAGGCTCCTTGAGGTAGTTAGTAAACAACTAGAAAGTTTCAGTGAGAGGGTCTAAGCCTCTGGCTGGTATTACCAATTTATGTTTAATTCCAGTTTAGCAAACAAAGAGTGGCTCCTCTCCTGGTTGTCATACCTAGCTTGTTAAACTTCCCACATAGCTCTCTCAAAGCTTTCCATTCAAATTCTGGACTGGAACCACAAAGAACAAGAGCACAAGAGCAAATAGCTCTCACTCTTTACCAACCTCCCTTCTTTCTTCTTGAGCCTGAGGTAATGGGTTTAGGTGGTTGCAACTATTGCATTGACGTTATAGACTCCCATCTGCTTTGTTGCTGGCCTAAAACACCTTATTGCTATAATCTCTTAATAGTTAGCCATCAAACTTGCCAACTACTCATTTAGGGATAGGGGGAAGAGGCAAGAAGCACTAGAATGTTACATTCATGCACTCTAGGATTTACATCCAATTTATGGTTTCTCATCACTTGAACTGTGAACTGTGTATGTGCAAAAAAAGGGCAGTTAAACAACACAACTCCTGATGTGTCTTGTAAGCATTGCAAATTTGTAACAGAACTGTGCGCAGGGACAGATTGTAAAGTATAACTCCAAAAGCTTGCCTGGCATTCCCCTGCATCCAAAGGCAAAGGAGCAAGCCCTTTCCAGAGAAAGATGTGTCATAGCTTTGGTTGAAAAATAGTAAGGCAAGTATTTTCTTCATCTTTGCTTCTGAAAAACTATTTCTAGTAAAGAAAAAAGGAAAAACCAAAAAAAAAAAAAAAAAAAAAAAGCTGTCTTTTTTATTATACCAGGGGCATTTAGGTGACTGGCATAGCCTTAAGATATTAAATTAAAATGCTTTGTGGAACCCTAGGCAATTCAAAAGTCATAATGGAGTATGACTTACAAGAAAACAAAGCAGTCTTGCCCTAAATGACTAGATATCTCTATTTTAGAATTTATGTAACCCCTGCACTTTTGCTAGGGGATGCTGCAGATGCTGAAATAATGTTTCACCATTATTCCTTTGTTTTATATCAGAAAGCAAAAGTATAGCAAAGAAAAAATTGACCTTTTCATGTGTTTTTAGACTGCTATGTCCAGCAAAATAAAAATTAAAGACTATTTTCATAGCTTCTCATATTTCTTGCCAAGTGAGAAACAGCACATTACATTTAAATTTTGGGAAAGATGTAAGGCACAGTTAGGTATAACTATAACACTTTTCAGAGAGGACAATAATTTTCATATGTGTTGGTTCTCTTCATCTACTTTTGCTGGAAGTATGGTAATCAATATTAAACTATTGGTGGAAAAGCTCAGAGAACATGACTGTAGCTATAATAGAAACTTTGATCCTCTCTCCTGTGCAGCAGAGGCATAAAGCTGCTTGGAAAACTATGTTTGGAGAAACAGAAAAGGGAAATGGGAAGATTTTCAGAAACATGGGTGGATAACAGATGAATTTACTTGCCTTCTAGCAGCAGACACACAAAAATCCAAAATTAAAATCCTACACCTTTGTTTTTTCTGGGAGTTTTAATTAAAGGAGCTTAGAACTGAGAGGAAGAAAATGTTCCCATCTCTGAGCTTCCAGATCCAAGGAGAAACTCCCTCTGCATCACACAGAGATACACCCTTTCATCATGAATCTTCTCATTATCAAATTAATCTTCTTGTTGCTCTTAAGTGACAAATGCTCTGACTGCTGGAGCCCTTCTGCACTTGTGTTTGTAATAAGGCTCTTCTCTTTCCCTCCTATTTTTTAAAAGAGGTCTCAGCATTCACATACACTCTAAGACTCTTGTCCTTTATATTCGTTGCAATAGAGAAATCCATATAAGAAAATGTAGGCAAAGCAGAAGATGTTTAGATCTTAGTGATTGCTGCTGTCAAATAGATTTTCTTGGGACTACAGGGTAGAATATAGGAGGAAGCATATGTTTAGCACTGGTGAAAAGTATACAATAATATACAATTTTTATAATTTAAAAGTATTTTGCACTTAAACTGAAGAGTTGAAGATATCATTGTAAGAGAGTTGGACTAACAGACCTTTAAAACCCCTTCCAACACAAACTGTTCCATGACTGCATGTAAGGTTTTGTTTCATATTTATAACCCATACATACCATTAGAAAACCCATCAAATAAAAAGGGCTTTCCCTTCTGAAGAGTAAAAAGGTTAGTAGAAGGAAGTAGTATTCATTACTAGAATCAAAGAGGTAGCAGAATATTTTGTCAAAAAGAAAAACTCCTATCTATTTGTAATGAAAACTTGCTACTTGGTTTATCAGAGTAGGTTTACTTTGTTTATGTAAAAAAAAAATATTATTCCCATTTCACTTGTCATGATATTTTATTTATTTTTTTGCATGAGAAGGCAAATATCCTTTTCATGACATTGAGAAACTTCACTTTTTCATATTTCAATAGTGTAAGATCTTTTAAGTGATATTTCTTGTTGTAGGAATTCAACTGCTTCATTGAATAAGTCTCAAAATACTTGTAAGTACCTGACCTCTTCCTGTCTATTTGTACAACAGTTAAAATTCTTCATTAGATTTCAAAAACATATAAAAATATTAGTTTATGAGATGCATTTATATATAGATTGTCTGATTATGTTCTTAAATTCCAAAACGAATTATTAAGTCACAACATTGCTGGCTAGTGTAAGTTTCTATTGGAAAATTTCTGGGTTTAGTATACCATTCCTGAATAATATAATCACGTTGTACTTGATAGTATCAATAGAAATCACATCTCCTTTTCTATAAGAAATAGTCTAAAAATGTACAGACCACCCTACTTTAGAGAGGACTAAAAAACACGGGTAAGATGCTGTTCTGGGGAGAATTAAAACCACACTGTATCTTCATGTATGTCTTAAAAAGTGTTGAAACATATGAATTTGTTAGCTGCTTGCTAGGTAGCATGATTGCTTCTGAGTGTATTTTTTCATATAGTTTCCCAAATGGCTCTGCAGAGGTACAGATATAAAGATACTATCAGAATAAACTATCCACTGAAGCATCATGTTCCCTAGACTTCAATGTCTTGTATGTCAGTGGGGTATATAAGCAAAGAGAAAGCATTTTTCTCAGATTGATTTGACTGGGAAACTGGGAAGTCAACTTTGTGTCAGGGAGAGCAGCAAAAGAAAAAGACATGAGTGGTTTCTCCTTTCTGCCCTATTTTTAATTAGGTACTTGCCCTTCTAGAGAGGCATGGAACAATTAATGGTACTGCATTGAGATCTGTGAAATTCAAGGTAAGTTTCCATCTGTACTGGCTGTCCTAAGCAAGGTAATCTGCTTGATATTCTGCTGTGAGAGAACTTACAGAATTTTGTGTTTGAGTGAAAGCTCGCTCAGTAATACTGGGTTGCTTCTTTGGCAACCCCTGAAAAGTGCTGAATGGAAAACAAATTTCCTTCATGCAGGAAAAAAAAAAAACAAAGCCACACATTTCTGACAGGACAGTTTTAGGGAAGATAAAAATGGCATTTGGCTGGCTGTTTTTCCATCTGTGAATAGACTGTCTGCCTCTTCAGCTTCCCAGGACACTCACCCTGCCAGTCACCTGCCAGCCAGGCAGACCAAGAATCAGATTGACTGTGTGAAGGAGTGGGGATCTTATTGCTTGGGAAGCCACAGTGGATGAGCAGCTGCTCCAGCTTCTCAGCTTCCACCATGAGAAGACACTGAGTCAGTATTCACAAGGTTCATGAAAAAAAGGGAAAAAGGAAAAGGAAAAAGGAAAAGGAAAAGGAAAAGGAAAAGGAAAAGGAAAAGGAAAAGGAAAAGGAAAAGGAAAAGGAAAAGGAAAAGGAAAAAGGAAAAGGAAAAGGAAAAGGAAAAGGAAAAAGAAAAGGAAAAGGGAAAAGGAAAAGGAAAAGGGAAAAGAAAAGGAAAAGGAAAAGGAAAAGGAAAAGGAAAAGGAAAAGGAAAAGGAAAAGGAAAAGGAAAAGGAAAAGGAAAAAGAAAAGGAAAAGGAAAGAAGAGAAAAGGAAAGGAAAAGAAAAGAAAAGAAAAGAAAAGAAAAGAAAAGAAAAGAAAAGAAAAGAAAAGAAAAGAAAAGAAAAGAAAAAAAAAAAGGAGAAAAAAAAAAAAAAAAAAAGAGAGAGAGAAATAAGGTTAAATGTTGCTTGTAACCAAAACTGTACAAATTTTTCTCTCAAAAGATTTCCAGCGAAGACTCCCTGAATGATGAAAAAACCCACATGTAGATGTTTTGTAAGGCAGTAGATATCAGAGGTCAATATATTGAGAACTTTTTTAATTTCAGAATGGTTCCCTGATAAGGATGATGCTATAACTACAAATAGTCAGGTAAGCCAGACATACCCAATAATTTTATTATCTAAAAGTAAATGCAGACTTCTATTCTGTTAACATGACTTTTCTCAAGGGGAGCTGTATTATTCAGAGCAGAAAAGGAAGTAATAGAAGTCTTTAAGTGATAGGGGAAAAACTTTATTGAATGTACATAACAGCAAAAAAAGTCATTCTCATAGGTCTATTAGAGTACATTCAGACTCCTAGAAAATCACAACTATTGACAGACTTAGAAGACAAAAGATCTGTATAGAAAAAAAACGTGGTCTAATTATTGGATAGCTTGCAATTAGAGAAAAGCAAAATCAAACTATTCATTGATAGATAGTGACCAAATATAGAATGAGATGTGCTGAAAATATTGTTCTACTGATTTCAGAAACTGTAAGATAGGAGTTTCATTGATAACATGCAGTTGTACTTAGAAGAAATTTTTGTTGAAGATGATTTTGTCATACAGAAAAGCAGCTGTTTTGTCTCCATTTTACAATGAAAGAAGGAAAGTGTATTGTCATAGTATTTGAAGTGATATAAAGAAATGATCTAATGAAAGTAATTTCTCTACTGCTACCTTTTATATTACATTATTGATACAAGATTTGGCCATTAGGCAGTTTCTGTATCATTGCAGTTTTCAATCACAGTAAACACAGTTATAATATTCCTTAAAAATAGCTCTGTTAAAATAATGCTATTTGTGTTCAACTTTAAACCTCTGCCACTACTTCTATGTAATGAATCATAGCTGCAAAATGCAGGTATATCTTTCTACTGTAAATTTTAAGAAATTTAGGAAGAATTACGCAAACTGTGGGATGTGTTTTCAGCTACTGGAGCACTACAGTCCCTTGAAGAGACCCATATCACATGACACAAGATATGGATTTGGCCCTGTGTTCAAAAAAATTCCTAGACACTGAACTCTACTGACAGGTAGCCCTCGGGGCTTTAGGAGTTACTCAGATGCTTGGACTGAAAGATGCAACAAAAGTTTTCTTGGTGCTTATCTATATCTTGGATTTCCTTCTAACCCGTAAGAACAATGGCCCACACTTTAGGCTCACGTTAATTAATCCACAGTGGTTTGCAGTGGCATTATGTTTTGCAGTGCACATTTGTCTTTAACCTGGATTGTTCTGGAGTGGGAGGAGAGGGTTGTCCATCAGAAAATGGTTAGTTGGTGGTTTTCTGCTTTCTGAAGGCAGCCTGTGCAGTGTGGAGTCCAGGGTAGCCAACTTGTCTGGTGCCCAGGCACAAACTCCTTCAGCATGTGAGATTGAGCCATATATTCAAACAAACACAAGCCAGCACTTCCCTTAATGTGTTTGCTAGATTTCTCCCCCTTTAGCCAGCACTACTGTAGTCTTTAAACAGTGTGACAGAAGTACACTTCCACTTCAGTTAATGGATTTATCAAATACCTTATTTCATGCCTTCTGCTTTTGATTTATGAATTTTGATCCCGGAGACAAGGACCCTGTGAGTATTGATTGTGGAAAATGTCAGCCTAACAGAAGTTAATTTCGCCTGTACATGTGGAAGTCTGTGATTCCCTGACAGCGCTGTCTGTGCAGAGCGGGCTGTCACCCAGCCCAAGCGACACCACGCCAGCACAGCAGCCAGCCCCTCCACCCTGTGCTCCAGGATGGAAGCAGAGCTGGCACTGGCAAAGGGGGCACAGAAAAGGATGCCTGGAGTCAGGGCAGGGGAGCAGGGGGTGAGCTGCTGTGGATCCTGTCCCTCTGTGACTCCCTGCACATGATTGCAAGGCATCTGGTGGGACAATGAAATGTCACCCTGCCAGCACCACTACTAGTAGGCGACACTTCATTTATCAATGAGCTTTCTTTGCAAATTATAAGTGTTTATTTAATTGGTAGAGTCAAAATGTCACTTCTACTGTGGGGCACTTTGGTGATAGGAAGTAGATAATTTGTACTTGGTCGTTGTACCTCTTGTATTTGAGAGGTGGTTAAAAACTTCAAACACCCTGCTATGTTTTAATTTTGAAAGAATATATTATATCAGATGACAGAAAAGCAGAGAATGAACTCTGGATGTTAGATGAAAATTAAAAAATGTTATGAATACCTGGTCTTGTTTCTTCACCAGAAAAAAAGGAGATTCTCACTAGGCATTTACAAGGCTGAAAAGATGCCCACTGGGTTAAGCTAAAATAGATTAAGCATTTGTTTTAGTCCTGTAATTTGTTTTTTCCTTGACACTTTTCACTGGACTTTTCATCTGGCACTTTTTGACTAGAAGAAACATCACAGAAAAATTAAATCACATTGTTGTTTGCTGACTTTGTCTTAAAATTAGATTAAAAGTACATATAATAATGTAGGGAAAATGCTAGAGGCTATGAAATAATTAAACTATCAAAAGTTAAAAGTTAAAGTTACAAGTAAAAAGTGTTTAAAATTATATATGTAGACAAATACAGATAGCTGAACACAGACACTATAATAATCCTCTGGCTTGAGCTACTGAAGGAGTGGAGAATAATCTGTTCTTCCCCTAGAGAAATATCTTTATTTTTTCCCACTTGAAAGATTGATGTCACTCTACATAATTCAAGAGTTTTGAATAAATAACTTTTAGATAGATTTTGGTGGATTTGAGGGAAAAGTAGCAAAAAAGAGATTCTATGGCTTTAGTTTCACTTAAAATGGCAAAACACTTAGGCAGTGCTGTCTAATATGAAGGCAATATAAACAGGTAAAATGTAAAAGGAATTTGGTGCTTATGACCGTGGGAGGAGGGGAGAACAAAGTCCTATGGGGATCTCTCCTTATCACAGAGAAGTGTTATGTTACATAATGACTAACTTTTTTTAACAAGGTTTTTTAAGGAAATAGCATGGATTTTATTTTAATTTTTTAAATCTGGACATGGGCACATTAAGGAAGTAGGCCAGGTTTCATCTTATTTAGATATTTCAAGAGAAATAAGACCAACCCTTCTTTGGCTTTCACAGCTGAAAAAGATGTTATTAGAATGCAGATCAACTCCCAGTCAAAAGGTTTTGACCTCAGAATATACCTATGCTGGTCCTCTTTGCCTTTGGAAGAGTCGGATTTATCCACACGTGGAAGAGGACATCATGATCATGATGAGAGCATTGTTTATAGAAGGGAGGACCAGAATGGAGGTTGGAGGCCAACTACACCAGAGTGAAATATGCACCTCTAAAGATCTTCATTTATACTCCACTTGAACAGAAACGGCAAGGCTCCAGACAAAAATGTGTCAAGATAGAAAAATTAAAATTTATACATATAGTAGATAGATGCAGATAGGGATGTGTATGGATCATACACTTATATGCATACATAAATAGTCAGTATATCTGAATGTTAAACTTAATTTCAGAAACTTTTTACTTTTGGGTTGATTCTTTTCGCCTTCTCTCTTCTCTTCTCTTCTCTTCTCTTCTCTTCTCTTCTCTTCTCTTCTCTTCTCTTCTCTTCTCTTCTCTTCTCTTCTCTTCTCTTCTCTTCTCTTCTCTTCTCTTCTCTTCTCTTCTCTTCTCTTCTCTTCTTTCTTTCTTCTCTCTCTCTTTCTCCTCTTTCTTTCTTCTCTCTCTTTCTCTCTCTCTCTTTTCCTGTTTCCTTCTTTCTTGTCCTTCTTTCTCTTTCTCTTTCTGTTTTTTTTTTTTTTTTTTTTCAGGGTTTTTGAGGTTGGCGATTTTTTAGTTAAATATCTTTCTGTACGGTGGAGCAGGCTGTGTCCTCACCTGTTCAGCTGTTTCTACTCTACTTACATCACTCACACCCAGTCCATGTGGTTTTGCTTGAGACTTTGATTTAAAAATGTCATCAGACATACAATATTTCTATCTCACAAGGAAAGCAAAACCATTTTTTTATTTTTGTGGAAATATGAAATATATTATGATAATACATAAAGAGCAGGGGCTGTACAGGCTTTTTAAACTTTTTTTTTGTTATAAAATATATATATTTAATGAGGCACATTAATTCTATGTGTTTTTACTAGAAGGCCAGAATTGTATATGGCCATTTGCATGTGCAACTTTACGTCGTATTTACATGTTATCCTTTAACAACAATTTGACAAAATCATAGAGCCTTTGTTTAATGGAAAGGAAAATGCAAACAAATACTCCATCTCCTACATAAATACACAAAATCAACTGCTTGGGAGCATGTCAAAAATATATGAATGTTTTCATATGGTTATATGGCAATCATGCATTTAAGTCTGAGTCTCTAAGCACGTGCGTGCAGCTGCATGTGTCTAGATTTATGTAGTATGTCTAAACCAGGCAACAAGGAATTAAAGAGAACAGAAAATGTGCAAAAATATTTTTTTCCACATCAAGCCATATACTGAATAGAGAACTTCTATTTACAGAAATAATAAAATTGGGATATTATATTCCATTTTCTGGTAATACCTAAGCTAGATGGCTCCAAAGAATAATATGTTTTCAGCTATAATATAAATCACGTCTAAAAATTATTTTATTGGTACAGTTCTGAAAAGGTAAGGCAATATGGCTTAACAAACACAAGAACTGTGAAGTGGCTGTTCCATTAGAAATTATCTCGTCTTATAAAACTTCTATATCATTTGTAAAAAGCCTACAAAGACAAAACCTAAAAGTATTTTTGATGTGAAAGTAAACGTTGTCTTCGATATTTTCAACCATTGCACTTTTTTCTTTTGTAGATACAATTTTTCTTTAGGAAAAAAAGACTTGGCTTCCTAGCTGCAAATAGCTCTTTTATAGGGTGTGCATGGAAATTCCCTTGGTGAAGACATTGAATGTAGACAAACTATAAGGAAGGTGAGATTGTCAGAGATGCCTGAACAATCATGAATATTGTTATGATATTTTATGTTTTGCAAACCTGTCGTTATTTGACCTATACTCTGTCTGAAACAGAACCATAAAGTTAACAACACCAAAAAGCACCACCACAACCCCCAGGCTACTGTCCCTTCCCTGAGGACTTCCTCATGGGAACCTGAGCAACAATGACCAGCGGAGACAGTGTTTTCCTTTAACTGTGAAGATTTCCACAGTGGAAGCAATTTGAAAGTGTGGCTTAGTTGGGCACTACATCTTTTTTTCCAGTTCAAGGAGGGTTTAACTTTACATCACTTGCAAGAAGATAAAGGAAGAGAGTAGCTACTTTGTTTTAAGAAATGGTTTACGTGATGTCTGCATCTGGAAAGATGTGGCATAATGTATTGGGTCTGTTATAGATGATTAATAGAGATAGAAATATATTTGGTTTCAAACGTTTTAAATATGTTGTAATTTCCTGGTTTAAGAAGACTTGCATAAGTAAATTGTTACTGTCATGGAACTCTGATATAACCAAGCCTACTAATACTATATAAAGAATTCTCTAAATATTAACAGATATGGAATGTGTGATAGTGGGGTGTTATTTAAAACTTTGCTGGCACTAATGAGGAGTGACCAGTGAAATCCCCTCTACTTGCATGTCATGGGATCATCTTAAATCCATCGTAAGGAAACCTGTATAACTCTGTTCTGTTCTGGAAGTAAATGTCTACATTTTTTAAGATTTTTTTTTTTCTCTAAAATGACACACATGAATTGAATTAAGGATGTTGGTTACAAGGTATGTTTTTTTTTCTGGAGTCCTTCCTCTAAAAGAAGAGATTCCCTATACCTCTAATGTATAAACATTTAAGAGGCTTAAAACATATATCTAATACAATCCAGTAGGTCTAAAATGAATATCCATTGTCATGAGTTTAAATCTAATAATTTTGGATTTACTGCAATAGCCTTCTTTATTTATAGCATTAGCAATAGTGTAGCCCTATCATGACGCTGCTGTAATTGTAATTATGTGGAGATGTTTGAATTATTTTGTAGCAGTTTCCAAATTAATTTTAATTTTTACTTTCTCAAATAATCAAAAATGCTGACAAATTCAAAAAGATGCTTGTACAAAAACATTTCTTCCTCATATATATTTTCCTTCAATTCTTGCATGCATTGTTTTAGCGAAGCTCCTAGGAAAAAGTTGAATTTGAGGTGCAGGTTAATGCTTAATTTCATTTCTGTTTAAAAAAAAAAAAAGAGTTAAATGCCCTTGCTTCAGAATGCAATTTCCTCCAAATAAGGTGTGAGAGGGGGAACATTTTATCTTCTTTGAAACACAGCATGAGAATCTGGATTTGAAAGCAGCCCAGTTTAAAATAATAATTTTATTTTTAAAAATTTTCTTAGACATTTTTGGAAGTAGTTTAGGGCTTTGATTTTTTTCTTCTATGTGAAGGAAAATTGGATAATAGAAGGCCTAAAATGGTGATCCCAACCTCGTCACTCTCAGGTGGGATACTTCCTTAATTTGAGTTCTTATGTACACATGTAGAATTTAGGTAGCCTTATCTTATACTTTGCTTATTTGATTTTGAGACTAAAATTTTAACTTAACAGGTAGAAAACATCAGAAAAGCCTATTGCTAGAGAGATTTAAAAGTAGCATCTTTGAGTGTATTTAATATTTATTTCATAAGACAAGCATGATATTCTCTAGGAGGATTCTTAGGTTTCATATGATTTTTTATGGTGGTCTGGTTTAATGCTTGTAAATATTGCAGCCATCTCAGACACACGCTGGTAAAACTAGATCTGTCTGGAAAACACTCTTTCTAAACTTGTTTAAATATTCAGCTCTTTATTAAAGCCCCTTGGAGTTTTTTGTGTCTGTGATTTACCACTGTTTTAAATATGCTGTGGATACCCCGCAAGCTGAAGGCACGACTGTCTTCAGTCTGTTCTTCCTGGTGCAGGAGTTGTTTTCCCATTTTGATCAGTGGTCCCTGGCAACAGGGAGCAGATAATGCCCCAGTCCCAAGCACAATGCCGTGTTGTTTGCCCAGCTCCTGTCCCCTTCTCCCCTTTTCCTGGATGCTGGTGTGGTGGGTATGGTTAGCTGCCGAATCGGTGCAGACATAATTGCACACCAATGGTGTGGGGAGAGAGGAGCGAGGGAAGAAATAAAACAGATAACAAGCAAAGGGAAAAAGTAGCACTGTAAACAAGCAGCATATTTTTTCCCTTCCACGGAGCAAGCTTTTGTGACTGGAGGCAGTATCTATGTGCAGCCTGACTTCTAATCCATATCGCAAACAGCTTCCAGATGCCTGAGTCCCCACCACTATTCTGGCATCCCTACCCTTCACAGATGCCTGTCTATGAGGGGGGTCTATAAGTAAAATTGGGTGTATTTTACTAATCATTCATTTCCAATCTTCCTGAAGGGGAACTTTTATTAATAAACTCTTTTCATCTGTCTCTTTGATTAGGAAGAAGATAATCGCTTAGTCATGTGAAAAGGGGGAAAAAGAAAAAGATTGCTGGGGGGTCGCCTTTTCTAACATGTGCTTGAGTGGAAGGAAACAAATAAAAACCCCAGAACAATGCAGGTACTAAATGGTTCCAGTTGAGCTTGAGTGGTGGAGGGGAGTTTGAATAGAAACCGTGGCGGCTGGGCTGGCCTCCCGAGGCAAGCAGAACTAATTCCCCTGATCCCTGCAGGCAGCAGGCACGTCAGCTGGACCTGGCCAGCATGGCCAGCAGGTGTGCTGGCCAGGGGAGGATGGGCAGGGACAGCCACCCACCCCTCGGGAGGAGCCCATGGGTGCTCGGCTGTCCCTGCAGCTTGTAAAGTCGGTGAGAAGCAATTCCAGATTTTGCTCTCTGCTGTGCTTCATCCCCAATATATCTTCCCTTGTGACTCAGCTCAGGTTGCTACACTCGGGCTTACTGCCACGCTAAATCTTGGACTTTTCTGTCTGAGGGAAATGTATGCTGTCTGGTGACCACCAGCACTTAATTACAACAGATAGGCTGCCGAGAAATTTTCACACTAGGGTGAGTTTTTCTTCTCCAAACTATGCTATGCTTCTGTTTAACTCATGTCCTGGGTTTGGCCCACATTCAAAAGATGATTTTTAAGAATGCAATACTCTAATTTTAATAGATCAGTGAATTTGTGGCATCAGTTGGCATCAACATGTATCATCCCATTGACTCACCTATAGCCACAGACTGATGATGATGGAGTATACTATTCACATAGGATATAGTCATAAAAATGTATTTAATTAATTCAGTCACATCTATTCCAACTCACTGAAGGATTTGAACATCACTTATTTTTCTTTCCACTTTTTTTTTTTTTTTTTTTTAAACCAGGCTGAAACCTAATTTACATAATTGAGAAAATGTAGATTTTTATTAATATATTTTCATTTCCATACTTTGCATGTTTTGCAATACTAAGATCTCCAGCACAATTTTATGGAACGCTTTAGGCTCTGAGACCACAGCAGTATAGTGTAAACTTTCCCAATGATTTTCAAACTCCTTTGTTAATGCAAAATTGTCACTTTATTACATATGTTCTGTAACACTGCATTTAGGTTTTCTACTCTCCATCATCATAGTAGTTATTAATTCTACTTTTATTTCTAGGAACAAACCAGAAAGAACGGAAAATTCACTAATGAATTTCATGCTGTTTTGAGGAAGATATTAGTTATCTATTAACTTCAACATATCTTAAAAGTTTCTGATGTTTCACTGTTCTGGAAGTTTCATGCATTGCTTTTACAAGGAAATAATAAATGTTTAAGACATATCTAGTTTTTTCTGCATTTCAAAATTGTCTGGGGTCAAGCACTTCCAAAAGAAAGAAACTTGCTCATTTCTTGAAGATGGGTCTTTAGATACTTGCATAAAATTCAGGTTTCTTGTCTGACTTCTTCAAAGCCTGACTTGAAGCCAGGTTTTCCAGGTGAAACCCAAGGGCTCTTTCTACTGGTCAGTTGATTGCTCTGTGTTAGTAAAGGTGTATTTTCACCAGAACTTCCATTCAAAAATTGTGAACCTGTTTTGAATCAAGAGATGCAAAAATCATATGTTACTGAAAAGACCTGAATATGATGGATCAATTTAATCAATAAATGCATAGTTAAATCTAATAATGTGTGTGTTAAACATCAGGGAAAAATATTTTTCTTATAAATGAAAAGTAAGCTTCATATAAAATTTGTGCTGGCATTAAAATAAATAATCAATGGATTTTTTTAAAGCCAGAATTTAATAATGCCTGACTTTTTCTTCAAATATTTTACTTTAGAATTCTGTAAATAGGAAGGAACTTTTACCTACAAATTTTGTGAAGAGTGACTGTCTCTCACTCATAGCCAAGGAGGAAAACTGGAGAAAATAGAATGTAAACCTGAAGAGTCACTCAGTTAAAAAGAACCTGAAATCTTCTGTTATTTTATATGAGGAAGGTATTTGCAGATGCAGAAGACAGCAAAAGTAGCCTCCAGCTTGCATGGTTGCCTGAATTGCCATGCTGCAAGGAAGCTGAACAAATGTGGATATAGCCTGAGCTGAGCATGGCTCCTCACTCCCCAGCCTTGTATGATGATTCCCACTGCTGGGAGATACAGGAAAGTGTCCCCAAAAGGTGCCCAGTGGCAGTGAGTTAAATAACATCCAACAGCTTGTGCTGCTTTTGGACCATCCATTACACAGTGGTTTTTTGTAATAGCTATTTTTCAAGGACTACTTGGAAGGAATCAGCTGATCCCAAAGTACGAGTTGGAAAGGGGACATCCTGAGATCTAGGGTGACATGAGATGCTTCTTAATGCACTAGGCAAAAACTATCATTTAAGCTTCTGATGGTCATAATGTGAATAAGGGTGTTTGTCCTTATTATTGTCTTTCTGATTCACTTCAGGTTATTGTTTCAGTCTATTGTGTATTATATATCTCTCTGTGAATGCTAATGTTTGGGTGTACCAGCATTCCTGTCTTCTCCAGCTTTAATCCATAGCTATCTGCAGTAAGAGTAGAGGAGTGGAGCACAAAAGACAAAATGAGGTTTTCGTGCAATGATGGTATCATTAACTAAGTCATATTCTGTCTTCTGTTCAGTCTTGCCCCTTCAGCATCAGAACACGGCCCCAAGAAAAGGTCCAGCTCCTGCTTGCACAGGGGTCCAAAGCCTGGTGACCTACTCAAAGAAGAATGATGTGCTGGTTTGGCAACCTGCAACTTTTACTAGTCACAATTTTGGCAACTTCGAGTGACTTGGGGCTTGAATGTGCGTAATATGGACCCACACAGTTAAGTTAGTAATGGCATTGATTCAAACTATGGCATGGAGGATAACACAGGATCAAGCTGCAGGGTGTAAAGGTCTGCTAATTGCCTAACTTTATTGCCTAACTTTATATGTGTTTTATGTAATGTTTAATTTTCAGTGTAGGCAGGGCATGGTGTATGGAGAAGATTCTGTTTCTATGGCACTTCTGAATTCCCTGTGGAAATCAGTGAGTGGTGTAACTCATAAAACAGTTGTGCATAAAAGAGGTTTCCTGTGTAAATTTACCAGATTGTGACAAATTCCCTTTGGCTGTAGAAAATTTCCCAGGAAGGAGCATATTTGAAGACGAAGAAAAAAGACCATGTAAATACCATGATGCATGTTGCGCCAAAAAAAGAGAGAAAAATCTGAAAATTTCATGGCTGATAAAACTTTAGTCTAATAATGAGAAAGACATTATCCCCAAAATACAGGTGCCACTTCCCTGTCAGTACACAAGCAGTCATTTTCATTGTCTTAAATTTAACAGCATATGTATTCCCAAGTGTGGGAAAATGGTCCTGGTTAATTTTTGTATGCAATAAAAGGACCTTTGGGCATATTTTACCTTAATGCTTATTCCTTTGTTTGAGAAAAAGAGCTCTCAATCAGAAAAGCAAGAGATTAACTTAGACTTCAGTATGGATGCTGGCCTGTTCATTTAAGTGCTCTGCTGATAATAGACATACCAGATCATGAATAATAATAGATTGTTCCTTTGCTTCTAAAGGTTCCTCCTTTTGAGTCTTTCTTGGGAAAAAAAGAGATGCTTTAAAGAGCAGTGTGAGATTTCAAGATAATATAAAGTTTTGAATGTATACTGAATATCTTAAAAAAAAAAAAATCAGCCTGTTACACTAAATGATGTTTTGTTAGCATCTGATTTCTCCTGCAAAATGCAAAAGCTGTTGCCTTTGGTAAAATGGTTGGTTTTGGAGCTGAACTAAATAACGTATATACCAGTTTACAATAAAGATCTTCCTCATATGCTGGTGGAACTTCCTGTGCATGTTTCTGCCTGTTACTTCTTGTCCTACTGCTTGGCACCTCTGAGGAGAGCCTGGCTCCATCCTCCTGGTACCCTCCCTTCAGATAGGCACTGATGAGGTCCCCTCTCAGTCACCTTTTCTGGAGGTTGAACAGGCTCAGCTCCCTCAGCCTGTCCTCATAAGAGGATGCTCCAATCCCTTGATTATCTTTATTGCCCACCACTGGACCCATTCCAGTAGCCCCATGTCACTCTTGTCCTGGGGAGCCCAGAACTGGACACAGCATTCCAGATGTGCCTCACCAGGGTTGAGCAGAGGGGCAGGATCACCTCCTTGACCTGCTGGCAAGGCTCTTCCTAAGGCACCCCAGGATCCCACTGGCCTTCTTGGCCACCAGGGCACTGCTGGCTCATGGACAGCTTGTTGGCCACCAGGACCCCCAGGTCCTTCTCTGCAGAGCTGCTTTCCTATGTGTTCAGCCTGTGTGGAGAGGACTTCTTCAATCCCATGCCTCTCTTTCACCAAGTATTGTTGTGATGTTTGACTGGCTCCAGATCTCCCCTTGAATAAACCCATTCCTGTGATTTCATGGAGTTTGTTGATTATATTTACAATTCACCTCCTCAACATTAAACTCTGTAGCAAACCAGAACATGACTTTGAAACAGAGGAGTGTGTTCTGTTTGGTGTTTTGTTTTTAAAGCAAACCTGCAGTTACAGTCTTTCTTTTCCTTTATTTAACTACAGTCTTGCTGCTATCACAGTGTATGGCTCCTGCAAGTCAGTGCTAAATTTTTATTCTATTTTATGGACTGCAATATACAGACCTTAACCAACTCTCACAACACGCTCATGAATTCAATGGTTAACTGAAATTATCCTTCATAAATAAACGAGATTTTTAAACGTGAAGATCAAGAAGTCTTTGCCAAGCCAGCTGTGATTCTCCAGCTGGACAGTAGCTCAGACCTGTTGACACCCAAGCTTCTACTTACATCACCAGACTATGCTGCCTTCTGACTGAAGAAGATGTTTCCCAATTAGATGTAAATTATACGGTTTTATATATTATGTTTAATTAAAGAATGAGCAAATAGTTGTGACAACTGGCAAGATGGTTATTTTGTACCATCTTAGGCTCAGCTACAGCTACAAAAGGGGCATGCAATCAGCAGTTGTCTTTAAAAAGAGCAGTTAGAATAAAATGATTAGTTTAATCAATTTAGACCTATTTTCTTAAACAAATGGAACTCCTAGAATTGCTTGCTCTGTTCAGACTGGAAGAAGACTTTGTATGACAGAAAAGGAGAGTTTTCAAGTACCATCCCTTTGTCTTGTAAAGTGGAAATTTTTTCATGTAATTAACGTTTCCTTTACATTTACCAAAGAAGTGTGGTTACCTGTGCTCAGGGACACTAATTTACTGATACAAGTGGCATCTCATAAAAAGGAATAATTATCTTTGAGCTTGAAAAAAAGGTCTACGTAGAAAGTATGCAAAGACTTACTTCCCTTCCTGATTTACTTGTAGTTCATTAAGAACTTAAGGAACTATTTAGAACATATGCTGAGATAGGAGGTTGGGAGGTCAGTTTAGCAGAAGCCACAGAGAACAGTACTTACTGTCTTGATAAGAATAGTTTCCTTCTGCATGCTTGTCATACAGCCATTTTTCACAGTGCATAAACAGTTGAACAGCATGTGAGTGACTCAGGGACTTGAAACGTGTTTCTGGAATTTGTTAAATCGCACACTATAATCACTTAATCTGCTCCAGGTCAGTTAGGATTTTCTAGTGCATAAATACACAGGCAGAAAACTCATTCCAAGACAAGCTTAAAGCAAAGTATAAGTGTGGCAGGTTCTATTAATTTCCTGTGAAAGTTATCCTTTATTTTTAAAATATTATTTTTGTGTTTTGGGTGGTTTTTTTTTTTTAAGAGAGATGTAATACCAGACTGCAAAGGCCTTCCATAAAGCCCAGTGGAGTTGGTAAGAATCTTTCCACTTAAGCACACAATATTTGGACTGGGTCATGTTAACTGTAAGCTTCCACACACTTTCTCATGTGAAGTTAGTTTCTCTCATTACATATGATACACTACTTTGTTGCATTTTAAAACTTGCAGTTGTTAATACATTTTGACTCAGATTCTTAAGCATGCAAAATACCTCACTCTTGAGCTTGAATGAAGTTAGTTGCTTGATACATTAGCAATCTATTAATTTCAATTATTTGAAATTTGTATAGAGTACCACTGCAGCTGTAGTCTTAATCAGCAATCCACATATCCCTATCAGTGTGCGTTACATTACAGTGATATATATTGATTAAGATGTGCTTAATGGATTATTGGATATTATCTCCTGTGCAATTTATAAAGAATTAAGTTCAAAATTTTCTGTTCTGGGATCAGAGAAAATTTGATTTTCTCTAATAAAGTATGATTTATAACTGGAGTAGACAAATGATTACTTTTCTCTAGTGTCTGAGGATTGCATTTCTGAATGCAATTTGAACATAAAGATCTAAAAGAATACAGATAAGAAAGAGATTAGATGTTCATAGAAATCGTGGCATTCAGAATCAATAGAAACTTAATAATTCTAAGTACCTCTTATGCTAAAACATAAAAGCTTTAGAGATAGCATTACCCACAGCAGTGGTAATATCTTGCCCAAGAAAATGGAATGCAGCCCTGGCAGTCCATGGCTTAAATATTTCAAAGCTCCATTGAATGTTTAAGTAGGTTACATAATGCATTAAAGTGTAACAGTCGTGTATATTCATTTAATATATAAAAAATTTAATTAAATGTCGTTTATTGGCTTCTTGTTATTTAAAGAGTTATTATTTGATGCATTTTTTTCTTTTTAGCTCTGACTTCAGAGTTAGCCTTAGACTATTTTAAAAATTCAGTTTGCCCTACAATTAGTGATGAGTAATCATGTTGCACACACGGGACAACAAGTTAAAGAACCTAGGCTTCAGGATAAGGTATACTTATGGGTATTGATAAGTCAGTCCTGAACTTTTTCTTCTTCTTTTGGCACTTATATTCCCCTGTGAAATGAAAGGTTCTTTGTACCTGAGACACTTACTGCCTATATTTTAGGCCAAAAATTAAGATTTATAAATATAATATTCTTTTATTCAATAAACACCATGCATTTTATACTGAGCCCTATATGGCCCATTATGAAGTATATTCCTATTTATAATTCTATGATGGAACCAAATTAAAAAAATGCAACAAATCAAAAATTATTAAAATGCTGGAATCAGCCAAAACACGTCACAACAGACCAATTGTCTCCCATTTGCAGTCATGCCTCAAGGTAAAATGCTGAAAGAAGGCAGCAACATTGCTTTTAAAGGATGAGCTAGACATACTAGAAGCTGAGTTGGGGCAGTTATTTTGAAATAATATTTTGGATGCTGTGATGCAAACTATTGCATTGTCTATGTCTGCCAGAACTAATCAATTAATGGATCTGTTCAACTGATTCTTTAATGGTGAATAAATTTTACAATCTCCCATTTTGATGGAAAAAAATTGCTTTGTCCAGATCTATATATTTATCCTTATTTTGTTAGTTCATGTTTGCATTGCGGCTTAACACTGAAAAAAATCTGTCTTTAGAAGTTGTGATTGCTCCAAACAATTGATTTAGTTCTAAACATTTGAAACAGTATACAAAATGACAGCTGCACTTGGGTAAATACATCAAATATACAGAAATATATAAAACTTAATCACATCATTTATAGTGAGGCTGTTAAGCTGCAAATTGCTCTGAAGAACATGTTAAAAATAAAGGAGTCACCTTAATAGTCTGCCCATACTGTTCCTTTACATTGGTCTGAAACTAATTCTGTATCAGCGTGAAATGAATTGGATTTGGTTCATAACCAGGTCTTGAATATTATTTAGTTCTTACCAGAACTATATACAGAGATGTGGAAGTGTCAGTCATAAATCATGTTTGCTAATGGACTTTCTAGGAAGAGAGATATTCTTGTTACATGGCCACGAGAAAGAACTGAGGTCTGATCAGCTTGGTGAGTGAAACACATACTGCATCTCTAGCAAAAACTACTGAAAGCAGGAAAAATAGCAAATGCATATGAACTCTCCAAGATTATAGTTTTTTCTTTAGGCTGCAAAAGAGCTCTTTAACCTTGATGCAGAGGCCCTCAAGGATCTCAAGTGCTGCACCAAAGGTTTCATTCATTCATCTCTAAGGTAGAAAGGATAGCTAGCTTCCCATTTTTAGATATTCCTATCTGAGATTGTACAGTCTCATTATCAGTGAAGTGCTATAAAAGGAAATGTTTTGTGACCCCCAGAACAGTAATAGGGATGATAAAACCCTGAGAATCTCTCTCCCTAATTATTATTTTCTTTGGTCTATTTTGGATCTGAAGTTAAAGCATCTGGAAGAACAAGCACTTTTGAGACTGATATTAAGAGCTAGGTTTTCCCATGCTCTCTCATTCTTGGTTGATTAGCAGATTAGTTTGCATGAGCAGGGAAAATATCCAGGCCTTGGAGAGTTTTCTTATGGATAAATTATTTCAATCAGAACACTTTCTCTCTAGAGAAGAGACTACAGAACAAAACAAAACAAAACAAACAAAACAAACAAACAAAGGACTCAACCCTTGAGAATTACCTCAGTTCTTTGGACTTAATCCTTTACCAAACATGTTTGCAAAATAGAATGAAATATTTTCAAAGAATTTAACTGAATGCATTTTGAGATCCCACTTCTTATCTTGAACGAGGCCACGACACAGCTATTTAAGAACAGGCTCTGCTCATTAACATATCATCTAGGAGAATCCAGTTTAGATGTAAAAAGACCAAAAAAAAATTAAAAATCCAAGAATGAAGTATAAATACCACATTTAGTTTCAGGAAAGCAACCAATACACAAAGAGCTTAAATTCCTCAGCCAAGAGCTGACAAGCTGCCACTGGCAGATCTCAGCTGCCCAAATCCTGAAAGTTTTGCCTGGGTACTGAAGGAGATGGATTTTAATCTTTCAGAGTCCCAGCTGTTCCTATAGTACTGAATGCTTGAAGAAGACCTCAGCAGTTTACATGCTCAAGTCTACATGCTTAAAGACCTGAAAACCTCAACAGTCTAAGTGCGTGAAATAGACATAGTTTAAACACAGCTTCAGATCTTCTGGGGTTGTGAAGTGCTCACACCAGTGGAATAGCTGAAAAGTGCAGATTTTAACAACATGCTTTAAACTATATTGTTTTCTAGCTTTGATTCATGAGTTGCAGATTAACAAATCAATTTCAATTGTCTTTGTTGTAGGTAAAGAATTTTTTGCACTGGAGGGGTCATCCCTGATTAATTATGAACAAAACACAAAGCAAGTTAAAGTTTAGATACTTTTATTATATGTTTAAAAAAAACCACTCTGAAAATTGACCTAAAATCAATTTTCTCTTTTGAATTACAGATATAGATAGGTCAGGTGGCTTCTAACTACAGCTGGTAGATGATACTGCCTGTGCAGCCAAATGCCTCCCCATTTGAACCCTAAAACTGACATAGACATAATGGGTAAAGTACAAATATCATCAGTGTCACTGCAATGTTGTCATTAACTTTGCAGATCTGATATCTACATCAAACTCTGGCTTGTGGATCACTGGCTGAAGGCAGAACAGTAAGGACCCCTGAGTTGTTTGTGACTCCCCTGCCTATGGCTGACCTAGTCAATTTGGCTACATCTTGAAGTATCACCAAATTCATCACAGGAGCATTTTCAGAACAGTCTTGATGTTGGGTACTCAGAAAAACCACACTTTACTGAAAATCAAAGATGCATTCTGGGTTATAGTCACTTTGTGTGATTATTTTCATATCAGTCATCGAGCTTCAACCATTTTCAGTGCTGTCAGTGAAACTGTGAAATAGCACAACTATGTCTGGCGGCAGACAGTGGGGAACAAAACAAGACAAAAAAATCCCAACAAAAGCTGCAAATAAAACCAATGCACATTATGCAGAAATTGCCTTGGCATACAGGTCATTGGTGATTTCATTTGTAAGTAATGTTTTGATTGTCACAGATTATATGTTGCTCTCATCCCCCTGACATTTGTTGTGCAGCGGGATTGATTTTTGTGCTCCAGTATGAAAAGGTCACTTTGATCAATGCAGTGTAATTGGCACTAAATTAGGATCATATCAGGTTATTTTGCTATTTAATGATGAAATATTAAAGAATAGCATGGGAAGATTGCAGGCACTAAAGTGCACTTTAAACCTGCTCTAACGATGTTTTATTTTGTACGAAAAATGGAGAGAAAAACAACTAAAGTGCAGAAAATGACTGTGATGTATTGGAAGAGTGGCCTGGAATTACATATTTTCACTCAAAATAGACTGAAAGCCCCAGACACAAAACACCAAACCCAGCAGTCAATCCTGAATATGTTATACACAGAGAGCCCTTTAGAAGTTTTAATAATGCTCATTATGTACTAGTTACATGTGTCAAGTCCTCACAATCTGCATATGATGACTGGGCAAAAGTAGATTGCTGAAGTTATGCAGTTATGCCATGATACAGGGCAACACTTGAGACATGTTTGGCCACAACTAAACACAAAAGTAAATAATTAGGCACATACTCAATGTACACCTATGTGAGATAGTTCATAAGCATTTTATGTGCTTCCCAAACAATCATGGTACAAACATGTTAAGATTATTCAAAGGACAAGCTTAAATCATGCTTGTTTTTTAGAAAAGATACTTTTTAAAGTACTTCTACTACTTTTAAGTCCAAAAGTTGCTTGTTTTGTCCCCTCCTTGTTTCAAGAAAACTCAGTATTACACTATCAGTATTTGTAGAACAGTCTCTGTAGTGTAAAGCCAAGGTTAACATCTTAACCTTTTAAGTTTGTACTCCAGCTCGATAATGTACTTAAGGAGAGCAGAGCTCCAATGAGATTTCCTGCAACATTAGCTGCCTTTAAAGAGTAATCTTTTGATTAAGATTTTCTAAAGAGTGGATGGAGGACACACCAATGTTCTCAATGTTAACAGTGAAACTCTCCTAGGGTGGGTGATGAGAATTAGCCATCAACTGTCATGTACAGGCACCAGGCTTGATAGAACTTAAATGGGAATCTGAATGCTCAGCTCCTATTTAAATAAATAAACAAATAAATACACCAAGCAACAAATCACCAACGAAAACCGAAAGCAAAGACAAAAACCTCAGCTAGTTTCAGTCAATTCTCACTGAATTCACTAGGATTCTGTTCAAATAAATGCAGTAGACAGTGCCTTAGATGAATTGGCCATTTAGAAAATATTGGATATAATCTTTAAGAACACTGACTAAACTTGAATCTATTTCTCCAAGCATTTTTTAAAAAATAAGCACGTGCCAATGGCTTCCACAAGCCCAGATTCTTCCTATTTAATGAGGATATATTTAGAACATGAGTTTTGTCAATATTTTTTCAGACTTTGCATCTAAATAACGATAAGCATCATAAGCAGTGTTAATAGTGTATGTTATTTTCTCCACTGTAAATACATGCTCTCTCCAATTATTCTGAAATGTTGCTGAACAAGAGGAAGCAGCATAAGATTATACTTTTAAATGCAGCTAATGTTGCAAGAAATTTGTTTGAAGCTTTGCTGCCATTAAGTACATTATCTAGCTGTGGCATGAACTTTAAATTGCTAAGATATTAACCTTGTAAGTACCCTAGAAATATCCTAAACCTATTAATAACCCAAAACCAGTAGAATTGAAATGATATAAACCATGTAAGGTAACCCTGAATGACTTATTTCAATGTTTGTACCAGGCAATGTTTGTCCTAATCAATCCTTAGGACTTACTTTACAATGCTCTTAATAAGTCTTAGAGCTACTGGGCACATTTTGGACTTAGGTTAAAATATGTCTTTTAAAGTCTATTAAGAGAAGACCCATGACAAAAGGAAAACTGAATTTATTTGACTTCAGAGACTTTAGGTATGTATGAGTGATCCACTCAGAAGGAATACTGTTTATATATTGAAAAATAGACTGTCACGATCTGAAGAAAATCATCAAAAACATATTGAGAGGCTGCAGGACTTGAATGTGGGAGAGAAGTGCAGGTGGAGGCAGAAAAACCATATTCCAAAATTCCCTGAGGTGACATATCCCAAAATCAAGGGCATGATATGCACTGATACTGTGTCACAGTAAGTATATTTAATCTTCCACTGCCCCTGAACAATTTGCCTGTAGATAATGAAGCTTGAATACAAAGGAAAGAAAATAAACATCTTTCTAGAATGAGTTGTATCTTATCCTATTTTCAGTATTTTTTCCCCTACTTCTTTAGTGGTTTTCACACATACACATAATAAAGGAAATTATTAAAAGGAGTAATTAAAAAATATCCCTCCACAACGTACATCATTAGATTAAAAAGGGAGATTATTCAGGAGTCACTGCTATTATATTCCATCAGTGGAAAGAAAAAAGATTGATTCTGGATAGAACCCTGTGTGTTAAGATAGTGGGGTTTTAACTGATTTCTCAAAGTTCTAGTTATCTTTTAAAAGATGTTTCAATAACAATTAACGGACAGTATTTTAAAAATTACTTTAAATTAGCTTATTTTATTTTAAAAAAATCACAACAAAACAATTCTAAACAGTTTTCTAAAAAAAAGTTAGTGTAATTTAAGGACTACAGCACATAGACCCTCCACATGATTCAAATATAAAGAAAATAGGATCAATGCAGTGATATTCACAACACAGAAATGATGGAAATTCAGAATTTGGGAAGAATGTGGCTTCAAGAGACTAATTTGTTTCTTGACTTTGCTCTGATAATGGAACTCTTTCCCTCAAAAAGATCTGATCCTTTGTTTCTCCCTCAGAGTTGAAAAGTGGCTATTTCTTAAATTGCTTGTAATTTAATATCCCAGCTATTTTATCTCTTTGTCAAAAATATACACGAATATCATGAAATTATTTTAGTAGTGAAATGAGAAAACTGGTGGTTTATGATAAGTGTTTCTGATACTGTACTTTACCTACATATCTAAATTTTATAGAAATCAACACCTCAGATATAATTAAAATCATGGGTGCATATTTTTAAATCAGAATTTAACTAATACTGTAAAATACGCAAATAACAAAGTTCACTCGTCCAATTTTATTTAGTCAAACAGAAGTGAGCTAACATGCTTGTCATGTGAGATTCTTTAAATTCTTTGATGAATAAAAATAATATTATTTATTTATTTATTTATTTATTTATAAATAAATAAATAAATAAATAAATAAATAGATCCATTTAAATATCACCGCATCTAAAACTTGCAATTGAAAATTTCAAGGTAGGAAATGAAACTCCACCACAAGAGGGCAGCAAGAATAAAAAAGGGCATGTAGCAAGAGAAGAATGCACACTGAATAAGCAGGTTTGTAGCTACATGACTTTTATCCATCTTGAACCCTCTTTCTGCCTGGTCTACTACTGAAAATAATTTTTTTTTACAAACATAACTCTTACTGGCTACTTTACAGTTCTATATGAAACATCTTTGGATGACATACAACGTCATTCAGAGTTCATGGTGTTAGTGATGACACAATTTATTCCAGCTCAGAGTAGGGAGCACCTGCATCTCTCTGCACTTTGTAAATCAATATATGCATGTGTTTCTACAAACGTGTTGCACATTTGCAGAGGCCTTGTGACTTAGCAGGGATTATTTGCCTTTTAACCTGTCATCAGGTACCTCGGAGTATGAAAACCCCCGCACAAAATGGCAAAAACCCGAAAAGAGGAATAACTTCCCATTTCCCCTCCCTGTATTACTCTTCTGGGTGCTGAGAACTGAGCTGGTTTCCTGCAGTTCGTGCTGTGTCCCCACTGAGTTGCTTGCAGTAGGCACACGATGCCAGTGGTACCTGGGCAGCCCAAAGCTCCCACACGAGCCAGCAGATCTCCATAATTTACACACAGGTCCTTGGTGCTTTGCTTCAGGCAGGCAGCGTGGGGCTGAGTGATGAGCCATGATGTCATTGCTCCTGAGCTGGGCAGCACTTACTGCAGCCAGCCTTGCACGGGTCAGTGGGTGAGGAGTAGGGACAGGCAGCCCCAGAGACATCCATCAAAGCAGCACGCTCATCCTCCATCTGCAGAGCTCTGTGCTGCTCTCCCCTCCAGCCCTGCAGCACCACTTGTGAGCAGAGGAGCAGCTGCTAGGCCATATCCAGTGTGGGAATATTAGGTGAAAATACAAGCACAGGCCACAGATCCCACTGCAGCTTAGTGGTCAACCCTAAAAGGGCTTCAGGGAGCATCAGGGACCTCCCAGACAAACTGATGAGCTGCAGAGGGTGCCTTGGAGGATGCTCTCATCATAGGTGAGCTCCAGGCTGAACTGGGGAGTGAAGGGGCCACTGGGAGGAGCATGGGTAGGAGATGAGCAACTGGGACACAGGGATCAGGGATAAGCACATCAGATGATTGAAGAAGCCCAGGAGCCACTAAAAACTCAGCTCTAAAAAAATTTAAGCCCTGTGCTAGCAGGATGTTCAGCCAATTCATCAAACCTCCATATAACTCTTTTTCCTTCTGACAACAATGTACAAACTCTTCCCATTTTTTTTATTTTTTATTTTTTTTAATCCTCAATAGATATCGTACTATTCCTGGTTTTTTCTGTCCATCTGCAATGGAACTACAGTTTTGACAGTAGTTCAAGGCAGAGGAGGTTGGACTGAAGGTATGGATATGTTTTTAACCAAGGGGAAAAATTAGATAACTCTACATCCTTTACCTGCCCCAAGCCTCTGAAGGTGTTTTGCACATAAGGACAGAAACAATTAACAACTGCACCAACAAACTAATTTCTTGTTGTTGTGGAAAATTGCATCATATCATCATATCCACAGTTTTTATGACATCTCACTGGACTTAACAGCTTATTTAAAGATATAGGGCCAGATTCTGCAGTATAAAGTGTTATTATCTCTTGGTTTTGGCAGTTTGTAACTTCTGGGTTCAAGTAGGTGAGTCAGTTTGTAAGACAAAATTGGATTCTCAGGAAACAAATACTTGAAAAATATCTCTTTTGCTCTTCATAAGGGATCTTATTACTACTCTCATAGATAAAATGAAAGGCTCTAACTCCATCTAATGTTCAAACTGCTGAGCACCCCGTATCTGTGTAATCTGCTTGCAAAATATGACAGCTTTGCTATGGTACAAATATTATACTCTTATACTGGCATGGTTACACAACATAAAAACCATCTGAACAACACACACAATATGATACAGCATAATGTAATGCAGCATGCATTTTAAATTGTAATAGTAATGGCTGCTAATTTGTCTTTTGTAAAATATTCTTAATAATGTTTTAATGTTTACACAAATCAGCTCAATTCAGTAAGCATAAGGAAAAAAGACAGAAGTTTGTGCAAGACCACAGTGAAATCAGCAGTGATGAAAAAGGAGAATACTTCTGTCACAACGAGCATTTCCAGCTCATTCTTAAGATTTCATCTACTTTTCAAACTAATTAATTCTCACCAGAAGCTTTGCCAACACTATATTTGTGACAGATCATAATTAATTTGAATCTTTACCTCATGGTGTGTCTCAACCTGACACTGTAAAAAGAGAAGCTGTACGTGTGTTTATGGGGAGAGCTCAGACCTGCAAGTGGACATGCATGGATACACACACAGCCTTTTCCTTCAAAGCCTATCTTCTAGTATTCAAACACAAATTTGAAAATCTATGAGCCACGATTATATTAATTCCCAGTTTCTTTGACCCCTCATAAAACAAAAGAAGAATGAGTGTTTGGCTAAAAGGATTCTAATGATGCCTTTGGACTCTTATGTTCACGTAATGACTAGTAGAAAGATTTATATGCCCTGTATAGGTATAATTAGACACCCACAAACCCATTGACCCTGACGAGGTGAAGAGCTCTCCTGCTTTTTGTTTCAGCAGTTGAATCAATACTTGCACGTTTTACCACTGTGGAGTGAAATTGAGGAAATGAAAATCTGATAATTTTGCTCCCAGTGCAGTCTAGACAGAGGAGAGCAGTTTTAGTCTTTGACAGGAAGATCTATTTCCAGTTACTCAAAAGGCTAGTGTCAATTTTAAAACTCCTCTTATTATTGATTTTCAGTTTTGTTAAAAAGGATGTTTTATTAGAAATATTAGTCCCATTAACAATGTAAGCTTATGTCTGTTTCACAGGTTGATGAAATCATGGTTTAATTTTGGTCTGAATCACTGGATACTTCTGCCTGGTGACTTTTGTAGCAAAATATGTAGTCTGAAGAAGTTAATTTCATTGTGTCTTCTAAATCTACATAAGTCAGAACAGAACTCTGTATGCAATGGTGCAGGTTCATCTAGGAAATGCAGAGTATATGAAGAAACAACATGGCTAAAATACCTAGAATAAATATGGTTTGGCAAAATAGAGAGGAGGTACTATATTTATTTCAAATGTGTTGCTTTTTCTGTAGTTTTTTAATGTGTTTTGATTTTAATAAAATAAATAATTACTCACATGTAAATTACTCACAAAATATGCAAGAATATTAAATGAAAATCCTTTAAGTTGGACCTGGAGGCATAATGCAATGATATTAAACTCCGAAGGAAAATGACAACACATTTATGTAATTTTGGAAGAAGTATCAGAAAACTGATGTTAAATTTTGGTTACTATGGTAAACAGTTTCAATTCAGTATAGTGCATTATGTATAGCTATTGCCATTGATTTTGTTTTGTCATATCAATAGGTTTCACGGATTTTAATATCACTTGGCTTTTACCTCTAGTGTTGCATTCTTATGTGCTGGTTTTTTGGTAGAAGTTCATAAGGTTTTGAAAACATACATAATCATAAGAGATCTGAATAAAATTTCAGCAAAGTCAAAAATCCTCAAGACCCCTTCAAGACAAAATAGAAGTCATTTTATATGTACAGACTAAGAAGCTTAGGATTAGAATAGCACAGATGGTTCAAGTATTAACCAGAAATTACTTTTTGCACACACACAAAAATGTGTCAATAAGTAAGCTACTATAGAAATAAATAAACCACTTTTCTAATTCATTAAGAAAACAGGAATCCATTCTAGGGGTGCATCACATGCCTTGTTTTAATGCTCTGCCTTGTGCAAAGAGAAATCAAGGTATAATACTTTGATATATAATCAGTTCTGAAGGCACTGAATTACATTGGTATCTCTTTCAGTTTGCTGTTTGGCAATGCTCATTGCTCTCCCAAAACAGTTCACACTGGAAGTAATCTCTGATGTTTGGGGCTTTTTTTCTGTGCCTATAATGTGCTCCTGAGAGACACAGCTCTTGGGGATGAAAAAATTGATATTAAATATGTATATCAGGACATGAGGGTTTTTTTACAGCTGTGGCTCCCGCCAATGGAATTTTATTAAGCAGAAATTAATGAAGCTTTAGGACTCTCAGTCCTTACTCCCACAGGACTAGTAAAAGTAAAATTCTGATTTAATAAATCCTTCAAATAAGGAAATAACCACCCCCACCCTCAACTCTACAACTCGTTACTTATGCAATCAAAGTTGAGCTCCTGCATGGATTTCACTGTTCTTTATTTGCTTGTACTTGAAATTGTAAGTACTGGTCTGACATTTTTTTGAAGTATGTATTGAGTCACAAGGTGCTGTGAATTTTGTTAATTGAAAAGTCTGAATTCATCTCCTTCAATCACAAATAATTACTTACCTAATATGGAATATTGTCTCGCAGAATCCAAGGTCACACAAGATCTAAGATACCTATTATTCAAGTACTCATAGGGGTTGCCTTAGATTATCTAAATTTTTGCCTTTATAATACAGTATGTGATTATTTGAAAGGATTTGCAAATCAAGATAAAATTATGTTAAGCACAGTAGTACTTAACCTTTGAAGAGTGTCTATGAGGTACATCTTGAAAAGGGCTAGTTTAGACCAAATAGGGAATGATTACTTCACCAAGATGCTAGGTATGCTGGGTAATTGCAAATTACTCAGCAGTTGTTTGTTACAATTTTTTTACTCCTTCTTCAAGGTAACTCGTTAAAGCTAATGTGAGGGGTAGTTTGTTTTGTTTTCTGTTTTTTTGTTTTGTTTTTTGTTTCATTTTGTTTTGTTTTAATGGGGGCATTTTGTTTCTTTAGGTTTAGTTTTTTGATTTGTGGGGTTTTTTGTGGGTTTTTTGGGGTTTTTTTTGTGGATTTTTTGGTGGGGGGGTGGTTTTGGCTTTTGGGAGTTTTTTTGGTTGGTTGTTTTGTTGTTGTTGGTTGAGTTTTGTTGGGGATTTAGGTTTTTTTGGTTGTGTTTTTTTTTTTTTAATAAAATAAACTAAAAATGCTGTAGATTGTCCCAAACAGTAAGGAAATGCAGTTTTCTTCTCTCTGCCTTCAGTCACTCAAGATACAAGCTCTTCAGTAAGTAAATTAAAAATCAAAATTCCCTCATTGTTTTTGTGAATCTTTAAAATGCTCTTTTCAAAAAAACAACTTATAAATAGCCAGCAAACACCAAAACTGATTTTATATTTTGCCAGAGTAAATATAGTTTTTGCTCAATATTTAGGGTTCTAGGCAGGTGGCTTTTTTTTTTTCTTCTGTTAGAATTATTAGGTGTAGTTTTATCTCAGAATATCATTACAACACATAAAATCATCTTTTCTCATATGTGGGCTAATAATGAGGGAAAAGTCTAGAAATATGAAGGGAAAGTCGCATGTAGCTTGAAGGAATAGTTGAAAGTCTATTGCCACATAGATGATTTGCTAGTGAGAAATTTGTTCTCTGAGTAACCTCTTATTTTTCTGTGTTTAAGAAACAAAATGTGATGCTGTGTAGCTAGTGACTTTTAGATCAAGATTAAGGGAAACAAGACAAAAAACAGGAGCAAAATACCCATGAAGTGAAACAGCACAGTGTGCTGTGAGCACCTGCTTGTTCGCTGGGCTCCGACAGTGACACGGCTCCTCTGCCTCGCATTCGAGCTGCCCAAATTAAACCAGGAGCTGCAAACAGCAAGCAGCCTCTCTTTGCATCTCTCAGCCTGCAAACTAGCTTAACATCTATGTCTTATCACTTGCCTGTGCAGTTTAAGGAAGAGCAATGCAGCATAATGAGAGAGGAATAAGACCTGAATTCCTCCTAGCTGTTGCTACTGTCCCCAACTGAGACCAATTAGCTAATACCAATTTCTGTGTTTCAAGCACAGAACTTATTCTATCCACACCCTTGTCCATGAAAGACGGCTTTAGGCACTGTCACTGTCTTCAGAATTACTGCATTCATCTCCTCCACCCCTTTTTGTTAAGTAGTGGAGTAGGAAAAAAAAATCAAATTGTATGGTTTACACCCTCTCTAATAATTCACCTGAAAGAGTAAGTGATAGTTTTGTGTTTTCAGAACCATTATTCACTAGATTTTTTAGAATTTTATTCTTTGAAATAAAATTTATGTTCAGATAAGCTTCCTTTTGCTTCTGATTCTTGAACCAAAGAGATTGCATAATCTTGCAGAAGTTTCTTTGAATGAAGTGAGATAATATGGGTGCTGAATTATAGGGAGAGTAAAAAACGCACAGAGAATATGAGGAACAGGAAAATCTGGCCTAAACTTAGCCTCATGCTTTACACAAACACACACACAGACAAGTTTAGAAAACAATTCCTATTTCTCAATTAATTCCTAAATGTAGTTCCTATGCAGTAACCTATAAGACTCTAAATGCCATGAGTATGTGTCCACAGCAACCTTGGTCTCAGACAGCTCATGAGTTTCTGTGCAGAGTGGGTATCATCTTGTGGATTAAATTGGCCAAAACTATTCAAAGCATGACAAAGTGCAAAGGCTCAACTATTTTGTAAATAGCATGTTGTAAACAAATGTTAATTATGCAATTGAGCATCATTCATTATAGGTCTCGATGGACGATGGAAGAAGCAATTAATATCTTTAAAAGTCCATAATTACATACTTATAAAGTAGTCTGTAATTGCAAATAATCATGTAAATATATAATTGAAAAATTAAAAAAATCTATGTTGCGTCAAAAATGGGATAATAGGGACTTTACTGCTGAAGTGAACTAACTCAGTTGAAAGCTTGTTCATTCATGTACATCAATCTTAGTTCTCCATTAGGAAAAAAAACATTTTCTGCTTGTAGTCCTTGAAAATTATGAAGCAAAAACATAACTTTGAATTGCAGCTAAAACAAGCAAATTGCATTTTTGTTTAATTTTTCAGTAGAAGCAAAACTTATTGCCTTGGAAGAAAGAATGGCTTTCAAAAAGACAAAAAGGTCATGTTGAAAACAAACTTTATGCCCCATAACTTATTAAGAAATTAGTGAGTATTTTTGGCTTGAAGTTACCTCATTTTCTACAATAAAATGGATAAACATTTCAAGTAAGTAAGTGAGGTTTTTTTCTGTAGGTTTAAAATAAGTAAATTTTTTCCTTAAAACTAGGAGAAAGGCAACAGGAGGATAGGAGTAGGTTAGTTGAATACAGCAGAGCTAATAAACCATTCCATCATATCCATTAGTTAATAAGCATGGTGGACTGAGGTCTAAAGATGTAAGTAACACAATACTGATTTAAACTGCGTTTTTCTGCGCTGAGAATTCTCAATGGATCTTGGGGTGTAAGGCTGCAATTTTCATCACCATGAGTTTTGGGATACATTTCAGTGGTGCATCACATAAACTTCCTTATGGGAAAATGTCTTTATGCCTGCAATCAGTGTTTGTATTGACAGACAAATTTTAATCCAGCAGACTTTTAAAAAATAACACCGAGTTGAAATTAACACATGATGATGGAAATATCTTTTACTCTTTATATGAAATTAGGAAATAATTTCTATGCCATGGAAGATTCTCAACATATTTGCCTACATCTTGCAGGCTAAACAACATATACATGTGTTTTTTTCAAGCAGTTACTGGAGAGAATTTCTTTATTTCAGTCAGGAACAAGCTGAGTGAACACACATGTGAGTGAACACACAGACACACACACTCCTGTTGGGGGCAAACATTTAGGAAGTTGTCTTGAGCTCTTTCAAACCTTTTTTGTTTTTTTTTTTGTATTGTTCTTGTTGAGGGATACAGTCATGGCACAGCTACACTTTCTGTCACCTCTGCAGCCAAATGCTGTAATGATATTTCTCATTTTGAAAATACAAGAGACAATCCCTACACTGAGATCTACAGCCCTTTCCAGAATTTGTAATGAATTAGTAGCACTGGTCCAGATGTGAAGAAAGAAAAGAGGAGTTCTTTAGCAGCAAGCTTTATCCACTGATTTTGTTAACTACATTTTTTAAAATGTTGTTGTTTTGCTTAAAAAAGAAATATTAAAAAAAAAAAAAAAAAAGTTTTCAACATGATTTATCATATTAGAACACAAAGAATACAATTTGTTGGTTCAGTCTGGACAAACAATAAACAAACTGCAGTCCCTGTCACCTTTTTAATTATGAAAACAGCTCAGCTATGTTATCAATCCATCTTCCTGTCCTATTTCCTGCTTACATTTCTATCTTTGTACTTTCCTCCCTCCTAACATTGTGGTACTCTTAAAGGTTAAGAAGAAATACCTGTCACTCCTTCTTCTATGGAGTATATACATGGGATAAAATTTTAATTAGAGAATGCTGAGTCCAACAGATGAATTCTGCACTAAGTACTGAAAGTCACAGGATTAGAATGCTTACTTTTTACAACTGGAAATGTGGATACTATTTCTTCAAAGCTCTGCCTTCTAATGCAGTCCTTTTTCATTGTTTGACCAAATGTTTTTGCACTCAAAGGGACTGGCCAAAAGCAGAAATGTGATTGCTCATGTCAATTTGTCAATTTAATGTAGAACACAGAATACGAAGAGCTATGGAGGTCTTGAAATGGGTTTTATGGTTCTAAGTGAAATTGAAGCCTTAAACCATGCCTTAAATGGTAGATCACAACAATTTGTGCATTGCACCAGCTGAAGCCTTTCCAGGACATGATGTTTAATTTCCAGACATAAAAAGTTGCAACAAAGATTTCTGATTGAATAATAGGTGTTTTTTTAAATCTTTCTAATGAGGAATTTCCTTATCAGAGCTTGCCTATTCTTACTTTCACAACTGGAGGATTGTTCATCCTCCACTCACTTGGCACCTTTTGGTTAGATAGCAGGAACAATGGGATATGTCAGTACCATGTGAACTGGAATATGTGTCTAGATTTGACTCTGGACTTGCTTTAGCTTGATACTTATTGCCTTCACTGCCTCCCTGTAGGGAATGCAGACAATAGAAGAACAGAGCTAAGTATGGAGATGCTTACCACAACCATTTTAATGTAGCAGGTTTGCATTTATTTCCAGCAAGAGGCTCTTGTGGAAGGGAAAAAATGTTTATTTGAAGCCAAAATTAGCATGAAAAAATGGTCCAATGAAATTTAAAAGAACATGCTGGTCATTTATGTGCAGGAAGTCAGTGTCATCTTTATGCCTAGCCTAATAAAGACTCAATAGTGACAAGCAGTAATTTACAGCACAATCAATGATTGATAATTCCTTTAGCACAATACAAACTGGGTCCATTCCAGGTTCCGGAAAAAATAATTTTTAATAAAGTGAAAGATTTTAAGTATTATCTTACAAGGGTACATAAAATTGGAATTAATTATGAATGGATAGAAGACAAAATATTCTTAATAGGAGTAAGCAATAAAATATTCACATATATACCTAGGGAAATGTTCAGGTTTGTGAGGGATATTATCAGTAGTGAAGGATAATATCAGTACCATTGAAATTAGCTCAGTTGGTTAAAGCATGGTGTTAATAACACCAAGGTTGTGGTTTTGATCCCTGTATGGACAATTTACCTGAGAGTTGAACTTGATGATCCCTGTGAGTCTCTTCCAATGCAGAATATTTTGTATTTATACCCTGTGAACTCTCAAATGTCTTTAATATTACTGAGACACAGTGGTTGCTGATAACAAATCAAGATACAGTCAATACATTAATTTTATAGCTGAAGTGCAGATCTGAGTCAAACAGCAGTGGTCTTAGCACCATAACAAAATGACTACTGCTAGCCATTGACAAATGCTGGCTTTGAGTATTTCCTGCTATTTGTCACTCAAAACAAATATTATGTATTTTGATCAAGTGGGTATAAAGTAACATACCAGCAAAAGTTACATCTGAATCAAAACAAAGATTTCCTAATTGAGACTAGATTTTCCAAATTGAATCCATTACTGTGGACTACTGTGTGTTCTTATTCTTATAGACTACACTGCCTTCTGAGAAGATATATATGGGATCAGTACACAGGTCTGAAGTTAGCATAATCCAGAGGAAGACAACAGGACTTGCTCTATTTCATAGTCTTTGTTTAACAGGGGGTGATATCTGAAGACTGAGAGAGCACAAGAAATACCAGGGGACTGCTCTATTGGCTCATAGACCCTTTCAACAGGTAATTACCTCCTTCTCCACCTCTGATGAGGAATCACCTGCAATTCTTTCCCTCTCACTCCCTTTCCTAGTTTTGATGGGTATATAGAGAATTAGGACAAAAGGGAAAATTTGGAATAAATGTTTTTCCAGAAAGAGATAGGTGAATGTGTGTGCTCATGCCTACATATCTATAAAATCCTTCACTATATTTACTCTGGCTGAAACATTGGGTCAGGGACATGGAAATTACAACCCATATGTGATTGAATGGCAAATACCAAAGATGTCCTACACAAACACAGGGATTCTCACAGAAGAAATGAAATAGAATTAGGACAAAGGGACATTTGAGTTTCAGGAGGGAAAACCAATTCTTGTTATACTTAGGTTTTAAAAATTATACCCCAGAGTGTCATAATTTTCTCAGGGAAGTGAGGGGAGTCTTTTGTATTGGGATATTTTCAAGTCAGATGGATAGAACCTGCTGTTTATATACTTGGAGTAACGGCTTGGCAAAGAGAATACTTTTCACAAATCTTTGTTATTATTTTAATGTATCATGAATTTTCCTCAGAAAATATCTTGCACTGAACTTAGTTCTTGCAGTCTTACCAGTGATATTTACAATATGAAGATGCTTTCCATTGTTATAGCAGTCTGAAGTGAATCCTTCTGTGATGTCTCATCCTCCCAGTGACTATCCCTTCCTTGTGCTAAAAGCAATGTACAAACTCAGGTTAGGCAGATCTGTCTACCCCTCAGCTGTGTAATAGTCAATAGTCAGATAATTGCAAGAGGATTTGATCATGAATGTATTTGAAGAATTGAACCAAAAGTTTTTAAAATTTAAACAAGTCCTATAGATATGCCTTATATAGTATGTGCTAAATGGAATACATTTCTAATGCAGAATTTATTAATTTTTCTTTCTCTTTTCTGAAGAGTTCGTTTCTTTCTAGGAGGTTACTGTATGTCTTCTCACCTGCAGAAACTCTGGAAGGAGAATTTACACCCCAGAGAAGGTAGCTTCCTTGTTTAGTCTGGCAAAGATCTGAAGAATACTTTGCAATTTTAGCAACACCACTCTAGAAATCTATCAGCATTATCTAAGAATTAAACACTGGTGGTAGGAAGTAGCTATAAATGCTTTTCAATTTGTTAATTTTTCTTGTTAGATGTACATTTTCTTTTTTGTAAAGAAAATATCTGAAATTCAAATTACTTTGATATGTAACTATTGGGTCAAGTAAGGCCTGTGAAACATAAGAAGTAACAGATATTAATTTGCAGCATGCTGAAGGAAGAGAGAAAATTTTCTTTCACTGTCTCTTAAGAGAATTAATTGTCTCTAATGATTCACAAGTCACTATTTATAACTCAATATAAATGGTTTCCCCATTTTATAGTTTTTTTCAGAAAAGCTCTTCACTGAAATGAAAACAAAAATATTCAATGAAAATGAAAACATTGCACTGCAAAATAGAATAGTGAGGTTAAACTTCTAGCAAGTTTACTTTGGAAATACACCTCTTTCTAAGGATGGTTTAATGTATGCTGTGATGAAGCTAAAATGCCTCATTTTAAATGCATGTTGAACTGCATAGGCTAAAGAACAGACAAAAATGAGTTGTTATTCTTATCTAAGGCTATTTTTGCACAATGGTACTTCTGTCTAAGAGAACATCTTCTTAAAATGCAACCTAAAATAAAACTCTTAATCTCTTTTTGTTTGTAGATTTTCTTTAATCTGTTAACCTTACTTTTACATAGTTTTTTGTGACATTAATTTGGAAATGCAAGGTGACATTAAATAATCTTCCATAATCAGTTTAAAAAGGATTTCCTCAACTCTGGGTACCTGATAAAATGTCTTTACTGAACTGAAGTTAGAAGTTTTGGGAAAACCCTAAAATTACTGAGAAGAATGCTTTCAATACATGACAAACAGCAAGCAAATGATACACTGCTAAACATAGCCTTTGAATACGATTCACGTTGGTTTACGTGTGGTTTATAATTAATTGCAAGTGATTCATGATCTTAAGTTTCCCAATCAAAAAGAAATGCAGACAGCTGATTCATATTTTTTTACGGTGAGCAGTAATTTGTACCTAATGACTAGTAAAGTGAAATTACTGCGTGTGCTCAACTGAATTTCCTGAATACATCAGTGGGAGTTTTATAATTTTACAGTCAGCATGATATATTCAGAATCAGTTTTAAAAGTGACATTTGCTTCAGATTAGGTTTATAAATAAAATTAGAACTGAATTGGCAGTATTTTCATTTTAATCCCTTTTACTCAGGGATATATAATTTTGCTTTTATGTCTCTTTACATTAATTAGAAATAGCAGTTGCAGGCACAAGATTAAAACCACCATTACATGTCAACCTCCATGAGCAAGGAGGGCATTGTCTGAATGGAAAATTAACTATTCTTTCAGTTAAAGGAAACAAAACAAAACAAAAAAATACTTACTGTTTTTCTTGCATCTTTCCTGTGGATCAAGACTCCTGTAAAAAGACAAGGCCAAAATTTGTAATAAGCCTGTGCATGCACAAGGTTACAAGTTTACAGGGAACATCTGTTCCCTGCCTGGTGACTCCAGCTGTATTTACGGTGTGTAAGGACATCACAGCATCTTCTCCCACCAGCCATCCTACAAATGTCTCTTCACACAATTCCACAACCCTGATTTTGCCACACTTGTGTTTTGCACAGTCTTAGTGTTGGTTATACCAGCTCATGCTGGCCAAGGAGTTGGTGCAGATTTGGGAAACAATCCCAAGTTCCTTCATACCAAGGCTGTTGGACAAATAGCACAAGATCGGAATTTCTGTCTCTCCCCTTCACAGCTTTGGCTTCAGGCTGTCAATTTTCCCTCTTTCAACTCTGCTTTCTTGAGCAGGCCCAATGGAATGACTCTGTCCATTCCTCGTGCACTCTGCCTAAATCAGCATGTCCAGGACCACCTACAAGTCCTTCCTGAAGCGAGCTGGGGGTGGGCACCAAGCATCCCTGATGCCACGATCCTCAGGAGAGAGGTGTGGCATCCCAGCCATGTACCCAGCCCACAGACTAAACCTGGGTGGCTCTTGTACCCCACTTAGTCTGGTTACAGCCTCTGTCAGGAACGATTCACACAGTAACATCACCTATAGCCAAAACAAAGGGCTTGTTTTCAAAAATTAAGAATTTTTCAATACAATAAATATTTATGGGAACAAAAAAAAAAAAGTTTACATTCATATTAATCTCTCCTACACACCTACTGTGCCAGGATATTTCAGGGCAGCCTAAATTCATCCAATACTTTTAGCAG